>LPNX010179234.1:114973-199749 GCA_001517045.1 Pseudotsuga menziesii | reverse complement strand
GAATAATTAAAGTTTTATTTTTTAAGTCTCAAGTTAAGTCAAAGTTGCATAACAAGTCCTTTTGGAATTGGTGCCTATAAATTAATCTCACCTGCTGTCTTTTAAGTAATAATCATTCTCACAGTTTTGAGAGTAAGAGGGCAGCGTAGTAAAACTTTTCTATTGCTGAATTTACACAGCAAAGAGAAGGCAGCAGTTTGTCTTGCTGGTTTGTTTTACACAGTTTACGGGGCAGCGAAGTATTTTATTGACTTGCTGATTTATAACAGCAGTAAGAGGGCAGCGTAGTATCTTGGTGTCTGGTTGGTCTTACAGTCACTCTCTCAAGCATATTTCATGGTGAAAAGTTTGTATTTTGATCTTACATATTATTTGCAATAAAGGAAGATTGTTTGCTGGAGTTTTTATCCCATATTGGGTTTCTCCAGGGTAAATTTTTGTGCATGTGTGAGATCTTATTTATGTACTTCTTCTACTGCTGGTTATCATTTCAAGTGTTCATCTATCTGTTGGTTTAAAGATCTAAGTTTTGTTTAAAGAGGAAGAAAAGTAAAAGAACAGTAAACACTTTGCTCGAATATATATATGCTTGAAAAAAACTAACACTGTAAACCGTTGGTCCTTTTGAAATCTTGTTTATCTCAGCCTTTCGCTCTCTTCTCTTCCTTGAGCAACATCTCTGCTTCTTCATGCTTTGGCTTCTGCTTCCATGGCTGCAGCCTCGGACCTCAGAACCACTACGGCATCGGAAGATTAGCTCAAAGAGGAGCTGTAACGGCGAAAGTCACACGGACTAAGGGTTTCGCAAAAATTGAAAACAACCACGAAAATCAAACCATCGGCGAAAAATATAACAAACAAAGTCGGATGGTTAGTCCATTCAGGAACCGCAATGGTGGAAAGCAATCAGACTACAGCTTTCGATCAGAGCTATAAAATTTTTCGATAGAGAAGAGAAAAAACAATAAACTCGGAATCGACGAGGATAGGCCCTAATCTGTCAGAACGTTTATTATTAAGCTTCCGCAACAGCGGCTGCATAGAGAACTATGGCTGCGATTCACAGTTCAAACCATTTCCGACAGCGAAAATAGGAAATCATCCGTAAGTCAAAACTCAAGTTCAAATCAGCCGTATCAGCAGACAAAGATGTCCATTCAACAATCAACCTCAAAAGGTCAAACTCGCAGCAGAGTCAAGCAATTTCAATAAATCTAAGCAAGACAAAAATTTAAAAGGAGGGTCCAAAATTTTAGGAAATTTGGGAAAACGTTGCAGCTGCAACAATTGGCGACTACCTGGTGAACCCAGATCTCTGGACAAATTTTTTCTTAAGTAGCAGACTGTTTAGCAATAAAACCAATATGTTGAATTCTTCTAGATGTCTGGATTCCCACAATGGCAAATATACATACTTTTAATCATTGATGATAGTCCAATTTTAGGAAAATGGAACCCAAAATCTCAAAGTCAAGATAACTCTTTTGAGGCCAGGTAGATGAGTTTTATTTAAAAAAAAATTGTGTTAAACCTTTGTCTTTGGGTAGCTTCCAGCTTGGACACCACAGGATTGTAACATATGGTAAACATAAATATTCATTTGTTCCTCATTCCCATGCCATTTGCACTGTTTTGTGTTTTTGGACTTTTGTCCTTTTGAGTCCTCCTCGTGCCTTTCTTTCTGAATTTTTTTTTATTTAGGCTCCTCTATCCATAATGTCCTTTTGTGTGAGAGATGTATTTAATTTTCAGCTCACGGACGGAGAAGAGCTTTCAGCAAAATGTACCTATATGATTCAGTACTTTGTTTCGATACATATTGTTTTTTTAGGAGTTTTGACTCTTGTTAGCCTTTTGGATTTCCATCCTTGGCATGGGACCATTTATATATAATATACTGTTTACGCTGCTTCCTTTCCGTGGGTCCTTTGCTGTCACCCCCTAGAACATTTTAAATGTGAAATGGATGGAGCCTCGAAATAGTCATCCAAACCTTTTGATCTTGAGTTATTTTACAAGGATTAAGTAGGACTTCAATGTGTTCATAGCCATTTAGGAAAACTACTAGTCTAGAAGAAATTCTATCAGATAAAACAATAATACACAATCTTATAACCAAGGATTTAGTTCATCCAGAACTTCGATGTTCTCCATGCAACCAAAAATTTGCTTCTTTTTTATTGAAATCAAACCAAATCTTAAACTAAAATAAAACAGGAAAAAAGCAAATCAAAGTAGACAACCGAAACAATTTATTTATGTACAAAACAAGAAACACCAAATTAGGAAAAATAAGGTTTGAGGACTAAACCATTTACTGGTAAGTTCTCTTCCCACCCTTGTAAATCTTGCAATTTATAGGTTGAGGGGCCCAGTTTTGCTGCAATCTGAAAAGGGCCTATCCATAACTGTTGAAACTTTGTGTGCTTCCCCTTTTCATCATGCGGGTGGTCCCATTTAAGAACCAGGTCTCCTACTTCAAAATCCTTTGTTCCAGCTTTGTGTTTATCAAACCATCTTTTCACTACTTCCTGCTGTTGCTTAGAACGTTCTTTAGCCTTGGACCTAGACTCTTCCGCCTTCAACAGATTATAAATTCTGAGTTGCAGGATTTCATTATCTGTGCCTCTAGACTCTTGAGCTACTATGGAAGATGGTAGCATAATGTTCGGAGGAAGTATAACCTCTTTTCCATAAACAATGGTATACGGTGACACGCCTAAGGAATTCTTGGGTGTGACCCTATCAGTCCAAAGAGTGTTCGGTAGTGCTAAATGCCAACTTCTTTGGTTTTCTATGACAGTCTTTTTAAAATCCTAATCAAATTCTTGTTTGTAGATTCTGCCAAACCATTCCCTTGCGGGTAGTAGTTGGTAGAATAATGCAACTTAATTCTTTTTTCATGAGCAAATGCAGTTAATCTAATGGAAGAAAAATAAGTAGCATTATCGAAAACCAGGGAAATTGGAACTCCAAACCTGGTCATAATATGATTTTGCAGAAAATCCATGACCGCATCTTCATTGACTTTACATAACGGAATGGCCTTGACCCATCTAGTGAAGTAGTCCGTTGTTGTTAAAATATATTTGTGCTGCAAGGAAGAATTTGGTTTTATTTCCCTAATGATATCAATTCCCTACTACTCAAATGGTTCCATTATCATCACAGGCTTCAATGGTCCTGCTGCTTTGGCTTGTCTTCCCCCACACCTCTGGCAGATGTCACACTTCCTAACATGAGCATGAGCATCCTTGAACAACGTGGACCAATAGTATCCGACTTTGAGAATCTTGTGGGCTGTCGTATCTCTGGAAAAATGACCTCCAACAGGTCCGTCATGTAATTTCGTTATGACTTTTTTTGCATCTTCTTTCTCTAAGTATCTGAGAAGGACTCCATCATAATTCTTCCTGAATAAAATTCCATCAATGATCTGATACACAGTTGATTTAAGGCGCAACGCTCTTCGTTGCTTGGAATTCCAATGTTCCGGCAACAAACCTTCCTGAAGGTAATGAACAAGGTCTCAGTACCAGGAATCTGGAGTTGTGAAAAGAGGACATACATCCATCATATGTAACTCAATTTCATTTTCCCAATTGTTTTCTTCATTGTTATTACCTTCAGCCATTAGTTTGCACAGTCCTTGCCCTTTAACTATGGAGGCTGGCTTGAATTCGAGGTCATACTCTTGTAAAGCTGTTATCCAGTTGCCTCTTCTTTATCCTAATTCTTTTTGTACAAAAAAAGACCTCACAGTTGGGTGTGGAACTATTACCTTTGTCCGGTTCTTAAGTATGTACGGCCTGAATTGTTTTACCGCTTTGAAGACTGCATAAGCTTGTTTATCTACAGCTGGGTAATTCAATTCGGCCCCCTGCAGACTAGTGCTCATAAATGATATGGGGAACTCATCTCCCCTATCTTCCTTCTGAGTAAGCACCGCTGCTAGTGAATTGTCAGATGCGAAAGTGTACAAAATAAAATCTTTCTCAAAATTGGGACTTTTGAGAGAGGGTGCATGAGCAATAGATGTCTTTATTTTACTGAATGCATTCTTCTCTACATTAGTCCACTTGAATTGTACACTTTGTTTCACCATTTGCTGCAAAGGTTTAACAATTTGAGTGAAATCCGGCACAAATCTTCGCACGAAATTTATTGTCCCCATAAATGATTGCATGCCTTTTTTGTTATGGCGTAAGGGGATATGTTCGATAGCTTTGATTCTTTCTGGGTCTATGGAGATCCCCTTCTTAGAAACCACGTGACCCAGTAGCTTTCCTTCCGTAACAGCTGTTGTCCGCCGATTGCACACCGGCAGCAGAAATCTTCCGAAAGCTGTCTCCTCACTTGAGAAAGTGGGAGAGGTGTGACCTTGGGGGCAAGCACAGAGCTAGGTACTGTTACCTACTCCTAGCTCCTCCGTTTAGGCTAACTCCTAACGAAGTCAAGGGGGGTAGTCCCTAACAAAGAGTTTTCTATGGCTCAATGTTTAAGTTAAGTTTTGGATGCGGATGGGTGTTGTTTAGGAGTTATTGTGATTTAAAATGATTAATATTAAGGGGATGATGATTAATTAAAGCAATCCACGTTGCTAACAAGAGATCACACATATAAGCAAAGATTCCAGACTTATAACTTAAGCATTCAAATATAATCAATTGAAATGGACCATAGACAGTTGATCAAGATAGAAAATTAATCAAATATAACAAAGGACCGGTGCCTTATGGAGTCAAATAAGCGCGTGAAATAAAGTCTAGGAGTTAAGCTAGTGAGTATTAGGTTTTGCAAGTGCTCTTGGTAGATTTTAAGAGTTTTTTGTTTGTGATCTTCACTTATGGTGGTTGGATGTCCTAATCGGTAATACCTTCCGTGGCTCCGTTCGAAGACATGACGGACCTGTCTGGGGTCAAAGGTAAGTGTTCAATAACTTAACTACCAGTGCCCAGATTAGGTAGCCCGGCGCCCACACTTGGAATTTGCCCACATGCCTCGGTATTTATCGAACAACGCCGGTGCGTTGGTTATGGGGAAAAGTTTTAGTTAAGTTCCTCTTGTGGGGTTTAGAGATCCAATGCCGTTTCTGGGTATTCCGATCAAAGATCGGTTAGAGCATACTCCGGCAAAGAGGGAAGGGGGTTAATTAATTAAAGGGATGTGAGTTGCGAATTTTATTAAGTTAATTAATTAAAACTCTCCGACAGAGAGCGCTCTTGACCTCGTCTTATGACAGTGGTTCAAGAGACTTAGCTAATCTATATGCTTGATGCAAGGATATGCAGTGTGAATGCTCTCCGATAGAGAGTGCTCTTGACTTGGATTACGGCAAGTTCAAGAGACTTTCAAGATTAATTGATTAACTTATTAAACAATGAAAAGACGACTCTCCGATAGAGAGCACTCTTGATCTACAAAGTGAGATTCAAGAGATTTCTACTTTAAACAGTTGAATTACTTATGAAAGATACAAAAAATTAAAAAATGAAGTAATCAACCTAGTTAATGAAACAAAATGGGCTAATCTAACAACTAGTATCTACTTTGCAAGAAAAATGAAACTACTCTAAGTACTCGAAATAAATCTAAGCTAAGAACAAAAAACAGTCTTCCCCAAATGGGGAAGAAAAACCAAGTATGGGAGGCCCTATCCCACTTAGCCTTGTTTTATTAATGAATTACAAATGCTTTTGGAGCTTAATCCTTGTCAGGACTTTGAGAAGTAACTTAAGTAAAAATGAAAAACTCTTATGAGTTTGTACAAAGGAGAATGACTTCTTTTTTGGCTTTGGATCCTTGCCTTTGGATCTAGCTCTGCTTGCTCTTTCTTGTTTGGTTTCGCTTTTGGTTCACCTGTGGATAAGAGCTCTAAACAAGGACTAGTGAGAGAGTTAGGAAATCAAATTTAACCTGTGATTCGAAAAAATTAAGTGGATGAGAAGACAAGTGCCTTATGAGATGAAACAGGAGATCAAAACAATGGAATGAAACCCAAAATCAAAACTTGGAAATGATCAGGCAAGCTCACCGTTTTTTATGTAAAATGCACGATTTTTGGCGAAACGACTTGGGATTTTTTGCGAATTTAAAATTAAAGATTTTTTAACATTTTAGGCTAATTTCCAGAATCTGGAAAATAGCAGAAAATTGCAGAAAATCAGTAAAAAAACATCAAGTACGAAATGGCACGCTTTTCGAGAAAAAGTCAAAAAATTATTTTTTTTTTTTGAAATTTTTTTTTGATTTTTTAATGAATTTCCAGAATTTAGAATTAACAGAAAAAGTAAAAAATCAGCCCAAAAAACAGCGAGCTTGAAATGGCACGCTTTTTAAGAAAAACTCAAAAAATAAAAAAAAAAATTTTGAAAAATTTCTGATTTTTTAATGAATTTCCAGAATTTAGAATTAATAAAAAAACACAGAAAACCAGCAAGCCCCAAAAATGGAAAATTTGCACGTTTTTTTTTTGAGAAAACTTGTGCACGTTTTCCAAGGCAAAAAAAAAGATGGATTTAAAAAGGAAATGAAACTAGATCTTTAAAAATGGACTTTTAGAAAGATGGATCTAGCTTTGAAAAAGTAGATCTAAGGCTAGAAAGCCTAGATCTAACTTAGTAGAAGCCAAGCAAGCTTGAAATAAAGATTTAAATGACTTGATAACTTCTACAAAAGTGGAAAAGAGGTAGGATAGAACCTTGAAAATGGAGATCCACTTGTAGCAACCAAAGTAACCAATAGATTTTTTTGAAGTTTGTGGTTTGATGGATGAGGCAGCAAGCCCTTCGCTTCTTGATTTCTTAAAGCAGAAGACTCCCTTAGGCACCTGTAGAATGAATGCATAAACCAAACAAGAGCTCTTGTGTTTGGGAGAATACCTGAAAGCCACAAAACTTAAGAGAAAAGCATAGATCAAATAATATTGTGCTAGATTGTTAGCCTTCTAATCACAAGATCATATACTTGAGAATCAAAAGAAATGAACTAAGAATGGTATCACCTTGAACAAGATGAAGCATGGCACACAAATAACTCCCACATGGGCCTCCAAAGTCTTCTTGCTTTATTCAAATTCAAAAGATATTACAAATTTTTCCAGAGTGTACTTGCACAAATTCTCCATCCCAGTAGAGCTGAAAGAGCCTCTATTTAACAAATGAGAGAGTGCTAAAACCTTAAAACCAAAAAACCAACCCTAACTTGGTTAGCCACCTGACAAAGAGCCCAGACCTAAACTGGAGAACCGGGAGTGAGGGGAGGCCTCCACCCAGGCAAGGCGCCCCCACTCCAAACCTGTGCACTGAAAACAAGCCAAGGATGAGGCCACACGTGTGAGTCTGGATGTAGGTAAGCTCATCCTTTAGGTTTGGCAGGAGCCTGAGCTAGGTTTGGGAAGCCCATTGATGGTGCAAACTTTAGTCTTCCCCTCGATCAAATCCCCGGACCAATGAGAGCTCTCCATCTCATCTTTAGCTGGAGATGACATGTCTGATAACTGATAATAAATTAATTGCTCTCTTAATGATGACTGACGCTGAGTTATGATAACTCCAATCATAATAAGTGTTCCATGAGATGTCATTTAGTCTTTTATTTTACTAAATTTGGATTAATTTGGAGAGTTTTAGTTTTCTCCAAAATAATCATTTTTTTTTATAATAAAAATCATTTTTTACTCAAAACTGACTTTTTTGAGTAAAAAGGCATTATGTGTCCAATTGCTGATCTGAAAGTTGGTTCTGACTGGCTAGCTGATCAAGAATGATTTTTGGCTTAAGATTAGAGCCTTCAATCACTGAATTCTGAGTCCGGATCATGAACGGGTTTTTCCATTTAATTTATGGAAAAATTAACCCAAAAAACAAATAATTTTTCACTGTTCGAAAAAGATTTTTTCGAATTTTTTTTGTGTCCAGATGACTTAGGACATGACCATGATCTATCTAAATAATGTTTAGCAGGCTTATAACACTCAGTTGGGCTCTAATAACCCCCCAAGGCCCAAAATTCAACATCGGGCATTCCAGCTTTGGAGGAAGCGAGAGAAAACCTCGTCAATTATACTCGGCTGAAGGCAAAGCATAATTGTCAGGGGCAAAAAACTCCTTGGAATACCTTATTTGCGATTCTACGTCTTAGGAGACCGAACCACTCAAAAATATCTTACTAGCACATTTTATTACAAACCCCGTGGGGCCATGGTCAAAATTATTCAAATAAAAAAGTGACTAGCCAATATTGGCTAGACAAGTAGATGGATCAACTGATACACTGGAATCAAACTTTGAACAAGTCTATCAACCGACGGCTCCTCAGGTAACCCAACTATGGTACAAAAAGTTGGATAACAACAGCAAACACACACTTCTTGGGGTTCAGCGAGATACCATATTTTCGGCAACGCTCGAAAATCTGTTTTAGATGCAATGCGCGTTCTTTTCTCTTCTTTGAAAATGTTGTGATGTCATTGAGGTATACCACAACACTGCAGCCAGTCAAACCGTGGAAAGCTATATCCATAGCCCTCTGGAAAGTGGCTCCAGCGTTTATGAGTCCAAAGGGCATCTTTCTGTAAGCAAAAGTTCCCCATCTTGTTCTGAATGTAGTTTTAAGTCTGTCTTCTTCAGCTACTAACACTTGATTGTAGATAGAGAATCCATCTAATAAAGAGAATGACTCAGAACCCGAAACCATTTGCAATATTTGTTCCATGGGTGGGACTCGATAATTGTCTTTATCCGAAGCGCGATTTAAGTTTATGAAATCTACACATAGTCTAATTTCTCCAGATTTCTTCCTTACTGTTACCAAATTTGAAACCCATTCCGAGTGTCTGACTCTGAAGATAATTTTAGCATCCAACAATTTCTTTACTTCATTCTGAATTAGAGGCTCCAGTTTTGGATGCATTTTCCTCAAAGGCTGCTGATAAGGCTTGACCCCAGACCTAATAGGGATGACATGCTGAATAATCTTGGTGTCATACGTTTTCAAATCTTCATATGTCCAGGCAAACACATCTTTGTATTGTTTGAACAACCTGATGAACTTATTTCTTTCACCCGTGGAGCAACACTTTCCCAAATTCACATATTTAGGCTCAATTTCAGTTCCTAAATTAATCAGCTTGAATTGTAAAGACGAGCTATGAGTTTTGACATTTGCTGGCCTTCTGAATTTGTCATTTAGGTCAAACATTCGCTCTAAATTCTTGACTCCTTTAGGAATAAAATTGTCGAATTTTAGCTCAGCTTGATGTTCTTCATCATCAATGATTGCCCCTTTGAAAGTTTCATCTTTTGTCAAACATTCCAAAATCTGCTGATCATCATCAAAAACTTGTAAATTGGTAATCATGTTTGGAACCGAAGGCCTGAAAAGTAATTCAATAGAACACTTGTTATTAGTGGGTACAAGCCTTGCAGCTGAGGTAGCTAAAAAGTCAGCTGCTGCATTCTTAAGTCTAGGAATAGATACAATATTAAATGCATAAAAATTTGTCAGCAAATCCCACACTTCATTCTGATAAGCTTTTAAATGAGGTGAGATGCAATGTATCTGTTTTCGAACTTGCTTTACAATTATTTCAGAATCCCCATACACTTTCAAATTTTCTACTTTTAATTCAATTGCTTTTCTTAGTCCCTGAACTAATGCTTCATATTCGGCTGTGTTATTTGTACATTCAAACTCTAATCTACATGAAAGAAAATGTTTATTATTCTTTGGATCAATCAGGACACAGCCAGCGCCTGATCCTTCCAAACTTTTAGATCCATCAAAGAAAAGTGTCCAAAAACTATCTACTTTTACTATACATGAATCAAAACCTACATCTGAAGTTAAATTTACTATTTTACAATCAATTTCATCAGCCTGTGAAAATCGAAGGAGATCAGGCTGGGTGTCTGATGTACCGTTGGCATCTTCCGCTTGGTAGTTTCCCGGTTCTAACTCAATGAAGTAATTCCCCAATATAGAATTCACTGGTTCATTCTTACCCTCCAACTGAGTGACATTGTGCTTCATGTGGGGCTCTCTTAATACTTTAATCTGATTGGGGCTTCTCTTATAAGGTAACCACAGATGTGACCAGTTTGAGGCAAAATATCCATTCAGCTTTGCTGACCAATCCCTACTTAAAACAAGTCCATAAGCCTCAGGTATGTTTGCTACTACAATATCATTGAATTGACATACCTTTTCATTTGAAGACAACTGAATCAAAACGTCCTCCATTTCCCCAATTACCTTCACATTTGTTCTGTCTAACTGAATAACCTGCCAGGTAGATGGTTTAGGCAGTCCATTTATCTTTTTGTAAATTGACAGTGGCATAACATTTACTGATGCCCCTGAGTCTACTAGACAGTTGTGCACGTTATGGTTGAAAATTTCAAAGGTAAGGAGAAAAGGTGGAGTTTTGAATTTAGGCTTACCTCCCACACTTGCTTCACCAATTTCTTCTTCTTGGGGTTGATTGTCGGTGGGAAGCTTTTCTTCCTGTATTTCAAGTGCTTTTAACAATCTTTCTTTCTGCTGAGGTATATTGCACATTTCAAATAAAGAGATATTTGCTTTAGCCCTTTTGATATCTTCCACAACATCATACTCCATCTTATGTTCTTCTAGATTCTTTTTTATATTATCACTCTTCTCAACGACTGGTTTAACAGGCATGTTGATTTGCTTAGGATCTTGACTGGTAATGGTAAACTTAGGAATTCTATTAGCTGTGGTGCTTTTCTGAAACTTCTTTACATTCTTTTGGAGTCTCTTAATTTTCGGGAGTATTAACCTATCTTCTTTGATCAATCCTTGGCTTCTCGTTGTCACATTTGCTTCTGACATGTCCTCATGTCTCAAATCACCTTCCTCTCCGGTATCAAACATCGAGACACAGTCCCATAAAACCATGGCATCATTCTCTTGATTTTCTGTCGGTTTGTTATCTTTTTCTTTCTCATCATTTGCCTATGTTAGTTTTGAGTCCAACAACTGATTCATTACTAATGTCATTGAATTTATCCATTGAGGACAATTTTTTTCAGAATGGGGCTGCTGGTGAAAAGTGCAAAAGTTATCCATACCTACCTCCGTTAAGTTCATTGATGCAGGATTGTGTGGAGGAGGTTGAGACTGATTGTTATCTTCTCTCCTTTTATAATAAGGCTTGTAAGATTTCTGAGCTTCCTTTTCCTTTTCCAGATCTATTATTCTGTTTGAAAGCTTCTGCATCATCTTTACCACCCCTTCAAAGTCATGAGACTGCTCCTCCTTAGGCTTAGTAAATGATAAAGCTTTCTTACCAAGAGTTTTTTCCCTAGACTGCTCAGGATAATCTTCGATGCTCTCTCTTTCAACTTCTTTGTAAGTTTCTGATAACGTAGGTTTGGCTTTTATCTTGGCGAACATGGCCAAACCAGGCCCTAAAGCTGAAGTATAATACTCAATCAAAACTTTATCAGAAGGCTTATCAGTTGTCGAGAAATTCTTAAGATAAGCAGCAAACCTTTGTGTAAAACTATGCACCTTTTCTTTTCTTTCTTTCTTCAAAACGCACAAACCTTTCATTAGTGCTGCATGGGTTTTCTGAGCTGCATATTTATTTCTGAATATTCCTTCGAAAGTATCCCGGTCTGGGATTGAATTTGCAGGCAGACCAAAATACCATGAGGCTGCTACTCCTTTAAGGGTATGTGGAAAAAGTCTGCAAATTACATCTTCGTGTTCTCCAGCCCTTAATCCTTCTATGGCCAAGTAGAAACTTTGCAAATGGTCATCTACTAAAATCTTCTCACTTGGATCAAATTTGGGCAGCATCTTTTCAAAAGCCTGAGGTAAGTCATGTAAAGGAGGTGTTAGGTTTAAGGGTGATCTGGCTTTCCAAGCAGGTGGTGGATTCGGTGGCTTGGGTGGTTGATTTGCGTTTACGCCTGCCATGAGTCTGGGTGGAGAGTGAGGCGACGAATGAACAGGTGAACCATTAGGTGTATCAGGGCCTACTTGATCCAAAGGCTGAACAACTTCCTGCAAGGTTGTTTGTACAAGTTCTTCCAAATCTCCAACCAACACAGAGACTTCCAATACAGGACGGTCCTTCTTCTTACACTCTCTTCTAGGAAAATCAGGAATAATCGGTAATCCTATGATCTTCTTCACATAAGCCCTGGTGTGTCTTCTCAGATCATTAGCAACTTTGTTGTCCACAAAATACAAATGTTCTCTATTCTCTTCAGGAATTGGATTGGGAAATGAACTGTTTTCAAAACTATCACTGGTGGAATAATTTCGAGGAAATGGATTTCCTCGGCCAGCCATGCACTGGCGGCCCTCCTAGCGCCAAAAACTGTTGAGGCCTGGAAAATCGCAAGCAACAACAGCAAAGGATTCTCCCCAGTCAACGTTCCCAACTAGCCCGTGACTGTTTGGTATGGGAATCCGTCCTGTTTATGGTCCGGCTACCGTAGGTCAAGTAACAAAAATAAAAGGTTTTACCGGTTGCGGCCCGGTCCACCGTGTATATTTTTGTGTTTTTTGTTTTGAGTATGATATTCAGGTGCCTATCTAACAATGCAGATTGATCAAGAGTACGAGGAGTGGTCACAATGTGATGCGCAGGTTCTTACCTCTCGTCTTAAACTCTCTCGCATCTAAATCACACACAACAAGAAATAAGACTAACTAACTAAGCTGTCCCTACGGAGCGAGATTATCATTTTAATGAGTAATGTATTACTGTTCATACATAAAGAAAAATCACAGGTAGCTGTTCTTTAATTCAAAACACATAAACATGAATAGATAGATGAACAACAAGATAGCTCATTGTTTATGAAAACATTCATTACTCTTAGTGGAAATTATCATAAATTAAACTAGAGAACATTCATACAAGAACATAGGTTCAACAAGTTAGAACGGTCTCACAGTTAATGAATAAAAGTTGAAAACGAAATAGTTCCCCTTCAACAACATCCATTGCACAGCATTTGAACATTCCACCAAAGCTTTCTCCAACAGGAAAAATTGTAATTATCTATTGCAAAACGAAATAGTTCCTCTTACAACATGTTCTCACAAGTCTAACTAGGAAAAAGTCCCTCTTCCCTTTAACTTTCCTATATTTATACAAAAACATCAAAACCTTTGGGTTGCCCCCTCTCGTGACCTTTGGGCTTCCCCAACCGTTTTAATCTCACAGTTTTGTCATTTTGTGAGTGCTCATCATTCACACAAACGTTACATTTCGGATTTAGGCACTTTTATGCAAAAGGACCAGCTTGGTAACTGACGAACTTCCCAACCCTGGGCCTCTGCTCTTAATGATTACGCTCTGTAAACCGTTGGTCCTTTTGAAATCTTGTTTATCTCAGCCTTTCGCTCTCTTCTCTTCCTTGAGCAACATCTCTGCTTCTTCATGCTTTGGCTTCTGCTTCCATGGCTGCTTCTCTTCTGCTTTGCCTTTTAGGCATATATTCTTTGCAACAGTCTTCCTATCCTGAACATATAAGATCATTAGTGTTTAACAAGGTAACACAAACTAGATCACCACACGCATTCTGCAATATGAACTATAAACAGTATTAATGCATGAAGATAAAGAATGTCAATGGCAAAAGAAATCTTGCAAGTTGGTGCTCAAACCCTGTTCAAAACTTAAACACTTGCCTGATAGAACAGATTCTTCCTCCCAATCCAAGCCACATCAGAACTAAAACGAAAAATCTCCGATGGAAGCATGAACCAGGACAAAGTAACTACCACTCTTCAAAACGTCAAACCCCCAAACTGCGTTCTTCAACTCAGACAACTTTAACATCGACCCGCGCCCACTAGAAAACTCCGCCATTCCATAGAGCGATGTAAACACACTAGAACGACGGGAAAAGAAACCCCAACGACAGTACTAAGCACCGGGCAGATAACCCACTTCGGCAGGTGATGACTACAGCATAGGGCTATTAGTTCATTAAGCCGCCGCAACGGTGAAAACCATACAAACACGACTTCCCCGATCAACACAAAAAACATCGGCGAGCTGAGGAGCTAAGGACTCCGGAAGCATAGTCCTATTCACAGCCGCAAAGGCGGGAGATGGACAGACAAAGGGCCCCGCGGCAACCGAGAACATCAACGAAATAAACACTAACTGCAGCCTCGGACCTCGGAACCACTACGGTATCGGAAGACTAGCTCAAAGAGGAGCCGTCACGGTGAAAGTCGCACGGACTAAGGGTTCCGCAAAAATAGAAAACAACCGCGAAAATCAAACCATCGGCGAAAAATATAACAAACAAAGTCGGACGGTTAGTCCGTTTAGGAGGCGCAATGGTGGAAAGCAATCAAACTACAGCTTTCGATCAGAGCTATAAAATTTTCCGATAGTGAAGAGAAAAAACAATAAACCCGGAATCGACGAGGATAAGCCCTAATCCGTCAGAATGTTTATTATTAAGCTTCCACAATAGCGGCTGCATAGAGAACTATGGCTGCGATTCACAGTTCAAACCATTTTCGACAGCGAAAATAGGAAATCATCCGTAAGTCAAAACTCAAGTTCAAATTAGCCGTATCAGCAGACAAAGATATTCATTCAACAATCAACCTCAAAAGATCAAACTCGCAGCAGAGTCAAGCAATTTCAATAAATCTAAGCAAGACAAAAATTTAAAAGGAGGGTCCAAAATTTTAAGAAATTTGGGAAAACGTTGCAGCTGCATAGAGAACCATTTGATTCGGTTCGAATTTGAATTTGAATTTTTGGACGAGGTTCGTTTGAGATTCGAATATATATATAATAAAATTGTTAATAAAATATGCTATTGAAATAAATTTTAACCTATAAAATGAAATATATTATGCAGCATGCTTAAATAGTTTAAAAAATAAACAATAAAACTGAAATTCTCGTTTTTTTTTCGATTTTTTATTAAATTCGCCTTTACATTCGAATTCGAATTCGATTAAATTCGTTTTTAAAATTTGACGAATTTAATTCGAATTTTTTTTCCCTTGAAATTCAGCGAATTTCGAACCTCAAGGGTCAAATTCGTCGAATCCTGTGACTTAGATCTAGGGTATTCTAGTTTGGGACCAGACAGTTTCTTAGACATGATGTCCAAGTAGATTCTGTAGAATGAGATAGAAATCTCTCGGTCTGGGATTAGGCAGATTCTTGGTTTGGGACCAAGCAGTTCCTGCAGGAGCACTCCTGGTCAGTTAACCAGGTGAATCTTGGTCAAGTTGACCAAGAGGATGATGTGTGATGTCCTCTTTCCTAATTGGTTATTGCTAGGTTGTTTCTCAAGGTACTGGCCACCTCTAGATGATGTCACTAGCACCTAACCCTTAGGAGCAGTATTGAGGACCAGAGGATCACATCATCAAATTTGGATCTTCCCCTTATACAGTGATGATAAAATATATGAAACAATGTATCTTGAGAGAGAGAAAAGATTAAAGTCCTTGGTCTTGTTGGTCCTTTGGGGTTTGTTTGTCCACCTTTATGGTTCACCTTGGACTTGTGGGTTTGAGGGTTTTCTTACCTTCTTATTATGATCCTTTTGGTTGACATATGGTCCTTTATCTTACTTGGTCCTATCACTCTTATTATGATGACTTTTACTTTATGGTTTGGACCATTGGTGCACTATCCTAAGTCCTTTTTATTTTATGGTTTTATTTTATCAAACCATTGGACCACTTTATTTTATGGTTTTATTTTATATTTAACTTTTGGTACCCTATCTTAAGGGTTGTCAAGTTTATAAATTTAAAAGGTTGCATTTAAACTCTGCATCTGGATCTGATTCCTGGTCAGCCTTAAAGCCTACTGCTTGCTTGATGTCGAGACCATCCCTTCAGCATGACTGTATCCTCTTTCCAGTGTGACCGGATCTCACCCTGCTCCAGCGTGACTGTATCTTTTCTCAGCGCGACTGTGTTGTTCACTGCTCAACATAACTGTTGTCTCCTGCTCAGCGTTGTCCCTTCTCAGCGTGACTCTTTCCAGCATGACCGGTTCTCACCCTGCTCCAGCATGACTGTATCTCTTCTCAGCGCGACTGTGTTGTTCACTGCTCAACATAACTGTTGTCTCCTGCTCAGCGTTGTCCCTTCTCAGCGTGAAGGTGCTCTCTGCTCAGCGTGACCCTTTCCAGCATGACTGGGTCTCACCCTGCTCCAGCGTGACTGTATCTCTGTTGTTCACTGCTCAGCGTGACTACTCCGCTAGCGTGACCGCTTCTCTCTTTCCAGCGTGACCGTGTCTGTCCATGCTCAGTGTGACTGTGTCCATGCTTCAGCGTGACTGTGTGTTCATGCTCCACATGACTCCTTTGCTAGCGTGACTGCTTCTCTCTTGCCAGCGTGACCGTGTATGTCCATGCTCAGCGTGACTGCTTCTCTCTTGCCAGCGTGACCGTGTATGTCCATGCTCAGCGTGACTGTGTCCATGCTCAGCGTGACTGTGTCCATGCTTCAGCGTGGCTGTGTGTTCATGCTCCGCGTGACTCCTCCGCTAGCGTGACCGCTTCTCTCTTGCCAGTGCGACCATGTCTGTCCATGCTCAGCATGACTGTGTGTTCATGCTCTGCGTGACTATTTACCTAGCGTGACCGCTTCTCTCTTGCCAGTCTGACCATGTCCGTCCATGCTTTAGCGTGACTGTGTGTTCATGCTCCATGTGACTGTGTGTCCCTGCCAGCATGACCGTGTTCTATTTCTCAATGTGACCTTGTTTGTCCCTGCCCAGCAGTGTGACTGTGTGTCTCTTCCCACAGTGACTGTGTGTCTCTTGTGCAGCGTGACTGTGTGTCTTCAGCGTGACTGTGCTGTTAAAGCCTGAGTGAATGTTTGAAGTTTCTCTAAGAATCTGAGGTCTGTTTCCTTATTGCTTTAAACCTCTTAAGTTCTCTCTCAAGGTACGTCATTTGTTCACCCAGTTGACTTGTCCCTTCGGTGACAAGATCAAAACCTAAAAGTATTTGAGTATAAGGCTGATTAAAAAATAATCGTTACGATTCTTTACTGCTGATATCTCCTGTACATTATTTTTTTATTTTGTTACTGTACATGGCATTTGGTGAATCATCGCAAGTACCAACTTTAACGCAGTGACCAATGGAGTGTTAAAGTTGAAAGAGATGAAAATTATGATTGATTTATTGCAGTTTAAATTGATTGGAGCAGTACTATTCTGAATCTTGTTTTATATTTCTGTTCATGCATTAAAGTATATTATTTATGTTAAATCTTAACCTAACCCTAAACTTTAACAGTTGTTTGGTTATGTATCCTTATACTGTATTAAAAGTTAGAACTTCTCGAACTGTGCCGTGGCTCAATTGGTTTTTCTTGTGGCCAGTATTGCGTCTGGCTGTAACTGAATGGAACCCTCTTCATCAAGTTCTGGAAGGTTGGTCTGAACTTGGCAATTTGCCCCCATTGCCTTCTTTTAACAGGACACATGAAAGGCTGGGTGAATCTTGGAGTGGGATGAAAGAGCCAATTGATGGACAACTTGTTCAATGTGCTTGATTATCTGATAGGCCCATAGAATTTAGGTGTGAGCTTCTAGGAACCCTTGTCTTTGAGAGAGGTCCGCTTATAGGGCTGGAGATGAAGGAACACCTGATTTCCTTCTTCAAAAGAATGCTCAGAGTGATGGTTATATGCCTGTTGCTGTTGAAAATTTTCCCTGAATTGAGTTTTAATACAAAATGGAAAAAGTTCACCTCTTTGGCTAGAGGTTTCCTGGATCTTAACCTTGTGAATTTTCAACCTTAGGGCTGTTATGAAATACAATATAAAACAGCAGTTTGAAGAGAACTGAATTTCACTTTCTAACATCCCAATTATCTCGGCAGTCCAAGGAGAAAAGATACCAAAATGTTTAGATAAGTTTCATCTATCTAGGGCAACTTACCCCACATAAACCAGATCTAAAAATTCACTTTTACAGAAATTATAACAGCAGATGGAAATTTATTTCTACAGCTGATTTATTTTTATAGAAATGGGTAATAGTAATTTGTATTAAAAGGTTGTGGAAATCCTTAACAGCCCATGACTTATGGTATTTTCAAATAGCAAAATTTCTGACTAGAGTTCAGCAGATTCTTCCAAAAATCCTTCCTTATAGGACCATATTGCATACAAACTATTCAGAAAATTCCTACAGCTGTAATGCCTGTTAAACTGCCCTAGTCATGCTGTGCAGCTGTAAAAATGTGAACAAGACATATTTAAGAAAATGCATGGTTGCTGTGGCCTTCATTCTGAGCCTGAGCTTGAGCCTGAGAACTTGGACCTTGAAATTTTTCCATAGCAGTCTGTTGAACAATCTCCTCTCCAATTCTTTTGAGCCCATGAAGTGCCCAACATGAGACTGGTTTCCTTGAGTGAAGCCTGGGATCATATTTAAGTGCATTTTTGTTTCATTGACAAGCTGTTCTATCTTTAACCCTGTTCCTTGACTTTGGTTTGAAGCCCCACATTGTTCTTCTCCCACTGTTCCATATATGTGTTGATATGGTCAATGGACTGTTTCATGTCTTCCATCTGAGAATTCATTCTCCTTAACATTTGTTTATTGTCCCTAATCTCACCGAGGGCTTCACTCGCAGCCATATCTCGGTTTAGAGGATGAGCCATCTCATTCCCAATCTGCCTCAAAGAGTATAACCTGTTCCCATGTTCAAAAGAGAGAGCTATTTATAGAGAGGAGGAGGGAGGGTGAGAAGCGTAGACTGCTCCCTTCCAATCTAAATTGAACCAAAGATCTGGAGCTTAAAACATAGATCTTCCATGGTTTTGAATGCAGAGGGACGACCACAGGACACTTACTGATTTCACACGCCTGACTGGAATCCCCGAGTCTAGTCTCTAGATCTTGGTCCTTCAAAACAACAGCGATCATGCCGTAGTCCACAACGTCAAACACAATTCCACCTGTATTACCAGTTTCAGAGCAGAGACCCATTATACAAGGCTTAAACATGAAGTAAAATAAGGGGAAGCGAAGTTGAGGGCACACAAGGGAGAGGGATTTCACTTGCTTGTATTGAATTTGACATGACTCCATATTTGATGCTTGGTATTTATCTGCCATTTGGAGGGCATGCTTTGGTTGCCTCCAAAGCTTAATTAAGACAAAATTATTATTATTATTATTATTAAAAACCACGCTTAACCTCCTTTAGTTTATGACATCCATCTGTGTTCCGGGGTACCATTGTTATACACCATCACTCCTTTATCGAGCTTGACTCCTCCTTTTCGAATTGATCCGTCAGACTATTTTTATGCTTCCTTATGTGTAGGAATTTAACTTCTCTTACACCTTGAGGTTCCAAGCAATTCTGTTGTATATCCTGCCCTGAACCGTCCCTTGCTTCATAGCGTGATTTCTTGTCTGCTGAATGACATGGCGAGGGTCTCCAAAAATCTTAACCTGATGCAAACAAAGACCTTTCACAAATTCTGATCCTAAGAATAGGGCATGAACTTCGGCTTGATTATTGGTCATTATACCCAATCCCCAAGAAATCTTTCCTCTATTCCATCGGGGCCAAAAGGAATCCCCCCAACACCTACCATCCCAACTTCAACAACAGTTCTAATAACATTAAAACAACAATTATAACAGCAACAAAACAACTCTTAGATTCTTCAGTGATGATGTCAAATCACTCAATGTATTGTCCTTTTACTTGTGTGAAATCATCAAGACATATATAGTTGTAAATTAAAATGCTTGAAGAATAGTTATGACTAAAAATCAAATTTGGAGATTGCACAAGTTTTTGGACCATTGAAAACTTCATTGATATGCTCAAGATGAAGTTCATGTACATACCATAGCCTTCTCTCAATGCTAGTACAAACCACTAGCTCTCCAAAATCCTATCTAGGGAAAACAAGAAAACCTTAGCTCAACCAAGAAGCTACAACATGCAAGAATCACCCCAACAAGTCCTCTAAGGCAAGACGTCCTCTCCTAGGTACCCCTCATGTTCTTGATCCCTCTTTCTATAGGCTTATAGATGTCGCCTATCAAAGACGACACACCATAGTAATCATAGGAACAAATGGAGGATGTCACAATAGAGATCCTATTGGTACAAGTGGAGGATGGTGTAGGAGGGAGCTCACAGGTATAGGGGGGAGGTCGACAAACTATCACCTACTTGTAAGATTTAATAGTCCAGTTCAAGCATTTGGCAAGTAAAGTAAAAGATGTGCAAGCAACAATCGACATTGTTACACACATAATTATTGATGTTGAAATCAAGAACCTACTCCTGAAACAATTGCTAGTTTAAAACAAAACATATGAATCCTTTCAACCTCTTGGCGATTTATTACATGTTGAAATTTGGTATCTTAAGAATAAACAATAAGAAATTCAATCACAACATTTGCTTCCATCTGCCACATGCTTGATCTTGGAGAGCCATCTGGAAGCCACTATTGATTTCTCCCCTGGTCTAGGCACAATGTTGCATACATCATTCTTCATGATGGAGGTGTTCTTTGCCATGGTGTCCTCTCGAACTTGCTGGTTTGTTGCCTCTTGAAAATTTCAAGGCTTAGAATCTTATGATGATGCTTATCAAGACCATGTAGTTTGGAAAATTCTTTGGAGGTTTGCTCTCCTTGAATGAACTCCTAGGAGCCTCAACATGCTCTTGAGTGTCCCTTAATGTTTGCATGAGCCATCAAGGTCTCCTAATAAAACTAGTAGGAGCTGGTGGCTCCTCCTCTGCACTTTAGGGCTGTTGCCCCGAACTGGAATTCGCTGGTGATCTTGCTTAATCTTTAGTGCTTCTTGCTCCTCATCCTCTATAACTGGAATAGGCTCATGAGACTTCCTAGATGCAAAGTCTTCCTCAAACTTTACATCCCTGCTTACACTCATCTTTCTCTCCCTTGGAATAAAGATCTTGTAGGCCTTTGAAGTCTCACTGTACCCAACAAACAAAGCCTTCGTGCTGGAGGGTTCCAACTTGTTCCTCTTCTCGAGTGGTATATGGATATAAACTAGACAACCATGGATGCAAAAGGGACTGGGTTCTAGCTTCACACCAATGAGTGCCTCCTTGGTGTCTCGTCCTCCAAAATCCTATGAGGACACTTATTGTAGATGTAGAATACTACATTTGCATGCTTCGACCCATAGAAACATTGACAAATCTTGGTCATGTATCGTGGCCTTAGTATCCCCTATAATTTATTAGTTCTTTTGCTTTGCAACCTTGTTTGTCGTGGGATGTACGGAATAATAAGCTCCCTCTTGAGTCTCGTATCCTTGCAGAAATCCTCGAAATCATTGGAGGTATACATATACCCCAATTGGTTGATATGGAAACTTTGATTTTCCTCGCTGTGTAGTTCTCCACTAGAGCTTTGAACTCTTGAAACTTGCTATAGACCTCATCCTTAGTGTTTAGGAAGTAGATCCAAGTGTTGTGAGAGAAGTCCTCAATGAAGGAAACATAGTACGTGCTACCTGTGATTGATGCTATTGACATTGGTCTACATATATTCGAATGCACCAGGTCTAGGATCCCTGTAGACTTATGTCAACTGCTTGGAAAAGCAACCTTGGCATGCTTGCTAAGTGCATGCACCCTTCTACTTAATGTTGAACTTTGTAAGACTTGTGACTCTCTCCCTCAGAATAGGCAACATTGTGATTTAGGTGCCCCATCCTCTTGTGCCATAACTCGCATAGCTTATTTGTGTTATCCACTAGGGCTCTAGCAGGCTCACCTTGTAGCTTGTATATCGAGCTATTTCTGGGATAAACTTCTTCGATTTTGTAAGGACTTGTTGGTTCTTGAACTATACTGCATAGCCCTTATATTCCATGATCGAAATTGAATGCAAATTCTTCCCGAGTCTTGGAATAAATGATAAATCATCAAAGTTTAAAGAGTCACCTCACAGGAGTTGGAAAGGCAAGATACCAACTCTTGCTACTGTATACTTGGCATCATCATCAAGCTTGACTTGAGCTCTTGAGACACGCTCCTTTAGACTTGAAAATAGCTCTTTGGATGATGTCATACACCTAGATGCTCCGCTGCCCACATCCCAAGCGATTTTTGGATTTGTATTGGAAGGAAGGCATGATACCATTGAGAAATCCTACTTGTGCTTCGAGGCAAACTCGTTCATCTGAGTTTCAACTAAGGCTGCTATCTGATGCTACTGCTGCTTCCCTTTACCCTTTTCTTCTTTGGACACTGTGATGCATAATAGGCGTGCTTATGACATATGAAGCACTTGAGTTTACTCAAGTCCTTCTTCCTTGGCTGTGAGGACGACTCCTCTCTTTACCTTACCCTTGTTGGGTCCTTTACCTTTGCTCTTCTTTGTTTGACCAATTAGGGCATGGTCAATGCCACCTCCTTGGTTGCTGGCCTTTGACTCCATCTGAATCTCCTCTCGGATAGAGTAATCCCATGATCTTTTCGAGAAGGGAAGATTCTCTTGAGCACAAACACCCAGTTGAAATGTTTCCCAATGAGATGGGAACCCATTCGTTGCTTGGTTCACTATCTCTTTGTCCTCAACCTTCTCCCCAATTGCTGCAAGTTGATCATGGATCTGCATGACCATCATTAGGTAACTGGTGATGGTGTATGATTTGGACATCTCAATAGATTTGAGCCAATCGTGTAATATCATCTATTAGTTTATGTTCTTGCTGGTAAAGGCTAACCAGGGCATTGAACATCTCCTTCACCATTTTCTTCTCGTATATATGAGGGATCAGATGTTCCTTCATAGCATCCATGATCATCTGCTTGGGCTTCACTTCTTTTTTCTTGTGAGCTGCCAAAGCTGTGGATCTGTTGAGGAAGTCACTACATCCGTGATGATTTCCCAAAGATCATTCTCTTTTAATAAAAGAGTTACCTTGATTTACCATGATAGAAAATTCGAGGTACCCTCCATTCTGTCCTCAAACCTGAGGCTAGTTGATGCCGTCTCTGATCTGCACACAAACTCTCAACTTTGTTAAGTACTACCTCATAAACCCTCTTATTGCTGGTATTGGCTCCCAACAGTTGTTTCCGGCAGTTGATCTATTGTTGTAAACTCTTTAGATCCTCTCAATCAGAGAAGCTTTGATACGCCATTAAATTTCCCAAACCCTAGGTGACTACTGTCCTTATGTTCTCAACAAAAGAGAAGTTGTTATTTAATTACATAAATTAAATTCTTTCACATAGCAGTAATCTTACATATAGCTGGAAAGTAAATAGTCGAAGCAAAACTCAATATTAGATAATTTACTCCTTTAATTCAAAGCTTACAAGGAAACCTCCACAGACGATCAAACTAATAGTTGTACGGTACACAAACAAAACAAATCTGCGCACTTATTGAGGAAAAGTTAAAACTGCCTGTCAAAAATTGAGAAAACAACTTGCTGTTTGCTGCTTGTTACGCGGGCTGTTCGAACGACTGTATGGAATCCATATGGCTATGGATATGTAAGTATGAATCTGTACGAATGTACTGTTCTGTCTTGTATGGACTTGCACACTGCCCTTTGCCTAGTTGTTGGACTTGGATCCTCTCCAAAGCTCTTAATTCTACTCCATAGATGAAATCGATTACCTCTCGATCAAACTATCTTTGAGTGAATAATGAATGTGCCTTAACCCTTTACCTTGACTTGTCTTTATACTTGAACTGAAACCCTAATATCGCAGTGAGATGTATTGTTGAGATTAGTCTAAATCACTTTTGCATTAAAAATGTACTTTATTAGACTTCATAGCTAAATATAAGACTTTTAGTTTATTACTAAAGTGAACTACAGAAAAGAATTGACTTGACCAACTTCCAGCATGTTCGACACTAAAGCTATGTTAAAGTTCTTGTCCGTGCTACAATTTCAAAAAAGTTTGTCTATCGTCACCACTTGTTAAACATGTGCATCAAAATTTAAAAAAAGGTGCTTATTATGAAAGGGTATAATTACCTTAGATATATCCATAGGAGTAAGCGTTAGTGCATTTACAACGGAATCTTTTGGGCAATCAACAAGTACAAATGGCCCTTCTTCAATTAATTGACTTTATATAGTTAAAATGGATATAATCACCACCAATTTGTGAGGATGTGATAATTAAACCTTGAACCATTTACTTTTAAAACTTATTTTCTATTCTTTTAACCAATGGTTCATCTGATTATTTATTAATAAAATTTCAAAGAACTTCTCTTTGACAATTAGAAGAAAATATTATTTTTCTATTCTTTTAACCAATGGTTCATCTGATTATTTATTAATAAAATTTCAAAGAACTTCTCTTTGACAATTAGAAGAAAATATTATTTGAGGCCACCAAAAATTATTGCAAGCACAAGGAAGAAAATTATGGGAATTTTTGATGGAAATAAAAAAATGGAATCCAATCCCAAGGAAGAAGGAAGGTTTTCTTACATTGGTTTCAAAAACTTTGCTGCCCCTTTATTAAAGAGGTTAGGATGGTCACATATTTTGATTTGCTCCCTCTTGCCAACTCCAGTTAAATTCCACTTAACACATGCAACGCCCCATGTTTTTCACTGTTTGTCATAAGGACATATCCAAGCCTTCCATCTTGTTCTCCTACTTGGTCCATGGTATGAATGAGTGGTCTATAAATAAGTCCACAACCTAATTTCAATAGCCTTTCTCGCATCTAGGTATTCTTTCCAGTTGAGATGAGTTTTCCTTTGGTTGGGAGGGGGCTTATGTTTTGTGAGGATGATTGGGTTCTTGGGTTCCTGCCATAATAATGGATTGCACATAACAAACGATACCAAATATGGAAACTTAATAAGGCCCAACAAAGCAACTTCGAGTTGAAAGCCAACCTTGTGGAAAGAAGTCCAAAATATGTTTATAGTAGAGTCTAATGCGGTCCAAAATAATCAAGCTTGAATTTTGTAGAGTCCAAGTCTCCAACTTCCAAGTTCCAAGAGTTACAAGGATAGGGTTTTTCCTTTTATCTCGTGAGTTAGTTTTGCACGTAAGAATAACACAAATGAGATGGTTTAGACTTATAAAGGAAAATTTTAGGATTTGTTTCATTCCTCCCCAAGCAATTTACTTTTCCTGTTCGTTTTAAAATTCTGTCTCTTTTTGCTTTTTGTTTATTTTTGGGCCTTTTTTTTTCTCTGTTTCTCGTAGTCCGGAAACTATGAGAAACAACTAACAGAACATTGGCCGTTTCTCAAGAAATGCGATTCCCATCGAGAAATGCGTTTCCCATTGAGAAATGGGAAGCATATGCCAAAAATGGACTTCTGGTGTGGTTTCTGCTCGAAATAGCCACTTCAGGTGTGGTTTTTGGTTAACATAGCTAGGCCCTCTATATACCTCCACAATTTTTAGAAACAAGACAAAACTGTCAAATATTATATTGAAGATAGTTGTGATGATTAGATTTTGTAAGAAAAATGTCCGCTGTGATACAATTTGCACCCATGTTCAACATGAGACTTATGAAGGCAGTTTAAGCACCAACAATTGGCAACTGTTAATGGAACAGTCGCTCTAAAACTTAAAAACTCTGAAGATTCAGGAGAAGGTTAAGGTATGAGAAGTACCTGTACTAGTTGATTCCAAAACCAGTCATAATTTTATCAACATATCCCTGGTTGTTTGGTTAATGCTATTCATTGTGGTGAGAGGCACTTTCTACAGCCTAATGGGTGAGATGTGTTATATATATATATTGTGATTCTATATTATATTTATTTTTGTTTTATTTTAATTTCTTTTTGAGCTAACATGCGTTACACACACACACATATATCATATAGATGAATTTTTACAAACATAAATACAATTACTAAATAGATCCATGTTAAATTCTACAATCCAGTATTAAAGAGATTGTAATGTTCGTTCCTATATGAGGAATCCCTTTTGTACTTTATTGTTTGTAATCAATGAATTTGATTTGGTATGTTTGGGGTAATGCACAAAGAGTAGTTATGTGCATCCATGTGTCACAGCTGTGATTTTAATAATTTAAATTTAAAAAAAAGTGACCTTAGTAAAAATGAAAATTAGAAAATAGCCTACCATAATATTAAAAAACTTAAAAAAGGATAATTATAATAAAATAATCAGCATAGATCCATTTTATCCTCAACCAAACTCAAATATTAAAGTTATGGGAAGTCTGACAAGGTCAATTTGTTGATGCATATGTGTCATTGTATTCACTTGAAACTTTTGTTGGTTACATAAATAATAATAGTAATAACGATTAATACATAATACATAAACAATATATAAATTAATAATCAACTAATAATTAACTATTACTGTAAAGAGGACACGACTCCTCCCATAGGTGCCTAAGCCACATTTAAAAGTCAGGCTTTCAATTGTAAAATATCATCAATCATTTTATTCAATATGTATTATATACTATGAAGATGGATCTCTTCTTTATCCAGATACAGATTCTTCCATAACACATGGACTTGGTGTTACATTGTGTGTCCTATTCTGTTGAAAGAAGTTGCTGTCATCTTAGTTGCTGAAAATAGTTTGAATATTGAAGTTGTTAATGGTTTTCAAATTCAGTTACAGGAAGTCTCAGAAGGTCAATTTGTCAATGCATATGTATTCACTTCAAACTTCTATCTATCCTGATAGTCTAGTATTTTCTGGAGTATAATTTGTGTCAAACCCATGATAATTGGGTTAATTTCATGTGTTTGACTCGGAGTATATTCCAGAAAATACCACAGGGTTCATTTCACGGGTTTGGCACAGATTGTCCTCCAGAAAATACTACACTATTATTATGAACTGTGAAAGTCTACATTTTCAAATTCTATGTGTCTTATTTTGTTGAAAGGAGTTGATGTCATTCTAGTTGGCCAACATTGGATACCTTGGGAATATTTACCATTAGTATAGAATATCAATCTATAGGTTTATCTTCAAGTGGGTGGTAATTCCATGTCCTCGGGTCAATTCCTCTTCTGTTGCTTCCAACTTCTCTCTAGAGTGCACCTATTTACACTCATCAAAGATTGAAAAGTTAACAGAAACTGATTTTCAATGCTTCAAGGTTGAAGCATCTCCAGAAGGGGTGATATATATATATATATATTCGATAGCGTTGCATCACTGCATGCTTTGTAGTATAAAATTATAAATAATATGCTGTTTGTATTCTTCACAATTGCCAATGTGTTCATTCAATATATTTGTTATATTTACCAATGGGGGAATTGTGGGGGGGGGGGGAGGCCTTTATCCATCTCCATTGCTTGTTGGACTTGGAACTGCGATGGCATATTTTGGTATTCTTTGGGTATGCTTTCTGAGGTTTGTGTTTCTCAGTATACAATATCATTTTATGAAGTTTATTTTCAAATGGATGGTAATTCCATTTTTTTGGTTCAATTCCTCTTTTGTCACATTCAACTTCTCTCCAAAATGCACCTATTTATGCCTCTTCAAAGATTGAAAAGTGCATCAGAACTTGTTTTTAATGCTTCGACATCTCTAGAGGGGTTGACTGGTCATATACCTGAGTAGGTGTTATATACATATATGTCTAAATTACTAAGTACCACATCCTTCCATAGGAATGCATCCCTGCATGCTTAGTATAGATACTATGCTACTTGTATTCTTCACATCACCAAATGGTGTTTATTCATATATTTCTTGTTGCTCCGAGAAGGAACATTTCTACAGCCCAGGTGGGGGGAAGTGTCCGTCTGTCCCATATATATATATATAATTAAGAATGCATGCAGTAGTGTGTTGTAGCATAGTGGTGAGAGGGAGGTATCTGTCTGTCCCATTAAAAAAGAAGAAGAATGCATCAGTGTGCTGTAGCATAGTGGTGAGAGGGAAGTGTCCGTCTCCCATAAAACTAAAAGTTAAACTAAAAACTAGAAACTAAAAATAAACTAAAATAAAAAATAAGAATGCATGCATCAGTGTGCTATAGCATAGTGGTGAGAGTGATGTGTGCTGTAGTTTAGTGGCGAAAGGTTTACAGATTTGATCTCTCCCGGCGCTTTGTAGAACCGGAGTTAGATGGGTCTATACTGGTAACGACTCAACCACGGGGGAATGGGGGGAGGCCTTTATCATCTCCATTGCTTGTTGGAATTGCAATGGCACATTTTTGTTTTTTTTGGGTACACATTCTGATGTTTGTGTTTATCCATCATGTTCATGTTTTCTTCCATTTCATAATTTTTATGATGCATTATGCTTTCATGCTTAATTCCTTTATGTTCCAATCCATTTTCTTCTATATTTGGGTATTCAATTTTAGGATATTATGTAATTGATTTTTTTTTTAAACACATCTTGGCCTTTGAGACGGAAAGATTACATTTGATACAACATTTCATTGTTTAAAGGAAAGAAGAAATAATAAATGAAAGGAGGCAAGATCATTTAATTAATGTATAAGATTGATTTGTGAATTTTCCAGAAAAGAAGTCAAATGGATCTGACAGAAAGGGAACTAAAGTGGAGACATCATCATCAGAGTCCCAAAGTACTGTGAACAATGGACAAAGGAGGGCTGCATCAAATCCAGGCACGGGAGCCCCAAATCCATTCGATTTCTCTGCAATGTCAAGCTTGCTCAATGTATGCTGAATTTCTTGTTTAATCTTGTAATGATATGTTTGAATTTTCATGAATCTTGTGATATAGTGTACACTAACTATTCACTTGTAGTTTGGGTCGTTGCATTCACAAAGATTTTACAGACAATGTAAATTTGTTGTTTCACAGAAGACTGTTCTGTATGTTCCATTAGTGGCCATTGTGTATTATTTAAAAATATTGAAGACTATACTATAGGATAGAATAAGTCATTTTGTATGCAAATGAACAGTACCTTTTGCCGTGCATGTTCTTGAATTGATGGATGTTTCAGTTATTCTAGCACGTGACATAAAATAACATGCAAGGAAGAGGGATTTATTTGGATAAAAAGTAAAATTTAGAACTAGTCTAGAAACAAGAACAGTACTCTATCGTACTCTGGACATACCTTTTGTACTCCCTGTTAACTCTTCAACTCGCATCTAAGTTGAAAAATTCTTAATCCACAGATGCAATCCTAGGCAAGCCTAGAAGAAGTACCACTGTCACCTTGGTACAATAATACAATTCTCCTCTCACTTTTGACCGGTTCTCTTAAAGCTAAGGGGGTATTCCTAGATGTTAAATGATTAAATTAATTAAGTCTAGAAATGATATATCAATGAGATCATTAGACCTTAGATATAAATTTGATTTGTGATGAAATATGATGTACAAATTTATGCTTAGAAAAATCACTACATGAGCTATATCCAAACCAATATAATATTCGTGAAATAAAAAAGATTTAACACATAATATGATGATGTGATGCTTCATACAAGTAAATTCCAGCATTAAGAAATTAAAATATTTACAAATTAGATCCAATTAATGATAATAAATTGTTAAAACATTGAATCAGAACTGAAATCTGGTTTAAGATAGATTTAGAAATAATTTCTAGATTTGAACGAGTGGTGAAAACCACTTGTGAAACCTATTCAAAGATCCAAATTAAAGAGCAATTAGGTAAATTGCAAGTCTGATTTTAAGTGCAGAAATTAATTTTCCAGATTTGTTTGATGAAAAATGATAACCCAAGTGAATAATATAGAAATTAAAGAATGCCAGGTAAATTGCAAATTGCAAATCTGATTTGTAATGCAGAAATTGAAATTCCAGGTTTGCTAAATATAAAAATAACCTAAGTAAATGATCTTTAAATGAAGTGCCACCTAAGTTTAATCACAATTATTATTAAGAGTAATCTTTAAATAAATTCCAGAATTATGGTTAGATAAAATCAAGTCTAAATAAAAGATTAAGTTCTATGAAAACTAATTAGACTTGAAAAGAAATATGATTTTATGATATTCAAAAATTAATTCCAGATTTCTTATAACAAAGAAAATAAATGATTTTTTAGTTTTAAATGGTGGTTAAAGGAGAGGTCAGTGCCAAATAAATCCTAGGGCTTATGGAGTCATGAAAATACTCTAAGATGGTGATTTTCTCAAGTTAAAAGGGTTGAAAAAGTTGCATAAGATATACTAGAACAACCTTAATAATTATGGAAAATGAATGCAGAAATTTCACAAGAAAGGGTTCCCTAAGGATGCACCTTCAACTAGTTACTTTACTTAACTTCAGAATTGGAAATAATAAATTTGCAGTTATTCTTCAGATATAAAATGCAAATAATTATACCAATACCAAAATAGACAAAGAAAGTAGAGGGTAATACCACAACAAGTCCCTCCAATGTAGTAGATTTACTATTCCAATGGATCAAGTAACTAGCTTTTCCTGCAAAACAATCTACACCCTATTCAAGCTTGAAGTCCAAAAATATTTGCTACACACACAACAAAATCTCCAAGAAGTCTTGAAGAATGCCTTTGTGCTTCATATTCAACAATAGCTCCTCAAATATCCAATCAACAACAAAAATAGCGAAAGGGAGGAGCTTCTTATATAGAGTTTTAGGCTCAGCAATTATTTAATAAAACAATAATATCCTTGGCTAAAATCCTATATCTAACTTGGGGAAACATAAACAACCACAATTAAATGATCTTTAAATGGAGTGCCACCTAAGTTTAATTACAATTATTATTAAGAGTAATCTTTAAATAAATTTGATAATTATCGTTAAATAAAATCAATTCTAAATAAAAGATTAAGATCTATGAAAACTAATTAGACTTGAAAAGAAATATGATTTTATGATATTCAAAAATTAATTCCAGATTTCATATAACAAAGAAAAGTAAATGATTAGTAGTTTTAAATGGTGGTTAAAGGAGAGAGAAATGCCAAATAAATCCTAAGGATTATGGAGTCATGAAAATAATCTAAGATGGCGATTTTCTTAAGTAACAAGGGTTGAAAAAGTTGCATAAGATATACTATAACAACCTTAATAGTTATGGAAAATGAATGTAGAAATTTCACAAGAAAGGGTTCCTTAAGGATGCACCATCTTCATAAGATGATTAGAAGGAGCCATAAGGCTAGGGCTAGCCTTGAAACAAAACCTAGAAGGACCTGCCATGGCAATTCACAAGGGTCTACATAACCGTTTAAGTAAAAAAACAAAACACTTTACATAGTTCAATAAGCATGGTCTAGTGCAAGATACAATTGATACATCATCATCACATTTGGCTCATGATTCTACCAAACAATCTTCTAAAATCATGAAGGCACAACTGGTCATGGATCACCAAGCTCGTGTTAGGTTTTTTCTAGATTATAGCAATATAACTTTATTGCAAATGAACAATAGGATCTCTAGAAGAAAGGCAAAGAACATAAACAAAGAACACAAGAGTTTATCCTGGGAAGCCCAATAGGGAGAAAACCTAACAACCTTCTTATAGAGATGATCAATCCCGAGAACAATGTACAAGAAGAATCCCGAGAACAATGTACAAGAAGAGAGAGAGAAAGAAGAAAGTCTCTCTAATAGAAAACTCCAGAAAAAACATTGCTTCTCCTGTTAGAGCGAATTTCTCCTTCACTAGGCAAACTTGCTTGTTGAGCTGTGTCCAAATGAGACGCCTAGCCTCTCTATTTATACATTTTACAAAACTGACCTTTGACCCTAATTGGGCCGACTTGTCTAATTGACTGGGGCCGACTTACCTTGGGGGAAAATAAAAATAATAAAAATATGTTTTTTTAACTCTAAACTTCCCCAAGGTTTACATTGATTATTTCAAGGGTTTACATGAATTATTACATCAGTATAATCTTCGTAGGAGGTACAAATCAATATAATAAAAATTACAATAACAATAACTTCCGAAGTTGCACAAAATCCAACTGCTTGGACATCTACTCAAAAAGGACATGTAATAGGATCAACTTTGATGGTGTGACAATTGCACCACAGGATTACCCTGATGCAATTTGAGGGGTAACACTCTCCTTATCACTATTTCGTTTTGCAGTGCTTTCTAGTCCCATTCACCTCTTCCAGTGATTGGTAGATATTTATTCAAACTTTATTTTAATTCTATGAATGAATTTCATCAACAAAATGTGCGACATTTCATCCTTCTCTTTGTTTAGAATTTAGTGTCCAAAACAAGCCATCCAAGGCCTTTTACAAATATTAGAAATGCATTCAACATCTGGGATCCAATTATACTTTTGTTTCTTCCACCCAAGATAAGATGGAGTCTAAAACCACAATATGGGGATACCTACCCCAATGTAAAATCACAAGAGTGTACATTTTGGAGTAAAGCATTTCTAAATATCTATCAATAAAAAAACAAGGGGAAACCCATCCCATGGCCACAACAACCAGAATGCGAACATTGTGAAGAGGGGAAAGAACTCACAGTTTGAAACCAACACACTACTTTCAAGCATCCCTTCTCTTAATCCATAGAACTTCATTGAATTGATGATGGTAATGCTAGGATCAAGAATGATGTCATACTAAGATCAATTTGGATGATCACCCCTTGGTGTAATCTCTCACAATCGTGAGGCTTATATAACCAAGGGCTCTCCACAAATAATGGATTAATAATAATAATAAAAGGGGCGAGGGGCCATCTTTGAATTTGTCCGTTTGGGACCCATTATTCTTTTCTTTCTTCCAACCAAGGCAAGATAGAGTCTCTACCATAGTATGGGGATCCCTACATCAGCATAAAATCACAACAGTGTAGATTTTGGATTACAAGCAATTCCAAACATCCAGGAATAAAAACATGAGGGGAAAACCATCCCACTTCTACAACAACTAGAATGCAAACAAAGTAGAGAAGGTAAAGAATCCATAGTTTCAAGACCATTGTCTTCCCTAAAAAACAAGACACTAGGTTATAGAGTAAGTATGAAAGAGAACAAATCCAAGCCACCCAAAGATTTTTACAGTATTAAAAATGTGATCCACACTTGGGATCCAAGTATACTTTTCTTTCTTCCATTGAAGGCAAGATAGAGTCTCTAAAACCAAAGTATCAGGATTTCTACCCCAATTTCAAATCACAACAGTATACATTTTGAAGTAGAAGCAATTCTAAACATCTAGATTTCAATGAATTAAAACTTAAGAGGAAACCCATCTCATTAGCATAACAACTAGGATGCAAACAAAGTGGAGAAGGGAAAGAACTCACAGTTCCAAGACCATTAGCCTCACTCCAAAACAACACACTACTCCCAAGTGTCCATTCTCCCATTCCATAGAAATTCATTGAAATTAATGATGGTGATACCAGAATTAATGATGATGTCATATGGAGGTTTCACTTGGTGTTTGTTACCTCACAAACCCTCATTGCTAGAGATAAAGTCCTAAAGTTCAAGTCAAGCTTTGGTGAAACTAAGAGGGGGCCACTATCACCTCACCAACCCTCTCTCGCACTTTAGGTTGACTCTCCTCCGGTTCAAGGGGGGGCTTCCCTAGATATGATTGTTGGAAAAGTATGCTATGGAGTATAAAGGTGAAATGTGTTGAATTTTAGCATTAGCATGAATGCTTTTAAAATTTGTAGACTAACATAAACAAATGTCAAGTGCAGTAAATCACATCAACACATCAACACATTGAACACAAGATTTTTCACTGGGAAACCTTTAAAGGACAAAAACCCCAAAAGCGTTAGTAATTCATCTCGTAAATGAGATGACTGAGTTTTTTCAAAAAAATCCACAAACCCTAACTTGGTTTGTATCACAAATCCACAATTACAGGGGATAATCCAATTACACAGAAAAATGCCAATTTAGGCTTTCTAACAAATTAGGGCTTTTTGCCCTAACTTTCTCTCTCTTGCCTAGATTAGCACGCTGCCCGGATTTCTGACTTTGCTTGCTCGGAACTGTTTGAACCCTCCCCGGATCCACTGCCCTGCTGCCCTGCTCTGCCCGGCCGTAACTGCTGCTCGGCCTGCTGCCTTGCTGCCCGGCCTAGCCCAAGACCCTTATGGGCATGCCAACAAGCTGCCCGAGGGTTGGACGCAAGCGCAAACCCTCACGGGTCTGCCTGCTCGGCTACCCGAGGGTTGGCCGCCTTTCACACACCTGGGTTACGTGGCATAAATCTTCAAGCCACTCGGTGTGTCCTTGGGGGCAAGTCTCGAGTCAAGGCTGTCACCTTGTTCTTGACTCCTCCGTTCAGGTTAACTCCTAACGAATCCAAGGGGGGTAGACCCTATTAAATTACTAAGGCTAATTACTTAGTGTGATGGTGTTATATTGATTAAGTTGTTTAGGAGTTGTTTGAAATTCAAATTAACCAGTGGAAACAAAAGATAACAAGATGCAAGATTTAAAGCAAATAAGCACAGTAAAGACACTCAATATATATATAATCGAAAGAAATGATCAAATAAATTACCAGTGCCTTAAATGGAGTCAACAGAGAAAATAATGTGCTTGCATGTGCTTGAAAGAATGTTTTGCAAATGTCTCTTGGTAGATTTTAAATTAATGTGGAATGTGAATGAATTAAATTAGCCGAAAAGGGGACTCCAGATATACCCAAGGGGTACTTGGAGTATGTCCAAAAGTGAACTTTCATGGCTACCCGCAAGGTGTTTGTGGGATGGAACGGAGTCTCGAAGACTATTGTTCGTAATGCACCTGTCAGGGTGTGATAGAGATCGGCGCCTCGAGGTCACTTTCCAGTTGTTCCCACTCCTTTGGGTATTTTGCCACCGTTTACGGTTCGTTCGAGGCGTTGGATTTTCGCCTGATGGTTTGTCAATTTGGGAGGTGAAGACTAATTAATCTAGTCACTCAAGTGCTTTTGATGCAGCTTGACTAATCGGACGAACCGCAACCAAGTACAGAGCATACACACTGGAGTCTTTGTTATTTTTAGTAAGTTTTAAAAGAGGTGTTCTTATTAAAAAGAAACTCTCCAGGAACCTCTTTCGGTCCAAGTGGACCTCAATCGGGGAATCAAGGAGGGGTTGATTTTATTATGATTATTAAAACAATTAATGAAAATGGAATCAGAGATACATAACACTGGTTTTCTAATTAGTCCTACCATGCATCTCTTTCCCCTTGCGGGTCAATCGAGAAGTCGTGGGGTAAGTAGTATGATTACTTTTGAATTGAAAATATGGAATAATGCAAAATGTTATCAAAATATACAATCTTGCATGTCAAGACTAAACTAGAATAGAAAAAAGGGAAAAATGCAAAAAAGTGAAACGAACGCGGATCCCCTCTGGGGGGATGGGGAGCGAGCTCGAAAGAGCCTACTCGAAATGATTTCTTTTTTATTATTATTGGTTACAATATCAACAAACTGAATTATGCACTTTGGTCCTTGTTATCGGGGATCCAAAGGCTTATAAAAAGCTTGTAACAAGCTGAAATAAAATCACAATGGTGGGGGAAGCCTCCGGGAAGCTCTTGTTCGCCCAAGAGTCGGAAAAAGGGTGGAATCTCCTTCTCTTTTTTGTTAAACTTGCTAACAAACAGCGGGCAATTAAAATCAAATGTGCCCAAAAACACTTTAAAAGCGTTTTGGGTCACCACATAGATTATAAAAAAAAAAAACTAAGTAAAACTTGTCAAAAAGGGCTAATTTAGTTTTTCAAAAAGGAACCAAGGAAAGCTTGCTTTCCTTGGGATCTTGGCTCGCTGTTTGCGCAGCCAATGAGATATGCACTTTTCTTGCAGAATATGAAACTTTAAAGAACAGCAAGGGAAACTACCTTATTAGCAAGCTACAAATTTCCTTTATAATGCTTGCAAAAAAGAGTGTAATTTCAGCTAGATCTCTTCAAATATAACTTTATATGCAAAAAGGAACTGATATCTAAACTTAAGAAAGGATCTTACTACCTAGATCTATATGTGATTTTCTTAATGAGACAGATCTAAGCAATAAGATTCTTTAATAGTAACCAATTTGAAGAAAATTTAAGATTTTGAAGGAGGAAGAGAAAAAGAGAAGTGCTTGTTGCTGAAGTAGATCTGCAAAAGAAACTTGTTAGTGAAGCACTGAGGGGCACAATCTTCGCAATCTTTGTTGGAAAATCAGTGGAATCAAACCTGAACCACAACTCTTTCAATCACGACAAACCTGTAAGCTAAACAACAAATCCTGCAAACAAAACCATTAAATCTGAAGATACATATGAGACGTAAATGATATAGCATGAAAATAATCTTATTTAGCATGCAAATATTAGCTCATTCAAACATATGTAGCAAAATAGGAGTAAGTAAGCTTACTTACAATGATCTATTCCTATGATTCCAATAATCATTCAGGCAGACAACAGTTTAATGCAAAAATTGAAAAAAATAGCAGTTCACTTCAAAAGTAGCATGATAATGATGATCCACACATGAAAAGTACTCCACAATTTAGCCTCCAAAGCTTCTCTTTATTTCAACAACTGATGATCAATACAATATTACAATAGCAAGCCCTTCAATCCAGCTCTAACTAGCTTGGAAGAGGAAATCTGTGCTTTATTTATAACAAAAACCTGAAAACCCTAGCCTAGAGGGGCGCATGCATGACTGAAGGAGAGACTGCAGTTGACAGAGAGATAAGCCGAGCCTGATCTGATGATGAACTGTGTCTGAATTGATGATGAACTGAGTCTGAACTGAGTCTAACTAGATGAACTGAGTTTAACTGGACTAGAACTGCAAATCGGAGTGACACCTCACTTAGTTAACTGAACCAACCAACAAATAACTCCCAGCTTTGATCCACACGTGTGGAGGAGAGAGAAGGGAGGGCGCAACCCTAGCTTTGCATGTGCTTGTTAGCTCCTCATCAGTCTTAGTTCATGCCTTCAGTCAAGGAATGATCATCTCTAGTCAATCTAAAGCCAATGAGACTGACTTAGGAATTTTGGATTTGCTCCATTATTTAACTAATTTTTAATTAAATTAATTAATATTTGACTTTTTTTGGATTTTCTCAACTGAGTGATGGAAAAATCACTCAAAACTTAGGAAAAGTGGGTTTGTGGGTTTACCGGGTGCTCTGAGTTAGAAATGAGCACCCCCATGACTGGATATGACTTTTAACCCCACTTTTATTACAAGACCAATTTTTCCAATTAGACTATTAAAAAATAGCCTAAGTTTTGTGGAAAAATTAAAAGTAAAAAAACTTAAAAAAAACAAAAAAACAAAAAAACCTAGGGGGACTTAGACATGTTCATATGATTCGACCATAATGCCTAGCATGTTTATACATTGACACATAGACTCTAATAACCTCAATAGGCCTAAATGCCAAGCCGACCACCCCAACTTTGGAGGTATTGAGTGAAAAACTCATAAATTATCAGTCATTTATTCAACAACCAATAATAACCAACGAAAAAAACACCATGGGTTGATTGGATTGACAAATAAAGTCTAAGAGATTGAGTCTTTTACAGACCCTAACATGCTAGAACATTTATTACAATTCCCCCATGGGGTATGAACATGTGATATAGTAACAAACACTTCCTAGAAGCACTTCCGAAGGTCTTCTGAAGTCCGAACAAAAAATCTTTGTCCGGTTCACCAGGCTCACTTGATAAAAAACCACTAAGTACAACTTAGGTGGTAACATCTGGCTCCATCTAGGGAGACATGCTCTGAATAATCTTTTGATCAAAGAAGAGGATGTGAGAACTCCGGAATCTCTGGGTCCTGCATAGCAATTAAAGTTTGTCAATAACATGTATATAAAAGAAATAAACTATAAAAGCAGATTAATGTACAGAATTAGTCTATGATGTACAAAAAAACAATATTTTACAAGACTAATATACAAAAGAAAAATTTCAAGGTTAGTACTATGGTACAAAACATCTATAATACAACAATATGATACATAAAATTTAAAAATACATGTAGGGCAAGGTTTAGAAATTGGCCCTGAAACCACCGATGCCAATAAAGGCATCAAACTGTCTCGGCGAAGAACATCTTGAGGAGAAGGCCATTCACTGGTAGGCTTAACCTTTCTCCTTCTAGATCATTTAGATAGAAAGAATTTGTTCCTGCTACTTCATCAATGATATACAGCCCCAACCATAAGTTGTCGAACTTTCCGTGTTTCCCAGGTTTCTCCTGTCGTTTGTCCTAATGCAAGACTGTGTCACCTACTTGAAAGGATCCAGGCCTAGTAGATCTATCAAAGGTTCTCTTGACTTTGTCTGAATTTCTGATACTTTGGTCAAGGGAATTTCTTCTACTCTCATCTAACTCGATTAATTGGTTTATTTTGTTCTGAATGGCATCCTGATCTGAGCTGAAGGTCTGGAGAAGTTGATACACTGGAAGCTTTAAGTGGATAGGTAAGGTGACATCTAGGCCATAGACAAGTTCAAAAGGGCTCCTCCCGGTTGAACTTTTCTTTGTGATTCTATCGGCCCATAATGCAAACTTGATCTTGCTATCCCAAGCCTTTTTATTATCACCCACAGTTTTCTTGATTATGGTCATTAAGTTTTTATTACTTGACTCATCTAGACTATTTCCTTGGGGATAATAGTTGGATGAATGGGATAGGACAATGCTGTACTTGAAACAAAAGGATGACATCTCGGAGGAAACAAAGCACGTGCCATTATCTGTGATGATTCTGGCTGGCACACCGAATCTTGTGATAATCTTATCTTCTAAGAAATCCATGACTCTAGTATCGGTTGCCTTCTTGGTGGGTATCGCCTCTACCCACTTGGTGAAATAATTAGTGGCGGTAAGAATCCAAGAATAACCATTGCTCGAGTTATCCTTGAACTCACCGATGAAATCAAGCCCCCACTGCTAGAAAGGGGCTTGGACTACTATTGGATTTAAAGGCAAGGCTTTCATTTGTTGCTTTCCGGTGAACAACTGACACTGGGGGCAAACTCTAACAGACTTGTGCACATTTGAAAAAAGCTTCGGCCAATAGTAGTTTGCTCTAAGGATTTTATGGGCGGTTGTTCTTGCTGCAAAATGTCCACCACAAAATCTTGAATGGAACTCAACCATGAGTTTTTTGGACTCAGGTTCATCGACACATCTAAGTATTAAACCATCGAGGTTTCTCCAACCCAAACCATCTTTTGTTAAACAATACTTAGTTGCTTTTAACCTTAATGCTCTTCTTTTATGGCCAAGTAAGTGATTAGGGCATGTAAGGTTGCGGAGGAAAAAGATGATGTCGGTATACCAAGGGTGCTGTTCTAATCTCTGAAGCTCATCTAATACACTTTGTTTTGAATCACTGTTTTGGCAAATTATTCCTAAGGCCCTTTCATTTCCTTGGGTCAACATCTTTGCAAGACCTTGTCCCTTAATTAACTTAGTAGGTTCTATCTCTAAATCATATTCTTGAATCTTTGAAACCCACTTACCCCTGATTCTTAGACAATCTTGTTGAGACATGATATCCTTGACAGCTGCATGGGGTACATACCCAATGATTTTGGAGTAACCTACATAAGTTCTGAAATGTTTAAGGGACTTGGCAAGGGCATAAGCCTGTTTCTCCATGGTGGTATACTTCAACTCTGAATGTTGCAAGGCTCTACTCATAAAGGCTATAGGTTGCTCTTGTCCCTCCTTATTCTTTTGAAGCAAAACACCAGCAATGGTGCCTTTTGAGGCAAAGGAAAATATCTGAAATTCCTTGGAATAATCTGGACTGATCAAGACTGGGGACCTGGATATGGCATCTTTGATAGACTTGAAAGCATCTTTCCCTTCATCTGTCCACTCAAACTTAGCATCTTTCTTTAACAACTTTTGTAGAGGCTTCATTAATTCTGCTAAATTTGGGATGAATCTTCTTATGAAATTGATCTGACCATTGAAAGACTGCAGAGCTTTAAGATTCTGAGGCAAGGGGACTTTCTTAATGGCTTCAACTCTCTCAGGATCAACCTTGACACCATCCTTAGAAATGATGTGCCCCAACAACTTGCCTTTATCAACCCTAAAGATTGACTTGACGGGGTTCAAGGAAATACCATATTTCCGACATCTTATGAAAACCTGCCTAAGATGACTTATGTGGTCAAATATTTCCTTTGAAAAAACAGTTAAGTCATCTTGATATATTTCGATTATTTTTCCTATAAGTTCTTTGAAGGCAAAATCCATGGCTCTTTGGAAGGTGGCACTAGCATTCAATAAACCAAAGGCATTCTTAAAAATTTATAGGTACCCCAAGGTGTGTTGAATGTAGTTTTATGTTGATCCTCCTTATTTACCAACACCTGGTTATAACCGGAAAAGCCATCCAACATGGACATCATTCCTGATCCTGTTACTCTTTGAAGCAATGTTTCCATGTCGGGTAATGGGTAATTATATTTAAGGCACGATGTATTCAGATTTCTGAAATCTATACATATTCTAATTGACCCATTCTTCTTTCTGACAACAACTAAGTTGGAGCACCACGATGAATGTCTTGTAGGTGCTATGATCCCTGCTGCTAACATCTTCTGAAGTTCCTTCTGCACAATGGGGGCCAACTTAGGATTTATTCGCCTAAGTTTTTGTTGGAAAGGGTTGACCTCCTTAGCCTCTTCTGTGAGGGGAACAGTGTGTTAAAACACATCTTCCTGATAGGCTTTAAGTTCATCATAACTAAAGGCCAACACATCTCTATATTCTTTGATTAAGTTGATCAAATTGTTCATTTCCTTTTCTGAAGTACCTTTTTCCAATTTTTATTAACTTGGGGTCTTTATCAGTTCGTATGTTTATTTCCATATAATCCCTAGTTTTTATTACTTCTTTTTTGGTTTTATGATGATCCTGTCGATCAAACAGATTCTCGAAAGCTATAAGGCTACTCGGGATATGATTCCTTTCATTATCCTCGCACTTTTGGTACTCTTTACCCTCTTGCTGATAACTGATCTTGCAACCTTCAAACTCTTGAAGATTATGGATGAATCTCAAGAGTTGCTCATCATCTTTAAATACCTGCCAGTGATCTACATGTTGAGGCCTGGAAATTCGCAGGCAACAACAGCAAGGTATTCTCCCCAGTCAACGTTCCCAACTAGCCCGTGACTGTTTGGTGTAGGGAATTCGTCCGGTTTGCGGTCCGGCTACCGTAGGTCAAGTAACAAAAATAAAAGGGTTTTACCGGTTGCGGCCTGGTCCACCGTGTATATTTTTGTATTTTGACTTTAAGTATGATATGCAAGTGCCTATCTAAGATGCAGATTGATGAAGAATGCAAGGAGTGGTCACAATGTGATGCGCAGGTTCTTACCTCTCGTCTTAGACTCTCTTGCATCTAAATCACACACAGCAAGAAATTAAAACTAACTACCTAACCTATCCCTAGGGAGCAAGATTATCATTCATTGATGAGTAATGTATTTTGTACATGCATTATGAGAAATCACAGATAGCTGATACTTCTTTCAAAACACATGAACATTTAAAGATATTTGAACAACCAGATAGCCAATTGTTTATGAACAACATTCATTACTCATAGTGGAAATTTTCATAAAATAAACTAGAGAGCATTCATACAAGAACATAAGTTCAAAGAGTTAGAACGATCTCACAGTTAATGGACACAAAGTTGAAAACGAAATAGTTCCTCTTCAACAAATCCATAGCACAACATTTGAACATTCCACCAAGCTTTCTCCAACAGGCAAATTGTAATTATCTATTGCAAAAGGAAATAGTTCTTCTTACAATATGTCTTCACAAATTTAACTGGGAAAAAAGTCTTTATTCCCTCTAACTTTCCTATATTTATACAAAAACAACAAAACCTTTGGGTTGCCCCACCGGGTGACCTTTGGGCTCCCCCAACCGTTTAATCTCACAATTTTGTCCTTTGTGAGTGCTCATGATTTATGCAATACGTTACATTTCAGATTTATGAATTAAGAGCATTTTTATGAAAAAAGGACCAGCTTGGTAACTGCTGAACTTTTCCAAGCCTGGGCCTCTGCCTCTATTTATTTTGCTCAGTAATTCGTTGGTCTCTTGCTAGATCTAGTTGAGCTTGGACCCGACTTGCTTCTTCTTTTCTCTATTTCTGCTTCTTCGTTCCTCAACCACTTCCTTCCTTGCTGCATCTCTTCTACTTTGTATTTTAAACACATCTTACTCGCAGTAATCGTCCTCTCATGAAAATAACAGATTTTAGACCATTTAGGGTTTATTAAAGTAACACGAACTGTATCAATACATGCATTCTGTAAAATGAATTCAAAACAATGTTAATGCATGAAAAGAAAACATGATAATGCAAAGAAAATCCTGATAGCTGGGCTTGGAATCCGCTAAATCCACTTAAAAATAAAAGCCCGATAAAACAGGCTCCTTATCTCAAACCAGGCCGCATCTGGACCCACTTGACATCCTCGGAAGAAAACACCAAAAATGACATAGTAACCGCCATAGAAAAATAGAGTGGAAGCACACAAGAAAGGCAGGAAAATACTAAGCATCAGGGAAAACACGAACTCTCCTCGGCGGGCGGAAAACTACGGATCGGACGATTAGTTCGTCAAGGAGCCGCAACGGCTGGAGATGGACAAACTACGAGTTTTGTGAGATCATTAGGTCTATTGGCGTCGGAAACTCTATAAGTCGGATGGTTAGCGCATTACGCAGCCGCAATGGTGGAAGACGGAAAGACTACGGGCTCCGCGGCAAATAAAACATATTGGTGAGCGGAAGAACTAAGGACTACGGAAGAATAGTCCTATTCACAGCCGCAAAGGCGGAAGACCATCAGACTGCGAGTTCCGCGGCCAATTATAAAACATCGGCAAAAGGAAATTTTATATGGCGGACAATTAGTCTGTTGAGGAGCCGCAACGGCGGACGACATAAGGACTATGGCTTTCGATTAAAGTTATAAACCGTTCCGAGAGCGAAAAGCAAAAAAATATCGCAAAGTCAAAAACATCGGCATCGGAAAAGAAAAGAGATAACCGTCGGAACATTCAGCATTTAACTTCTGCAACGGCGGCTGCGTAGAGAACTACGGCCCCGTTTTACAGTCCAAAAAACTTCTGACAGCGAAAATTGATCGAAAAACAAAGTGTCAAGTGTTCGAAAGATTTAGGCTGGGCAATGATGAAATCAATTCGTTTAACCTCCGAAACAGTGACAACAAAGAGAAACAAGCTCCGACTCGAACGTAAACAGACTTCCGATAGCGATGAAGGAAATCATTCAAACCAAAAAGACATCATTTTCAAAACTCCACCGTTAACGCGTTTGCAGACAGGAAGCAGTTTTTCGAAAAGCATGAAAGCAACTGACCTCACTTCAACTTCAAACAGTCCAAGTTTGTAGCAGAGGGAAAACATAAATAGAGTCTAGCAATCCAAACAATCTTAGGCAAGATAAAAATTAAAAGTAGGGTCCAAAATTTTAAAAGAATTTGGGAGAAAAGTTGCAGATGCAACAATTGGCGACTACCTGGTGAACCTAGATCTCTGGACAATTTCTTCCTTAAGTAACAGACTGTTTGACAATAAAACCAACATGTTGAATTCTTCTAGATGTCTGGATTTCCCAAATGGCAAATGTATGTACTTTTAATCATTGATGATAGTCCAATTTAGGAAAATGGAAACCAAGATTTCAAAGTCAAGATAATTCTTTTGAGGCCAGGAATATGAGTTTCATTTTTTTACCTCTGTCTTCGGGTAGCTTCCAGCTTGGACACCACAGGATTGTAACATATGGTAAACAAAAATATTCATTTGTTCCTCATTCCCATGCCATTTTGCACTTTTTGTGCTTTTGGACTTTTTTGTCCTTTCATTTGAGTCCTCCTGCATGCCTTTCTTTCTGAATTTTCTATTCAGGCTCCTCTATCCATAGTGTCCTTTTGTGTGAGATGTATTTAATTTTTAGCTCACGGACGGAGAAGAACTTTTGGCAATTTTGTACTCATATGGTTTAGTACTTTGTTTTGATACGTATTGCTTTCTTTAGGAGTTTTTTGACTCTTGCTTGCCTTTTAGGCTTTCAATTCTTGGCATGGGATCATTTATATATAATATACTGTTTACTTTGCTTCTTCCATGGGTCTTTTGCTGTCACCTTCTAAGATAGTTTTAAATGTGAGATGGATGGAGCCTCGAAATAGTATTCCAGACCTTTTGATCCTGAGTTATTTTACAAGGATTAAGTAGGACTTCAATGTGTTCATAACCATTTAGGAAAACTGTTAAACTAGAAGAAATTCTTTCAGATAAAACAATAGTACACAGTCTTATAATCAAGGATTTTAGTTAATCCAGAATTCTGATGTCCTCCATCCAACCAAAAGTTTGCCTCTTTTATTGAGATCAATCAAAATCTAGACTAAAGCAAAACAAAAATAAAATAAATCAAAACAAACAACCAAATCAATTTATTTATGCACAAGATAACCAAGAAACATAAAAATCAAGAAAAATAAAATTTGAGAACTAGACCACTACTTGGTTAGTCCTCTGCCCACCCTTGTAAATCTGACAACTTGTAAGTTAAGGGGCTAGGCTTGACTACAAAATGAGAAAGACCTATCCATTATCAAAAACTACATCTACTAGTCTTGAAAAAACTAAATTTGAAACTGAAACTACTACTTTACGATCAATCTCTTCAGCCCGCGAAAGCCGAAGGAGATCGGGCTGGGTGTTTGATGTATAGCTAGCTTCTTTCGCTTGGTAGTTTCCTGGTTCTAGTTCAATTAGATAATTCCCCAAAACAGAATTTGCAGATTCATTTCCTTCTTCCAACTTAGTGATAGTGTGCTTCATGTAAGGTTCCCTTAAAATTTTGATCTGATTTGGGACCCCTTTATGAGGCAACCATAAATGTGACCAATCTGAAGCAAAATACCCCTTTAACCTTGCGGACCAGTCTCGGTTCAGAATAAGTCCATACCCATCCGGTATGTCTGCCACCACAATATCAATAAATTGACATATCTTCTCATTTGCAGATAAACGAATGAGAACATTCTCCATTTCCCCCACTACTTTAACACTAGTTCTGTCTAATTGAGTAACTTCCCAAGCATTAGGTTTTGGCTGCCCATTAATTTTTTTGCAAACTGCGAGTGGCATAACATTCACTGATGATCCAGAATCTACCAGACAATTATGCACCTTATGGTTCAAAATTTCCAGAGTCAAAAGGAAAGGTGGGGTTTTAAACCTAGCTTTCCCTTCCCCAATTGATTCGACATCTTCCTCCATAGGTTGGTTTTCGGTGGGTATCTCTTCCTCTGGTTCTTCAGGCCTTTTAGTATTTTCTTTGTTAACACCTACTTGGTCTTCCATAGGCTTAGCAGGCTTGTTGATTTGCTTCGGATCTTGGCTGATAATGGTGATTTCAGGTACTTTGTCCTCAACATTGTTCTTTGGCTGTTTCCTGACATTTTCTTGCAACTTCTTAATCTTTGAGATTATTGAATTGTCCAAATTCAGGGCTTTTGTTGTCATTGGTATATTCTCAGGTTTCAGAGTACTTTTTTCTGTATCAAACAGCGAGACAATCCCATAAAAACATGGTATCATTCTCTTGTTTTTCTATGGTCCTACTACCCTTTTCCTCTTCATCATTGTCCTCAGTCAATTTAGAATCCAAAAGCTGATTCATCACCAACGTCATTGAATTTAACCATTGAGGACAATTCTTTTCAGAATGGGGTTGTTGGTGAAAAGTGCAAAAATTATCCATCCCCACCTCTGTTAAGTTCATTGATGCAGGACTATGTGGAGGAGGTTTAGATTGAGTGTTGTCTTCTCTCCTTTTATAATATGGTTTGTATGCTTTCTGAGCTTCTTTTTCCTTTTCTAAATCTATTATTCTATTTGAAAGCCTCTGCATCATCTTTACTACCCCTTCAAAGTCATGAGACTGCTCCTCCTTAGTCTTAGTAAATAATAAAGCTTTCTTACCAAAAGTTTTTTCTCCAGACTACTTAGGATAATCTTCGATGCTCTCTCTTTCAGCTTCTACTCTCTCAGCTTCTTCGTAAGTTTCTGATAACGTAGGTTTGGCTTTCATCTTGGCTTTCATGGCCAACTCGGGTACTAGAGCTGAAGTATAATACTTAATCAGAACATTATCCGAGGGTTTGTCAGTTTCAGAAAAATTCTTAAGATAAGCTGCAAATCTTTGGGTGAAACTATGGACCTTCTCTTTTCTTTCTTTCTTTAAGGCGCACAACCCTTTCATGAGAGCCGCATGAGTTTTTTGGGTTGCATATCTACTTCTGAAGATCCTTTCAAAGGTGTCCCAGTCTGGGATTGAGTTCGCAGGCAGACCAAAATACCATGAGGCTGCTGCTCCTTTAAGGGTATGTGGAAAAAGTCTGCAGACTACATCTTCGTGTTCTCCAGCCCTTAACCCTTCTATGGCCAAGTAAAAGCTTTGCAAGTGATCATCTACTAAAATATTTTCACTTGGGTCAAATTTGGGCAGCATTTTCTCAAAATCCTGAGGTAAGTCATGCAAAGGAGGTGTTAGGTTTAATGGTGACCTAGCTTTCCAAGCAGGTGGTGAATTCGGTGGGTTGGGTGGCTGATTTGCGTTTACGCCTGCCATGAGTCTGGGTGGAGAATGAGGTGGTGAATGAACAGGGGGGTATTAACAGGTGAACCATAAGGTGTGTTTGGGCCTACTTGATTCAAAGGCTGAACAACCTCCTGTAATGCTACTCCTACAAGTTCTTCCAAATCTCCAACCAACACTGAGTCTTCCAATACAAGACGGTCTTTCTTCTTGTATTCTCTTCTGGGTAAGTCGGGGATAATCGGTAATCCTCCAATCTTCTTCACATATGCCCTAGTATGTCTTTTCAGATCATTAACTACTTCGTTATCGACAGAATACAAATGCTCTTTACCCTTCTCTTCAGGAATTGGATTGGGAAACAAACTGCTTTCTGAACTGTCACCGGTGGAATAATCTCGAGAAAACGGGTTTCTTCGGCTAGCCATGCACTGGCGGCCCTCCTTCTAGCACCAGAACTGTTGAGGCCTAGAAATTCGCAGGCAACAACAGCAAGGGATTCTCCCCAGTCAACGTTCCCAACTAGCCCGTGACTGTTTGGTGTAGGGAATCCGTCCGGTTTGCAGTCCGGCTACCGTAGGTCAAGTAACAAAAATAAAAGGGTTTTACCGGTTGTGGCCTGGTCCACCGTGTATATTTTTGTATTTTGACTTTAAGTATGATATGCAAGTGCCTATCTAAGATGCAGATTGATGAAGAATGCAAGGAGTGGTCACAATGTGATGTGCAGGTTCTTACCTCTCGTCTTAGACTCTCTTGCATCTAAATCACACACAACAAGAAATTAAAACTAACTACCTAACCTATCCCTAGGGAGCAAGATTATCATTCATTGATGAGTAATGTATTTTGTACATGCATTATGAGAAATCACAGATAGCTGATACTTCTTCCAAGACACATGAACACTTAAAAATATTTGAACAACCAGATAGCCAATTGTTTATGAACAACATTCATTACTCATAGTGGAAATTTTCATAAAATAAACCAGAGAGCATTCATACAAGAACATAAGTTCAAAGAGTTAGAACGATCTCACAGTTAATGGACACAAAGTTGAAAACGAAATAGTTCCTCTTCAACAAATCCATAGCACAACATTTGAACATTCCACCAAGCTTTCTCCAATAGGCAAATTGTAATTATCTATTGCAAAAGGAAATAGTTCTTCTTACAATATGTCTTCACAAATCTAACTGGGAAAAAAGTCTTTATTCCCTCTAACTTTCCTATATTTATACAAAAACAACAAAACCTTTGGGTTGCCCCACTGGGTGACCTTTGGGCTCCCCCAACCATTTAATCTCACAATTTTGTCCTTTGTGAGTGCTCATGATTTATGCAATACGTTACATTTCAGATTTATGAATTAAGAGCATTTTTATGAAAAAAGGACCAGCTTGGTAACTGCCGAACTTTTCCAAGCCTGGGCCTCTGTCTCTATTTATTTTGCTCAGTAATTCGTTGGTCTCTTGCTAGATCCAGTTGAGCTTGGACCCGACTTGCTTCTTCTTTTCTCTATTTCTGCTTCTTCGTTCCTCAACCACTTCCTTCCTTGCTGCCTCCCTTCTACTTTGTATTTTAAACACATCTTACTCGTAGTAATCGTCCTCTCATGAAAATAACAGATTTTAGACCATTTAGGGTTTATTAAAGTAACACGAACCGTATCAAGACATGCATTCTGTAAAATGAATTCAAAACAATGTTAATGCATGAAAAGAAAACATGATAATGCAAAGAAAATCCTGATAGCTGGGCCTGGAATCTGTTAAATCCACTTAAAAATAAAAGCCCGATAAAACAGGCTCCCTATCTCAAACCAGGCTGCATCTGGACCCACTCGACATCCTCGGAAGAAAACACCAAAAATGACACAGTAACCGCCATAGAAAAATAGAGTGGAAGCACACAAGAAAGGCGGGAAAATACTAAGCATTAGGCGAAAACACGAACTCTCCTCGGCGGGCGGAAAACTACGGATCGGACGATTAGTTCGTCAAGGAGCCGCAACGGCGGGAGATGGACAGACTACGAGTTTTGCGAGATCATTAGGTCTATCGGCGTCGGAAACTCTATAAGTCGGATGGTTAGCGCATTACGCAGTCGCAATGGTGGAAGACGGAAAGACTACGGGCTCCGCGGCAAATAAAACATATCGGCGAGCGGAAGAACTAAGGACTACGGAAGAATAGTCCTATTCACAGCTGCAACGGCGGAAGACCATCAGACTGCGAGTTCCGCATTCAATCATAAAACATCGGCGAAAGGAAAATTTATATGGCGGACGATTAGTCTGCTGAGGAGCCGCAACGGCGGACGACATAAGGACTATGGCTTTCGATTAAAGTTATAAACCGTTCTGAGAGCGAAAAGCAAAAAAATATCGCAAAGTCAAAAACATCGGCATCGGAAAAGAAAAGAGATAACCGTCGGAACATTCAGCGTTTAACTTCCGCAACGGCGGCTGCGTAGAGAACAACGGCCCCGTTTTATTGTCCAAAAAACTTTTGACAGCGGAAATTTATCGAAAAACAAAGTGTCAAGTGTTCGAAAGATTTAGGCTGGGCAATGATGAAATCAATTCGTTTAACCTCCGAAACAGTGACAGCAAAGAGAAATAAGCTCCGACTCGAACGTAAACAGACTTCCGATAGCGATGAAGGAAATCATTCAAACCAAAAAGACATAATTTTCAAAACTCCACCGTTAACGCGTTTGCAGACAGGAAGCAGTTTTTCGAAAAGCATGAAAGCAACTGACCTCACTTCAACTTCAAACAATCCAAGTTTGTAGCAGAGGGAAAACAGAAATAGAGTCTAGCAATCCAAACAATCTTAGGCAAGATAAAAATTAAAAGGAGGGTCCAAAATTTTAAAAGAATTTGGGAGAAAAGTTGCAGGTGCAACACTACATTATCCGGAATTGAAGGTCTGAAATTAATTTCCATTTTTCCATTCCCACTAATCATTTCATCTGATGGCTGGAGGGTGGATGCTGCTACTACCAACTTATCTGCTAACCCATTCATTTCCCTATAGATCTTTTGAATGTTAAGTGCATCAAACCATTCCATAGTTTCCCATGTGGCAATTCTATACTTCCTTAGTCTGTCATTTTTACATTGATATTGATTCTTAATTTGGAGGACAACTAAGTCTGAATCACCTTTTATGTTCAACATTTTTATCCCCATGTCTTTAGCGGTTTCTAACCCTAAAAGCAATGCCTCATACTCAACCACATTGTTTGATGCTTCAAACTCTAACCTGAAAGCAAAGTTGTAGACTTTATTTGAAGGAGAGATGATCATGATGCCCGCACCCTTTTCGGCTTTGGAATAAGCCCAGTCAAAGTACATTTGCCAAACTTCATATATCTTTTCATTTTTAATGTTTTCCTTAATAGGGGCCATGAAATTTGACACAATAACATAGTTTCCAAAGTTATCAGTGAAATGACAAATTCATTTCCAGGCTTCTTAGGATTTTCTACATGCTGTTTCCTTAACTTCTCTCTGTGGAGTATCACCCTAGTGTTTTCTGAGGCAGGTATAGTAGCATATGTCCAATCCATTTGAATGTACCCACCAAGTGTTGCGGCCCATTTTCTGGATAGCAACATACCCCAATTATCTGGAACATCTATCACTACCACATCCATTGACATGTCGATGTCTGGATACTTGGCCAACTTAACATGTAGATTTAAGATTATTCCTACTACTTCAACTTCTCTTGCATCCATTGCACAAACATTGTGGTAGGGTCGGGTGATCCTTAGATTTAGCCGTTCCATTACTTTTCTTGTCATGACATTTGATGAAGCACTTGAATCTAACATGCAGTTATGAAGGAGAAGGTTATCAACTAAAAGAGAGACATAAAAAGGCGGGTGGTCCTCTCTTTTCGGATCAACACTGTTGAGGACTATAGGCATATCCATAGGTTCAATATGTTCGGCTTCAAATATAGCATTATTATTAGGGGGAGGATCTTTTTTGACAATATTATGGGTTTTACTTTGACTATCCTCTATGGCTTTGAACAACTTTTCTTTTTGACCAGGAATTTTAAGGACATTAGTTGCATAAACATGAATCTTAGCACTACTTATCCATTCTCCCATGTCAACATTTGATTCAGGGATAACAAGGGGATTTGGGAGAGGAAAAGTGGTTACCTTTGGCTTGTACTGTTTAGACGGTGATGGCCTCTCCTTTCTTTGATAAACCGGACCCTTGAATCTATCCTTATTCATTTCCTAAATTCTTTCCGGAGTAGGCATTTCACCATATAAGTTGGACAGGAGGTCCTTTTCACAACTGTAATCCGTGGCATGTTGCCAATGCTGGTTTGATAAAGGGTAGGTTTGGCCTACCATGTACACATGATCAGACTCGCTTGATGTTGTTTCCTGATTACTGACCTCGGGCTTTCCATGTTCTATAACTTGGTTTGCAATATAGCAAGTGCTTTCTTGGTGGAATTGATCACAAGGTCTACACCATGGAATGGCTTCTTCTACCATGTTAGCTGAGTCTAACTGGTTTGGAATCCTAGGTTCTTGCTGAGGAGCTTTCTTTTGATACATCTGATTCTGTTTAGGCTGAAAGTTCCTAGGTCCATTATTTTTTTCCATTGTGATTATTCTATTTTGCATATGATTTAGTTGCATACAATGATTTGCCATAAGTTGGTTTTGACTAGGAACCAAGTTTTTTATCATGTCTGTTACCTTTTCCATGGGATCTTTAGAGGTTCCCTTTTCTTCTAATTCAACGGCTTTACCCTTCTCTTTGTTGTATGAAGTGTTTCCCCTAGTGTAACCTGGAATGTTGGACTTGCCTGAAGACTGCATATTCTTTTCTATTTTCTCGGCCAATTCATGAGCAGTTTTTAGATCGATCGACTCTTTTTCTCTTAACTGGTACCTCAAATCACCAGTGAAAGCTTCGATGTAAGATATGAGGATGGAGGCATCCTTTGGCTTGATTTCTTTAGGGAGGTCCGCAACCACACGCCTGAACTTAGTGTTAAATCCATCCATGGTTTCATTCTCCATCTTCTTTATGTTATGAAGGGCAGCAAGCAAATGTCTTGGTTTTTTCTTTTCTCCCCATTTCTTCTTAAAACCCTCTAGGAATTCACTAAGAGTTTTATATGAATCATCACCTAGGTCGAAGTACCATTCTGCGGCATCATCCTCTAAGGATAAAGCAAAGAGCTTCATTTTGACATCTTCATGGTTATGGGCAGCATCATTGCAATAACTAACCAGGTGCTTTTCAAACTTTTGAATGTGAGACTTAGCAGTGATGGCATTATTGCCTTGGAATATGGGGAGCTTCTTGATAGCATCATTGGGAATGTCATGGGGAGCACTTGCGATCTCAGAAAAGTCAAGGGGTTTGTAGAATTTCGTCATTTCTTGAGATTGGTAGGTATGACTCTCTACAAATATGTGATGGATATCTGAGAGGGATTGGTCTCCTAAATCTTCAAGGTTTCTACGGGAAGTATGCCTATTCAATCTTTCCCTAATAAACCTTTCGGGATCAGGGAGAGGATTGAATAATTGTTGGCGGTTTCTTCGGGTAGAAATTCTTGAAGGGATGTTAGACAGTGGAGTCGCTAGATGGATCGAGTTATAATTTTTATGTTTTTTAAAGACTAGATCAATCAAATTTTTATATCTTGTTAGTTGTTTAGAAAAAAGTTAAGCTAAGTCATACTCGAGAATAAAAAGATTTATCCTTGGCAGCGGCGCCAAAAAGTGTTGCCGCCTTTCACACACCTGGGTTATGTGGCAGAAATCTTCAAGCCACTCGGTGTGTCCTTGGGAGCAAGTCTTGAGTCAAGGTTGTCACCTTGTTCTTGACTCTTCCGTTCAGGCTAACTCCTAACGAAGCCAAGAGGGGTAGACCCTATTAAATTACTAAGGCTAATTACTTAGTGTGATGGTGTTATATTGATTAAGTTGTTTAGGAGTTGTTTGAATTTAACCAGTGGAAACAAAAGATAACAAGATGCAAGATTTAAAGCAGATAAGCACAATAATGACACTCAAATATATATAATCGAAAGAAATGATCAAATAAATCACCAGTGCCTTAAATGGAGTCAACAGAGAAAATAATGTGCTTGCATGCGCTTGAAAGAATGTTTTGCAAATGTCTCTTGGTAGATTTTAAATTAATGTGGAATGCGAATGAATTAAATTAGGCGAAAAGGGGACTCCAGATATACCCGAGGGGTACTTGAAGTATGTCCAAAAGTGAACTTTCATGGCTACTCGCAAGGTGTTTGTGGGCTGGAACAGAGTCTCGGAGACTATTGTTCGTAACGCGCCCATCAGGGTGTGACAGAGATCGGCGCCTCGAGGTCACTTTTCAGTTGTTCCCACTCCTTTGGGTATTTTGCCATCGTTTACAGTTCGTTCGAGGCGTTGGATTTTCGCCTGATGGTTTGTCAATTTGGGAGGTGAAGACTAATTAGTCTAGTCACTCAAGTGCTTTTGATGCAGCTTGACTGATCGGATGAACCACAGCCAAGTAGAGAGCATACACACTGGATTCTTTGTTATTTTTAGTAAGTTTTAAAAGATGTGTTCTGATTAAAAAGAAAACTCTCTAGGAACCTCTTTCGGTCCAAGTGGACCTCAATCGGGGAATCAAGGAGGGGTTGATTTTATTATGATTATTAAAACAATTAATGAAAATGGAATCAGAGATACACAACACCGGTTTTCTAATTAGTCCTACCACGCATCTTTTTCCCCTTGCGGGTCAATCGGGAAGTCATGGGGTAAGTAGTATGATTACTTTTGAATTGAAAATATGGAATAATGCAAAATGTCATCAAAGTATACAATCCTGCATGTCAAGACTAAACTAGAATAGAAAAAAGGGAAAAATGCAAAAAAGTGAAACAGACGCGGATCCCCCCTGGGGGGATGGGGAGCAAGCTCGAAAAAGCCTACTCAAAATGATTCATTTATTATTATTATTGGTTACAATATCAACAAACTGAATTATGCACTTTGGTCCTTGTTATCGGGGATCCAAAGACTTACAAAAAGCTTGTAACAAGCTGAAATAAAATCACAATGGTGGGGGAAGCCTTCGGTAAGCTCTGGTTCGCCCAAGAGTTGGAAAACGGGCGGAGTCTCCTTCTCTTTTTTGTTAAACCTGCTAACAAACAGCGGGCAGTTAAAATCATATGTGCCCAGAAACATTTTGAAAGTGTTTTGGGTCACCACACAGATTATAAAAAAAAAAAACTAAGTAAAACTTGTCAAAAAAGGGCTAATCTAGTTTTTTCAAAAAGGAACCAAGGAAGGATCTTGGCTTGTTGTTTGGGCAGCCAATGAGATATGCACTTTTCTTGCAGAATATGAAACTTTAGAGAACAGCAAGGGAAACTACCTTATTAGCAAGCTACAAATTTCCTTTATAATGCTTGCAAAAAAGAGGGTAATTTCAGCTAGATCTCTTCAAATATAATTTTATATGCAAAAAGGAACTGAGATCTAAACTTAAGAAAGGATCTTACTAACTAGATCTATATGTGATTTTCTTAATGAGACAGATCTAAGCAATAAGATTCTTTAATAGTAACCAATTTGAAGAAAATTTAAGATTTTGAAGGAGGAAGAGGAAAAGAGAAGTGCTTGTTGCTGAAGCAGATCTGCAAAAAAAACTTGTTAGTGTAGCACCAAGGGGCACAATCTTCGCAATCTTTGTTGGAAAACTAGTGGAATCAAACCTGAAACACAACTCTTCCAATCACGACAAACCTGTAAGCTAAACAACAAATCCTGCAAACAAAACCATTAAATCTGAAGATACATATGAGAAGTAGATGATATAGCATGAAAATAATCTTATTTAGCATGCAAATATTAGCTCATTCAAACATATGTAGCAAAATAGGAGTAAGTAAGCTTACTTACAATGATCTATTCCTATGATTCCAATAATCATTCAGGCAGACAACAGTTTAATGCAAAAATTGAAAAAAATAGTAGTTCATCTCAAAAGCAACATGATAATGATGATCCACACATGAAAAGTACTCCACAATTTAGCCTCCAAAGCTTGTCTTTATTTCAACAACTGATGGTCAATACAATATTACAATAGCAAGCCCTTCAATCCAGCTTTAACTAGCTTGGAAGAGGAAATCTGTGCTTTATTTATAACAAAAACCTGAAAACCCTAGCCTAGAGGGGGGCATGCATGACTGAAGGAGAGACTGCAGTTGACAGAGAGATAAGCCGAGCCTGATCTGATGATGAACTGTGTCTGAACTGATGATGAACTGAGTTTGAACTGAGTCTAACTGGATGAACTGAGTTTAACTGGACTAGAACTGCAAATCGGAGTGACACCTCACTTAGTTAACTGAACCAACCAACAAATAACTCCCAGCTTTGATCCACACGTGTGGAGGAGAGAGAAGGGAGGGCGCAACCCTAGCTTTGCATGTGCTTGTTAGCTCCTCTTCAGTCTTAGTTCATGCCTTCAGTGAAGGAATGGTCATCTCTAGTCAATCTGAAGCCTATGAGACTGACTTCAGTCAAAATGGAGCAAAATCCACTGATTTAGGAATTTTGGATTTGCTCCATTATTTAATTAATTTTTAATTAAATTAATTAATATTTGACTTTTTTTGGATTTTCTCAACTGAGTGATGGAAAAATCACTCAAAGCTTAAGAAAAGTGGGTTTGTGGGTTTACCGGGTGCTCTGAGTTAGAAAATGAGCACCCCCATGACTGAATATGACTTTTAACCCCACTTTTATTACAAGACCAATTTTTTCAATTAGATTATTAAAAAATAGTCTAAGTTTTGTGGAAAAATTAAAATTAAAAAAACTTAAAAAAAGAAAAAAAATAAAAACCTAGGGGGACTTGGACATGTTCATATGACTCGAGCATAATGCCTAGCATGTTTATACATTGACACATAGACTCTAATAACCTAAATAGGCCTAAATGCCAAGCCGACCACCCCAACTTTGGAGGTATTGAGTGAAAAACTTAGAAATTATCAGTCGTTTATTCAACAACCAATAATAACCAAGGGAAAAAACACATTGGGCTTATCGGATTGACAAATAAAGTCTAAGAGACCGAGTCTTTTACAGACACTAACATGCTAGAACATTTATTACAATTCCCCCATGGGGTATGAACATGTGATATAGTACAACAAGCACTTTTGAAGGTCTTTTGAAGTCCGAACAAAAAATCTTTGTTCGGTTCACCAGGCTCACTTGATAAAAAACTACTAAGCCTTGGAGAAGATCACAAAGCCCACTGATCGAGGGTCAGAGTGTCACACATGCCTAGAGCCGGTCTAGGGCTTATAGTGTCTTCCTGGTAATAGAATAGGTGCCTTAGCCATAAGTTACATAATTTGACACTAGGTCAAATACTTGGTAACAGACCAAGTGCCTCCATTCTCCCGGAGAATGGTCCTCAGCCTTGGGCCGAGTCCCTAGTCCTGGACTAGGTAAATTCCTGGTAATTGACTAGGTGCCTCCTTTCAAAAGAATGGCCACTCAGCTCTAGGCTGAGTTCCCCAGTGCTAGACTGGTTGTACATCCTGGTCTTGGACCAGATGTCACTATTCAATATAATGGTCACTCAACTCAAGCTTGATCCCCCTAGTGTTGGACTGGTTCCATATCGTGGTCTCGGACCAGATATCCCCATTTAATAGAATGGTCACTCAACTTCAGGTTGAGTCCACACTCTAGTCTCGGACCAGGTGTCTCCATTCACCAAAGAGAATGGCTCTCGATGCTACTAAAAAAATCATCAAAATGAAGAGTTAATTCCCGCAAAACAATGTATTAAACGTATGGAATAAAAAGTGGATGGGTGGATATGAAATTATTGTTTTTGCATTGGGAAATGGGGTCAAAATAAACGTGACCATCCTAAAGAGGAAGAGTGGCCAGTGAAGCTAAAATGTACAAGCTTCTGTGGTCCACCTTCTTGCTGTCCCAAATTGTAGAAAGTTACTAAGGGCAATATTTAAGCTGATAAAAGCCAATGTATATAAGTATTATGATTATCTAGATTGAAGTTAATGTGCATTTAACCAAGTGTAGAGAAAAAATGCATCAAGAAAAACATTCCAAAGATAGCATAGCAAAGAAAGGAAAGATTATACCTACTTCTCATTTCATATACATTTGTCTAGGAAACTAAATCAAGAAAGGGAAATACCATAAAAATATGAAATATTTTCTTGCCCACAAAATACTTTATTCATCCCCCAAAAGCGTCAATACATATTCAACTAGGCTCCAAGGGATTTCTTCGACAATCCCAACCATGAGAAATGAGAGAGGAAGGGCTTCTCTTTGTATAGAGTCTAGCTCAATTTCCTTTGCAATAAACATGTAATTGTTTCCTAGATTTGTTAGTTCTCCATGTAATTCTAACCTTGTTAACAAACTGTTTACTAAAATTAGCAATGAGTTGTTGAGATCTGCATCCTCTCCTAGGAGAAACAAAATAATAATCATCCTCTTTTCAAAGGAAAAATTATAATAACTCTCTTATGCAACTAACTCTTTGAGAAGATTCAACAATAATAAAATATTAAGTTAGTTAAGAAATACTTTCCCCAAAATAACGATGTAGGTGGGGCCCCTCCTTCCTTTGAGTAATTGTCTAGGCAATAAACTTGATGAATTGTGGCTTGAGAGGCTCCAAGGGGGATGNTTAAGAAATACTTTCCCCAAAATAACGATGTAGGTGGGGCCCCTCCTTCCTTTGAGTAATTGTCTAGGCAATAAACTTGATGAATTGTGGCTTGAGAGGCTCCAAGGTGGATGAACTGTGGCTTGACCAAGCATGAAATGATCAAGAACTCCTCCATAAGCATGCCCTAAAGGAAGAAGTCCCACATGTGAATACGACCCCAAAAGAGGTATGAATTAGGGTTTTACCCATGCAAGATTCCATTAACCATGTGATATGTCCTCTATAAGTGTGCAATAAACTCCATGTATCTAGGGTGCCCTTCAAGAGAGAGAGAGAGAGAGAATGTCCTTCTGATCAACTTCTTGATGCACATGTGGTTTCCTTGAAGTAATTTTTCCAAGGCACAACCACCTCTACACATGTGAGAAAAGCAAGGAATCAAACCATGCATGAATAACTCATTTGACAAGGTAAATAATCAAATAATCTTGAAGTAGCTAGAGCACCCTTGTAGAATCTACCAAGGAGTTTAGATATTCCTTCAACAAATAATGTTCCATGCCAAGGAGATTAGATTCGACTAGTTCACATAAGAGGAATGTGCATTGACCAAACACTGAATTTTAACTTTCAAACCATGGACACAAGGAGGTGCACCTGTTGGGCCTATGGAAAGATAGACAAAATTTAGTTAGAATTCTGCCCAAGGATGGAAAAGAGTCAGCTTGCAAGAAGTAAAAGGATTTGCGGCAGAAGTAAAGAAGGAAGAACATAAGAAGGAGAGAAAGAAAAGGAGCTGCGACAGAAGCAACCGCGGAAGGAAGGAGGACAAGGTAGAAGAAGTAGCATGAAAGGAAGATGCGACAAAAGAAGGATGGAACCAGACAAAGAAGAAAGAGCTAAGGAAAGAAGCAGCTGAAGGGGAAGCTGTGATAGAAGAGAGTTTGCGATAGAAAAGAGGGCGCGGCAGAAGAGGAACAATGACAAAAGGAAAGGATGCGACGGAGTTAACCATGTCAGAAGACGTGCAACGACGTAATGGCTAGAAAGCGACAATTCAGAAAGATCTTGGGTACGAATTTGGCTAGAGTCGACGGGAGACGCACGCATGAAAGCATCTTTATAAGTCAGGTCGTTGCTTACTGTCATGTGACGATAGAATAGGAAAGACAACCTATTGGCTAACGGTATGAAGTCGGTTGAAAGCGACATGTAAGAATCTATAAAAGGAGGAACACAAACTGTATGCAGGTTAGCCTTCGAAGGGTCTGTTGATGTTAGTTTCAGTAGCAGCTAGTCATTTAGTGACAGTCTGATTGTATTGTCGGTTAGTGTGTTGAAGTCGTAGAGAGGAGTTGAAGAACCTGCAGTTGAGTGCGCAAGAGGGTAGGAGAGAGTGAGTCGATCCAGGCTGTGTGCGGATTGACAGTAGAGTCATAGAAGAGATTGAGTTGATTTAGGCTGTGTCTGGATCATTAGTAGAGTCAAGTAGAGAAAGAATAGCGACAAAAGACCAGAGAGCATGAGAGGAGGAAGAAGTTTGTATAGATAAGAAAGAGAGATCTGAACAGAGCCTGTAGCTTAGTGCGCATACCAAAGGTGCCATACATTTCTCATGCTAGATGAAGAGCGCCTTTGTGGTTTTTCTCGGATGGGTTTCCACGTTAGATGCTCTGTCAAATGTGTGATTGATGAATGTGATTAAGTGTAGATATTTGTTACTGTGATTATGTGTTTATGCATTTGCTTATGAATGAGTTTATATATATTCGTTGCACGGTTACCGTTGAATGTGCCTATGCTACATTGGTTGTTGTTATAATACTTGTCGAATGATAAGTTGTGTCACAACCCCTTGGTAGAAGACCAAGGGACCCAAAATCCCCCACCCATAGAAATATATCTCGGGTGAGACTGCATATGCATCGCAGGTGCTGCCAACTAAGCCTTGCTCTGTCGGGCCAATATCTTGGCTTTTGTTGTGCGCCAAGGAGGGACTGAACCTGGGTCGAAGAAGGTTTGAAGCCAACCAATGGTTTCGTTGCCGGGACCATGAATCATTTTGGCGAGGAATATATTGTGGCATCTGTAGAAGGCTGAAATCCAAAAATTGGTGGATTGTAAAGCATTAGAGTTTGCACAAGAAGAGAGTAAAGGATCTCGATTGAAACTAATAGAGTGGTTGGGTCGATAACTCTACACGGATATTCATGACATTTTCTTTTCCAAGTTTCCTATTGTGTTGCATGAGTCGTTGTCGAAGTTGGAAACCCAACAAAGAAACTTTCACGGAGGAGAACCGATGGAGTGAGATCCTCGGTTGATTCAGCGACTGAAAAGTGTAAGCAACCCTGTATCGAGGGCTGTTGATTCTTGGGTAGATAGCATTTTGCAAGGATATATTACTGAGTTTGCTGTCGACACAATAACCTCATATAGTGAGGTGGAGAGAAATTTTTTCCAAGGACCCCGCGGAAGATATTTGTCATCATTGGAAATTTGGATAAAGATGCTCATATGTGAAAAATGAATCCTGCGAATGTGACAGTTAAGAACTGTGCGCAAAAGTTTGGATATATCGCAACAAAACTGCAAGAAAAATGGATCAAACTAAGTTGAGATGTTCCCTGGAGATAGCAAAACTGAACTAGAGGCTGGTTATTTAAGAAGTGGAAAAAGATTTAGGTCGGGAAAGAGAAGAAAACTCTGGTAGGAAGAGGGAGTTGTAGTACGACCAGAGGAGAAGACTACGCGCTTGTGTCGCATGTTGACGAAGGTTCTTGCGACGAAGAAGAAGAATATCATTCGATATCTGAAGAAGAAGAATCCGAAGAATTGGCAGAAAATCCAAGACCATAGCACGAGTACGACACTCCTACAACGCCGCATACATCACTAGAGGTAAGATCTAGAGACTTGTCTCCAAGTAGAGTTGTAAATATTAGTAGTACTAATGCTGGGAATAGTGGACAAGGGTGTCTGACTATTCAAAAGTTTTTCCCAAGTGTATTAGGAGCTGACATAATGGCTGGAACATAAATTAAGTTGCCAATATTCAACGGGAATGGGTTGGAAGACCTAGAGCAACACTGGTTTCTCTGTGAAGCTGTATGGATTGTGCGACAGATCCAGGATGAGGACATAAAGAAAGCACAAATGGTCACGACTCTGTGAGGTCGTGCGGTAGACTGGTACATGAAGTTTTCTATCGTGCCAGTAGGAGTTGCGTAGAAAACGCTCAACCAGATTCAAATAAGAATGATAGATGAGTTCAGAAAGCCGAAATTTGAGTTGCAGTGCATTACTGAGATTAAAGAAATCAAACAGCTACCTACAGAGTCTGTCTGGGACTTTGACTAGAGATTCAAAACATTAATGGCCAAAGTAAGCTTCTAGATGTCGGATGTACAACATAAGGAATGGTTCATTGTTGCGTTGTTACCGCACATCCGGATTCCATTGATGCAACAAAAGATTGTGTCGTAGGCAGAAGCTCTAGAAATAGCCATGAAACTAGAATCCTCCTCGATTGGAGAAACCGACGCAGGAATGATGCAGATTCAGTCGCATAGCTAATCTTACGGTGCAACTCCAAGACATCAAGCAAGGAAAAGAGGTTCAAGAAGAGCTATGGTGTACAAGATGTAGAACTATAGGACACTGTAAAGATAATTGTCCGACAATCATGAACTATATCGTAGCAGGAGCACCGAACTCGATAAACACCCAAGGGATGCCTTGGTGTAGAATATGCCAGACTAGAGGCCATTGGTCAAAAGAATGTGTGTATTTGCAGAAGATTGTAAGTACACCAGCGAGTTTGTATTGTAAATTTTGTAAATTTGTAGGACACGATGAGAAAGATTGCAGAGCATTTCAGCTGCTGCAAGAGAAAATGGTGGATACCTACTTAATGAAGAATGATGAGCAGATGCAAGTTGAACGAGCGCAAGCTCAGCACCAGTCTGCTCAATATTCACCAGCACAATTCCAACAACCACAATATCCTTAGCCGTAATATCAACCAAATCAGTATCCGCCATAGCAACACTACCCTCAACCTAGGGGGGGTGGGAAATTTCGAGGCCGAGGACAACAACAAGGAGGAGGATTTGGTCAAGGAAGAGGCCAAGTTGTATGTTATAACTGTGGACAACCAGGACACTTTGCTCGAGATTGTGCAAGTCCTGCGAAGACCTGTTCGTTCTGTCGAACATTGTCCACAATTGATTGCGAGGTGGCAGGATTGAACTGTGGGAAATCAACCTTATGCAGAATCTCAATCCTAACCCTAACCAGAACATCCAGATGATTTTTCCTGAGACAAGAGAAGCAAACATTGTTGTCGTCACAAGGGGAGGTGTTGCGACTGGAGCAGACCAGGACGCACAACATGGACAACCGCAAGTGCGATCGATGACACAAAGGAAAGTACCCTTCGACGTCCAAAAAGAAAAGAAGGTATTCTTTGACGTCTGACCGGAATTTGTCAACACAAATCAAGCGTCGACATCTAGACAAGTAAGAGAGATGCCAGAAAGGTTTGATCAAATACTCAGGAAGCAACCGCCGAGAAAGGTTAGTAAGCTCAAAGAATTTTTCAAACGTTGCTTAGCACTAATCCATGATAAAATGCTGTTGCAGAATTGACAACACTCATAGAAGAAATTCCAGAAGAGTTGCGACCCGAACGAAGAGTCAACCATGTCGGGAAAGGATTAAAAGTTGGTTTCGAGTTGCGAATGACTGTGTAGATAGGAGTCTATGACATGGATTATATCTTTTAGATCTGGGCTCTGATGTCAATATCTTGACAAGGCAGACATGGGAAGGCATGAACAAGCCGAGACTAGATTGGTCTCCCATTCAATCAAGGCTAGCAAATCAGTCGAAGGTTCTACCGATTGGTTGACTGACTCAAGTACTTGTCGAGGTAGAAGGTCTGAGGACATATGTAGACTTTGAAGTTCTCGACATGTCGATGATACAAACCCATATCCTGCACTTTTAGGGATTGACTGGACGATAGATAATCAGACCATTATCAATTTTAAGAGAATAATCCTATTATTTGAAGACTTAGAGATAAGGGTGGTCGCACTAATTGATTCGCTGGAAGGACAGAGATATGTTGAACTAGTAAACAGTGAAGGACAAGGTGATTACTGAGATCATGTATATAACATCATGTCTTCGAAAGATGACTATATAAACCCAACAGCTAATGGAAAGTTGAGTTGGAGGAGTGTTAGCTCATGTACATCCAATTTAGGTGAAGTATTAGAAAATTGGCAGAATCGCCTGCATGAAGTATCCATGAGAAGATGCGCAAGAATTACAAGATCTGTACGATGGGTAGGAGTTGAGGCAAGCGAGCTACCTACATATTAAGGCTTGCCTAACCTTGCATCTTTTCTAGCAGAATTTGAAGCTAAAGTTACAGAATCACAACGATTGTCTGCCTTGGACTTTGTGCTGAAAGCTAAGCTCGCTAGATGGTGGGGTACACAAACAATCTATCTCCGAATGGTCGCAATGTAGAATATTGTTGGAGATCAGATTTGGAGGAGATCAGTTATATAGGTTACAAGTATACAAGATTGACAAATTCTGTTGAATATATTGAGCATTGTCGCAGGACATGGCAGGAATATCCATGACAAGAATGGGTTCATCACTTTATACATACACTGGATATGATACTAAGGAATTGGTATACATCTCTATTGAACTGCGATGAGGAACTCTTGAGTGGGAAGTGCTAGCTACTAGTTTCACACGTACATTCAAGTTCGTAGATGATCACCCAACAATTGCTGCATTGTTTTTTATGGTCTGAAATTTTGTGCAATTTCCAGCCTTTATTATTTCCGGGTTGGGCATTAAACAAAGAATTTTTTTGACATTTAAACCGGTGGTTGAAACTGAGAAAAACTTTCATGCTATCAGAGCAAGGTTGGGCAAAAAATTAAATTTTTGCAGAGAGTAATTTCCAGAACTCAGAAATTCCTTTTGGCAGTAGCAACATTTTGTTGAAACTTGAACTTTAAGAAGTATGACTTCCATTGGACTTAGAATGGAGGATAGGCTTGATGGGTCTGGGAATTTTATTCTGTGGAAAGCTAGGATCATGTTGATATTGGAGGAGAATGAGTTGTGGGATGAGGTGGTTCATAACACTACATCAGTCCCTATAGTTATTCCCCCTACCTTCGATGCAGCTGCCCTTACCGCCTTCAACAAGAAGGACATAAAAGCTAGAAGGTTAATTCTAGATGCTGTTAAAGACCATGTGATTCCTAACATCCTGAGTAAGACCCGTGCATTTCAGATGTGGGATGCTTTGACCGGATTGTTTCAGAGCTCAAACGAGAGAAGACAAATGGTTTTGAGGGAGAAGCTGAAGAGTATCAAGATGGTCAAGGGGGAGGTTGTAATGTCTTACCTTACTAGGATCTCTTAGGTGAGAGATGAGCTTGCAGCAGTTGGGGAGGTAGTTCCTAATGCAGAGATAGTGCGGACAACCATGAATGGTGTTTCAAAACCTTGGGCTGTGTTTGTGGAGGGTCTGGTGGCTAGGGAGAACTTACCTACATGGGACAGGATATGTGATGGTTTTGTTCAGGAGGAGACTCGGAGGGGTCTTTTGCAGGGCATTGCTTCTACTAGTAGGGAGGTTGAGGAGGATGTGGCTTTGACAATGAAGGGGAAGAAGAAGTTCAAGAAGTGTCCCAAGAAGTGTGGGGTCAAGCAGCAGGATAGGCAGAAGAAGGATCTGAGCACTGTAAAGTGCTTTGCTTGTTAGAAGATGGGGTACTATGCTGGGCAGTGTCCGAACAAGAAGAAGAAGAAGCAGCAACAGACAACAGCTTCGTCGGAGATTGAGGATTTTGCAGCTAGATTTCAGAGAGAGTTTTCTCTATGCACTGGACATGTTGATAGAGAGAGCATCCATCATCACCAGTGCGGATGTTGATAGAGAGAGGGAGTTTTCCTTGTTGACAGACCATTCTTACAGTGCATCCACTTCCAGCACTTGGTATATTGATAGTGGAGCTTCGAGCTACATGACAGGTGCTCGAGAGATATTCTTCGAGCTTTCACAGACAAAGACTAATGTGGAGATAGTGTTGGGAGATGATTCTATTGTCAGAGCAGTTGGGCGTGGGACCATTACCTTTCAGAGGGAGTCCAGGAGTCCCATGGTTTTGAGAGATGTATTGTATGTACCTGTGCTAAAGAAGAACTTGGTTTCAATTTCCATGATTGAGGATCAAGGTCTTGGGGTGTCCTTAGATGGACATGTGCATGTGTTTCCCAAGACTGCAGGACCATCTGCTTCATATGCCATTGGAGTCGGATGTGGGAAACTGTACAAGCTCTTGTTTCAGCCTCAGCATGCCTTGGCACATAACAGCGGCAGCGAGCTTTGTGAGTTGTGGCATAGGAGGATGGCTCACTTGCATCATTTAGCTTTAAGGTTGTTGAGACATATGGTTCTAGGTTTGCCAGAGTTCAGTGCAGAGCAAAGTGATGTTTGCACGGGGTGTGCTTTGGGAAAGTACACGAAGACTGCTTTCCTTAGCAGTGATAGCAGGTCAGCAAGGATTCTTGACTTGATACATTCTGATTTGTGTGGACATATGTCATATGTTTCTTTGAGAGGATATGAGTACTATGTGACATTCATCGATGATCATTCCAGAAAGACCTGGATCTACTTCCCGAAGAGTAAGAAATCTGAGGAGGTCTTGCAAAGGTTCGAAGAGTTCAAAGCTCTTGTGGAGAACCAGACAGAGAGGAAGATACGGGATCTCAGATCTGATAACGAGGGTGAGTATACCTCCAAGGAGTTTGATGGATATTGCAGACAGGAAGGCATCGGGAGGTAGTCGATGGTTCCATACACTCCAGAGCAGAATGGAGTGGCAGAAAGGAAGAACAGGTCTATTGATGGAGCAACTAGAGCTCTGATACATGACCAATCACTTCCTTTCTTCCTTTGGGCAGAGGCATGCAGTACAACTGTTATCTTCAGAACAAGAGTCCCCATCGTGCCGTGGGGAACATGACACCTGAGGAGTGTTTCACAGGCAAGAAGCCTGATGTTAGCCATCTTCGCATATTTGGTAGTTTGACTTACTCTCATGTCCCTTCTGAGAAGAGGACAAAGTTGGAGCCCACTGCAGAGAAGGGCATCTTTGTGGGATATGATGAGACTTCGAAGGCCTTTCGTATTTATCTTCCCTCTCAGAGGAAAGTTGTTGTGAGGAGGGAAGTGAAGTTTGAGGAGAAGCAGGCCTTCAGGAAGTCTAGAGAGTTGGAGCAGGGAGAGTAGGAGGTTCCTGCACCTCAGGTAGTTTCACAGGTACCGTCAATGTAGATGACAGGTTCACAGGTTTTCGGAGTTACTGGACCACACAGTATGGGCACAGGTTCACTAGTTTTAGTGGTTCAGCCAGCAGGATCTTTGGGGACAAGTTTTGGGCCTCAGATTACAGGTTCACCGTACATAGCATCGGGATCACAGAGTTCACCAGTTGTTGGTACACTAGCTTCTGGTTCACAGGTTATTGGGGCTTCTACCTCTGGTAGTTCATCAGATGAGGACAGACCAATGTGGGAGCAACCTTTAGGGAAGGAGAAGCCTAAGTGGCTTTGGGAAACCTTGAAGGAAGCTCAGGAGTTTGGGACACCCAGGGAGTCAGTAAGGGCCATCAAGATGCCAGACAGATTGGGCATGGCTTTGGTGGCCAGTCTTAGTGATTCAAAGCCTTCTACTTTTGACGAGGCCTCCCAACATCATGTTTGGCGAGATGCCATGATGGATGAGTACCATTCCGTCATGAAGAATGATGTATGGGTTATAGTTTCGAGACCTGAGGGGATGTCAGTGGTGACTTCTCGTTGGCTTTACAAGCTAAAACATGCAACTGATGGTAGTGTGGAGAAGTACAAGGATCGGTTTGTAGCGCAGGGTTTTTCACAGTTTGAGGGAGTGGATTATGACGAGATCTTTGCGCCAGTTGCTCGTTATACTTCGATTAGGGCATTGATTTCCATTGCGGCGAAAATGGGTTGGAAGTTCCATCAGATGGATGTGAAGACCGCATTTCTCAATGGAATCATATAGGAGGAGGTGTATGTTGAGCAGCCTCAGGGCTTTGAGATTCATGGGAAAGAGTCTCATGTGTGTAGGATGAAGAAAGCCTTGTATGGGCTGAAGCAAGCTCCTAGAGCTTGGTACTCCAGGATTGATTCTTACTTGCAGCGGATGGGGTTTTAGAAGAGTGAGGCAGATTCGAATCTCTATTTCATCTGGGTTGGAGATGATCCGCTCATTCTTTTGTTGTATTTGGATGACTTATTTATCACAGGAGGAGAGAGACCCATTGCAACTTGCAAGAAAGATCTTGCTTCAGAGTACGAGATGACAAACATTGGGTTGATGCACTATTTTTTGGGATTGGAGGTTTGGCAGGACCCTGGACATATTTTCCTGGGACAGGGAAAGTACGTAGTTGATATTCTGAGGAGATTTAGGATGGAGGATTATAGGCCGATGTCTACACCGATGGTCACCAACTGGAAGAAGCTTCACGCTTCTGAGGGAGAGTTGGTGGATCCTACACTATATCGTTAGCTCATTGGTTCATTGATGTATTTGGTCAACTCTCGTCCATATTTGTGTTTTGTAGTGAACACTTTCAGTCTGTTCATGGTTGAGCCTAGGAGAGTGCACTGGGTAGCTACAAAACATGTGTTGCGTTACCTTGCAAGGACAGTGGAGTATGGTCTGGACTACAGGAGGTCGGATGGGATCAGGTTGATTGGCTTTACAAATCCAGATTGGGCAGGTAGTGTGGCAGACCAGAAGAGCACTTCTGGATGTTGTTTCAGTTTGCGCCCGGCAGCAGTGTTGTGGTTCAGTCAGAAGCAAAAGTCTGTTGCTTTGAGTTCTGTAGAGGTCGAGTATATGGCAGCCGGTCAAGCCAGTTGCGAGGCGTTGTGGCTTTGCAAGTTGCTGGTGGATTTATTTGATTAGGAGCTGAGGCCTACATTGATTTACTGTGACAATTAGAGTTGCATCCAGCTCTCTGAGAATCCAGTTTTTCATGACCGGTCAAAGCATATTGAGATCAGGTACCATTACTTTTGAGATTATGTTCAGAGAGGAGGAGTGACTTTACAGTACATTTCCACTGATGAGCAGGTTGCAGATATTCTGACGAAATCTTTGGGGAGGGGCAAGTTTGTCTTCTTCAAAGACAAGTTGGGAGTGGTGCAGAACTCCTTCCTCGGTAAGAGGGAGTGTTGATTTTTGTAGCTAGGAAAGTGTTCCCCTAATTGACTTTAGCCTTAGTCACTTAAAAGGGGGAAATAAAGTGACCCTTGCATTAAATGACTTGAGATGAGCATTTAATTAGACTTTAGAGAATAAAGTCACTTTTTGGAAAATCTAAGTGAGGTGAGTGAATTTATTTTTTAAATGAGATTTATGAGCATTTAATCTCATCTGCTCATCTCATGATTCATCTAATCTCCACTGTTGGATTAGATGAACCCTAGGGTTCTCATCAAAAAGGCAAGGAAAGACATTTTCAGTCACTTTTGTAGACTGAAGTGAAGGAGAGAGCTAAGAGAGAGGAAAGTTTTTTTTCAGAGAAAGAGAAAAATTTGCAGCACGCAAATTGAGGAAGGAAACAACAAAATCTGAGGGCACAATTTTCGAGGAGAAGACTGGGCATGGTTTTTAAGGAGCATCTTTTATTGCTGGCAGTCTGTACAATAGGACGTTTTTCGAGTCACCTTCAACAAGATTTGTGAGTTTGATATTTTACTGTTTGGCACGAAAAACAAGGCAGAAATTTTCTCTTCTAGGTTGAGATAAGTTGGTCTGAAAATTTATGAGTTTTGCTGTAAAAATTTCCTGAAAAATAAGATCTCTCTTAACGGGTTTTCCCCTTGCGGGTTTTCCCTCCTGGGCAAGTTTGCCAAAAATTACCGAGTCTAAAATTTCATGGAGTGCAGTTAAATTTTTATTTTCTGTCTTTAAAGTTGAGTTACAATAGTGCTTTTTATGGTCTGAAATTTTGTGCAATTTCCAGCCTTTATTATTTCTGGGTTGGGCATTAAACAAAGATAAATTTTTTGACATTTAAACCGGTGGCTTAAACTGAGAAAAACTTTCACGAATGATATGAAAAGTGGCCCCTAGGGTAAAGAGGACGCTTTGAGTGTGAAAACGAGCACCCCCACGCCAAAAACGTACTCAGAATCTGACTTTTTTACACTTTGAATTTTTTTAATTAAACCATTAAAAATGGCCTAATTTTGTGGGAAAATTATTTTTCTCGGAATCAGACGAAACTCTAGGGGGACCTAGCACATGTCCATATGACTTGATTTGAATGCCTAGCATGTTGAAAAACACTGACACGAATGCTCTAATAACCTCCTAAGGCCTAACCACCAAGACGACTACCCCAACTTTGGAGGTGTGAGTGAAAAACTCAGAAATTATTAGTCATTTGTTCAACAACCAGTAATAACCAAGGGAAAAAAACACTCTGGGCTAGTTGGCTTGATGCTTAAGTTTGGGAAGCCGAACCTTTTATAAAAATTATCATGCTAGCACATTTTTTACAATTTCCCCAAGGGTGTATGAGCATGTGTTACAAAAAATTTCGAACAGACTCCCAGAAAAAGGCTGGTAGACTTTTGAACTCTGATCATGAACAAGTGTGCTTGTTCAAACCTTGTCGGCTCACTTCAAAAAATCCACCAAGTACAACTTAGGTGGTAACACACTCAAAGTGTAGCTACCACCAAAGGTATCTTTTCTGGGACGATAGAGGTAGGGTAGCTAACCAAGTGACACCACGAGCGCCTTGTCCACTACTATAACAAGGTAGTTGTCACATCGGATGGGCTCTTGTTGCTTTAGATCAAGCTAAGAGCAAGATCAAGGGGGGAGACTCTACTAGCCTATGAGGGCTAGCGAACCCACTCAAAGCACTCTAAGGCATAAATAATGGACATAAGAGTTAGATATTGAGTGGATAGATCTAGATCTAAGGAAAGGTATGTGGTATGTGGGGTTAGGATCAAGTTGAGGAGGCTTATGGCGAAGAAGAAATGCTCAACTCAAATGAAAAATGTACCACAATGAGATTATGAGAATAGATCTAGATAGATCTAGTGCCAAATAAAGATACCCAAATTAAATCCACCTAGGGTTTAGGCAAATAATTACTATGTGGACCCAAAAGAGTAGATTAATGATGATTTGACACTAGGATAATTACTAGCCTATGAGGGCTAGCGAACCCACTCAAAGCACTCTAAGGCATAAATAATGGACATAAGAGTTAGATCTTGAGTGGATAGATCTAGATCTAAGGAAAGGTATGTGGTATGTGGGGTTAGGATCAAGTTGAGGAGGCTTATGGCGAAGAAGAAATGCTCAACTCAAATGACAAATGTACCACAATGAGATTATGAGAATAGATCTAGATAGATCTAGTGCCAAATAAAGATACCCAAATTAAATCCACCTAGGGTTTAGGCAAATAATTACTATGTGGACCCAAAAGAGTAGATTAGGGATGATTTGACACTAGGAATGATGCTTGATGATTTTAAGAGGGTTCAAGCCAATGTTATCAGAACCGGACTAATCATCGAACCGACAAAGCACCAAATGTGAACCAGACCGGAACAATAAAAACCTGGAAAAAAATCGATAGACTAAAAAACACAAAAAATATTTATATTTTGTAAAAAATATAGATATTCATGTGAATACATATGAATCCAAACCATTAATACACAAATATGCAATGTTTCTCTTATATATAGCAAGTACATGTGCAAATAACCAAAATAGCACCGAGTACAATATATCGTTGAAGTTTTGAACCAAGATACATCAACAAAGAGGCTCTAAATGGCCCCTACAATCCAAAAAATAAGCATAGTACTACTACTAATGAGGGTTTAGGTCCTTAGTTTTAGGTTTTTTTGTTTTTTTTAAAGAAAATTTGAGATCTGCGGGCCCCTTAGCAGTTGTCGTACGACACAGTACAGACCAACAGGTTTCGTACAGAACTGGTAAAGACCGGCCGATTCAGCGGTTTTGGCCCAGTCCCGTACGGAACCGACTAGTTCTAGGGTGGTTTGAGTCAAAAACACGATCTAGGCGGTTCAGGCACTGGACTAGACCGAGAAACCCTTTAAACTGGTCAAACCTGTTGGTTTTGATTGAACCGTATTGGTTCCGATAACACTGGTTCAAGCAATACCTAACTGATAGATCTCGAAAAATGACTAAGAATCCAAGGAGGGGGATAATGGGATTTCCCTACAAGTGACTAGTGCTAGATCCAGGGGTAAATGGAGTCGGCTTGGCTTCCAACTTCAAATCTAGGGTTTAAATATTATTTTAGACTTGGGTTTTCAATGTTATAGCCAAAAGATCGCCCGATCTATTAGATCTAAAAAGTGAGGGTTTTAACAATGAGGGTTTTGTTGCGACGATTGGAATGGACCCCCAAAAAGTAAAATATAAGCAAAAGGTACTTGGAAATGTTTGCGGCCATCAGGTATGATGATGATCTTCCCTTTCTGATCAAATAGGAGTGTTTTCCATGCCTCCCCAAGTGAAATCGCTATCCCTCCAAGATGCCCAATGCACCCTCCTCCTGCAAAAGGGATCTATAAAGTAGGAATCGATTTGCTAAGAGAAAGAAACATCAATGAAAAATAAATCAAAGAGCATCAAGATGATCACAAGATACCATAGAGATATTCCCTGAACCAAAGATGACTTGAGAAAATGCTATGGAGCTCGGTCACAATAGCACCCCCATCAAATCGCTACCTCCACCAAGAGGATGGCACCCTACAAAAATGGTTTATAAAAGCATAGATCCACAAGAATTCTAGAGAGAAAAAGACTTTCCAATCTTCATACAAGACATTTGACAAAGCTTCCAAGATTTTGTGCAAAAATATTTTTATTATTCCAAAATCCAAGAGCCAAAAGTCCTTTACAAATGAGAGAGCATCTCAATATATAGATCTCTCGAATATAAAATCCCTAGCTCGAAAAGTATAGATGGCTAGGATCAAAAGATACATCAATGAAATCAACGGCTAAGATGAGCCGGATAATACAACACATAGATCACTCAAGATAGGCGGGGCGCACTCCCTCACATTATAATCCAGAAGGACTCTTGACTTAGAATCCGACTTCGATGCTCTAGTCTTGACCAACCATCTACCTACCCAAATATGTGTCCCTCTCTCACTGAGATCTGTCTTTATGCCACTAATTATTGTTCCAAATATCTCCAATTTTTCCCAATTTTCCTATTTTTTCTGAGTTTTTCAGGTTGACGAATTTTATGAGTTTTTCATGTCCCATTTTATGCTTGCTGATATTCCAATAAGTTTCTTTCTGGACCTTTGGCAATATATTCCCCAAAACAATATTTGCAACCTTGCCATCACTACACTAAGGTACCCAAGACAAGGGCATCAGCAAAGGAACAATACTGTTGAGACAGATAAAGAGATAGGATATGCATGGGGGAACGGGAGTTGGAGACATGCATCTTAAATGGACAAGGGTGTCATGGTTACTGACAGATTTTGGGTCTACTTGATCATCCTAAGCAAGCTATCAGGAATCTTGGTTCTAAATCCACAGTGTTCAGCAACTCAGTGGAAGGAATGGATCATTGGGAAATTCTAACTGCTTATCTGGAATGTACACAAGATTGGTACATATCCAGCAGAAGACATTAGCCACAATAGATTGTAAACTTACAGCCTCAGGTGTAACAATGAGGGTCTTATATGAAGCTGAGGTTAGTAGAAATCAATAATACAGAAATTATGTAGCAAAACTTAGGCCTAATGGTTATTGCAGAATATGTGAACATTATTTCTATGCTCAGCTGTTTTGGGCCTATCTTGTACTTTGTTTCAGAAGAGCATGTATAGTAGGAAAGAAAAGGTATGCTATGTTTGCCACATCAGATGCATGATTGCATCGCAGTGTTATGCTAGTCTTCTAGGGCGCTTCTAGTGTGTTGGCGGCCATTAATTTCTTATTTTCTTAAGTTGCTCACATTCGGCATGGTCTTCTGTTGTTATTGTTCTTACACTGTAAATGGAACTATAATCTATTTGAAGATTTTTTTTTAATGTTATATTGTATGTAATGCAAAAAAACATTATAATATATGCCTTTCTTAGTTATTTAATTTCTGTTTTCATTTCATAATGTTTAGTTTAGCATATGGCTATATGTCTATTCTTCACCTCAAATAATATATGGGATCTTATCTTTTTAGGATCCAAACATAAAGGAATTGGCAGAACAGATATCAAAGGATCCATCATTCAATCAAATGGCAGAGCAATTGCAACGCAGTGTGCAAAGTTCAGGGCAACAAAGCATTCCACAGCTGGATGGTGAACAGTATTTTTCTGCAATGCAACAGGTTATGCAAAATCCTCAGTTCATGTCCATGGCTGAGCAACTCGGCAATGCTCTAATGCAGGTAATGTTATCTTGTAATGTTGTCACTGTGGAAATCATTCAAGCCTCATATTTAAGGTAAAACTGGTTGTGAGATTTTTGTTTATGACACAAACTACAGGATCCAAACATGTCTAGCATGCTACAAACACTTGCGGATCCTTCCCATAAAGAGCAGGTGGAGGGGCGTTTGGCACAAGTTCGAGAAGATCCAAGTTTGAAGCCCATTCTTGATGAGATTGAATCAGGGGGTCCAGCTGCAATGATGAAGTAGGGAAATAGTATGATCAAGTTTATGTTTTTATTGTTTGTAATAAAAAGTTATGGCCAGTCAGTTGTATGGAAGATTCTGGTTCCATGTTTTTGTGCAAAATTCTTATGAGTACTAATATGTCTTCTGATCATTCTGTTTCCTGCCTTACAGATACTGGAATGATCCAGCTCTTCTTACAAAATTAGGTCAAGCTATGGGAGTTGGCCCTTCGGGTGATGCTGCTACTTCAGATGAGCCTTCTGCAGCAGATCAGGGAGAAGAGGATGATGGTTATGAGGAAGAAGAGGAGCTTACCGTTCATCACACTGCAAGTGTTGGTGATGTTGAGGTACTGTGGCTTAAAACTATAAATTGCATTTGAACAAATTGCACTAGTAATTTCTAGAACAGTCACGGGCCTTGATGTAGTGTTAGCAGTGAACTACAAAAAACATGTTGCCAAATTAGCTAGTATTCAGTGTCTTGAGTAGAGAGCTGTTATTAGGTACCTGTTATAATTTATCAAATTTAGTACAACAAGAGGTGTGTCCAAAAACTTTAGGGCTTGTGATTCCTATAACTTTTACTGGTTCAAAACTTCAGATTACTGTGACATATCCACGTAATCCTTAACATAAGGAATGCAAGTTAATTCACTTATAAACTGTAAAGTTGAGTTATCTGTTGTTTCCATCTCATATGCTTACAAATTATCTGCTTTAGTCTACTCCTAAAATTAGCAAATTAGTGGAGTTTAGACAGTTATTAAAGGCTTATGCTGTCCAAGGAAAAAAACAGGACTTTGATCTTGATTTGCATCGTATTTTTTAACATGTTTATCCTTTCTATCTGGGGTTTACCTTAGTCTTTCAGTTCAACACCTGTCTGTTCAACATAACTTCTTGATTTCAATAAATGCCTTCTTGGAACCAAAGAATGATATTATACAGTGAAATTCCTTTTTCGGTGGACACAGTGATCACCACGGGTGTCTGTTGCAAAGATCATGCCTAACTTATAGAACTGGAATGATTTGTTTTCTGACAATTAAAGAGCTCTATTCTTTTTTATTTTCTGATTCCTATAATCTTCTTATTGGTAGGCTTTCCTATGTTGTAATTTTATACTTATTTTCTTGATTTTATGGATTTGTAAAATACATTCTTCCAGCTGATTTAGTGAACCATGTTAATTATGTTACCTTAGTTTATCAAGAGAATTTGAGTTTACTAAATCAAGATTCCTTGTTCCTTCTGCTACGTGATAATATATTATAATCCATCGAAATATTTTTGGATTTTCTTTTGGTATATATGCAGGGGCTGAGGAACCTTCTCAAACTTGATGCAGATAAAGATGAGAAGGATGCTGAGGGTCGAACTGCTTTGCACTTTGCTTGTGGTTATGGTGAGGTATGGAATCTAAAGAAACTAGTTATCATGGAGCACAAAATTATGTATGGATAATACTGGTATATCCAATTGGTGGATGCACTTACAAATAACTGCATTGATTTATAGTTTCCCCTTGCATTTACGTTGTGAAGCCATATAAATAAAATGCAACTATTATGGTGATCAAAATGTACCTATTCTATCTTGTTATTTGTGTATGAGTATGCTTGTGATTCTATTTTCCGTACATTTGCTATTGGAAAGTTCAAGTAGATGCTGTATTTTAGAAAATAGCTGTCCCGTTGCCCTACCAGATGAACATTGATAGGTGTGACAGTGTTATGGTAGTCTATCTTTTGATGCATAATGTCTGCTTTGCGACCTTTTTATCGGAGAGACATTTTGTCACTCGGTTTGTTTTTTTGTTTGTTGGAAAATGCATCTTATACTTTATTTCTATTCAATAAAAGTTACATCAAGAATTGTACATTATGGAGCCAAAGTGTGACCACTCAGGTTAGCCCCCCCCTTCAAACAGGCAAGGAGTGCTAGCATGTCAGCTTTGGCTCTGATCTCAAGAGAGTCTACATCTTTCCTGAAAATGCCAATCCTGGCTAAGATTTGTATAATCGACTTCAATAAAAGAGTTATGACTTTCAAATGGAATAGATTAGGCACCTGTTAAAGGTTGTTACACACCATTCTGTAAACAAAGAACTGCATTTCAGTCGGATGATGTCCACAATACTTTGTCTGTCCTGCTGTTTAAGATAAAAGACCAAACACTGGAGTTTTTGTATCCTGATTGGAAGAGGCCCACCTAGCATTCAAAGTTGGACCAGAAGGAAGCTTTTACTGCCCCACGGATTATAATTGCTTTGTGTCATAATTCTGGATTGGTTTACCAAAAGACCAACTCTAAGCCCTCCAAACTGGGCCTTGCATTTGAGTGTTAATCTTAAACAAATCTTCTGAGGGAGCAGCCTTTGAATGCCCCAAATAGACAATCTTGAAGAAAGCCTTCTGATGTGCTAACATCGTCAGGCCTCCACTCCAGCCATGATCTGGCATCAACATCCCATGTGTCCTTCCAATGGAAGATGCGCCTGGTTTATTCTGTGAGTTTGATACCAAGGGATTTCAGCAACACATTGGCCTTGATCCTTCCAACTCCGAATTGAGCAGAAAGCTAGGTCCCAACCACATCTACTACCCAAGTAATTCCAGTTCACATACTTAGCCACAAAATTCCAATCAGTCCACTTGCTCTAAAAAATAAGAGCCTTGAGGCTTGGACTTACAATTGAGGGGTGAAAATAATATTGCACAAGCTGAAATTACCCCGAATCCTATGAACATGCTGTGCCTGCAGTTTCCTGTACCTCAATAGCACTTGACAAGGAGCTGAGCCCTCCAAATTGCTTCCAATGCATTTGCTCTTAAGATTTTGCCTTCAAGAAGCAATATAAATCAATCCCAAGCCACCAAGCAATATAAATCAATCCCAAGCCACCCCTCCTTGAGCAAAATGTAAACATCCCATGGGACCACACACAACCCTTGCTCACCAGCATACTTGGCCCACAAAGATGTCCTTCAGAATTTCTTTAGTTTTCTATACTAAGCCTGGCTAGGCAGCCAATATAGAAATATAGTAGATGTGGATTCTGCTACTTGGAAATTTACTGCCCTGGGGCAATTGTTTGACTAGTCTGATAATTAAATGTCCATGACACTGCTTTTTGTTGTTTGTATGATGGATCTGTCCATGTTCAAGGCTAACCAGTCCATTAGAGTTGCAAGCGACATAATGTTTCACATGTCATATGTCATTTGCCGAGAGGGTAGATCACGATCTTAATACTGTAAAAGTTAAATATTTATTATTTTTCACAATTTGGCAATTCCCGAGTTTCATTAGGGTATGATTGCTATGCAGACTTGAGTTGTATTTTTAACAATTGCTTGAAAGAGAGGGAACAATGATTTTTTACTCTTTTTCTGGGCTTTGTGTCATATGTAGCATAGGTTGCATTTAAAGATTTTCGTAATCTATACACTGGTACTGAACCTTTCTCCATTTGCCATGTTTCTCTTAGGTGAAATGTGCTGAAGTACTTCTTGAAGCAGGAGTGATGGTTGATGCACTGGACAAGAACAAAAACACAGCCCTCCATTATGCAGCTGGCTATGGACGTGAAGAGTGTGTAGGACTATTATTGAAATATGGTGCTTCTGTGTATGTTTAAATCCCTTGGAATTGGTTACTATTTGTTTTGTTCGCATCTTTTAATCTGTTCTCTCTGGAGCAGTCACCTCCACATGTTGGTGTTACATTGTGGATCATCTCATGATTCATTTGCAATATTACATGCAGGACACTGCAAAACTTGGATGGAAAGACACCCATAGATGTTGCTAAACTAAATGAGCAGAAGGAAGTGTTGAAGCTACTGGAGAAGGATGCATTCTTGTAAATCGACTATCTTGGGCTTTTGAGTTTTCATCATGATAATAGTTTAGGTTACATTTGAGAATAAGTAGCATTTTTAGAAAAGTATTAGCATTAGTCTGGTTGAGGATTCGTTGTATACAAACTGTATATTTGCATGGAGACAAAATGATGTATCTAAAACATCCACATATTTTATTGTAGATATTCATTTGTGATTCTGAGGATGAAGCTTCCACCGAGAGTTTCTAGGATCTGTTTTTCGATTTGTTTTCTTGAGATATCATTTTCATTTACCTTTTTCTTTGACATAGAGAGTACAGAGATGGATTGTGTGTATTCCTTTATATTTTGTGTATAATGTTCTCTGTAATCAAATAACTTTTTTTCCTCTTGTTGACAGGGCAGAATTCGCCCTGTGCAAATAGCAGGGGTTATCCCCTGGATTGTACAAATATATCTTATCTAAATGGAGCTTGTCAAGCCTGAGACCTTAAGAGAAGCATTCAAATTCGCTCTAAAAATTGAAGAAAGGCTCAATTCTAAGGGTTCCAGTCTGCCCTGAGTGGGGCAACGCCTCATACAGCGAGATCCAATCGACTTTACTTTTCCTTAATGAAATGAAATTATGGTGTATGTCGGGATGGATAGGAGTGTTTAGGGGTGGAATCTAGAATGCTGGTCTATTACTAAAGGCAACCTCCCTACCTCTCCCCTCTATTATACTGTAGTGCTTCTCTTCAGTTGAGGGGAAAGCAATTGTTGAGTGCACCCTTAACCTCTATCAATCAGTTTCATCTCTCCCCCTTTTCAAGAATTCAGAGAGGTTGAAAGCTTTTGCCCATAAAATGTGAGTATTTCAAATTTGTCCTTGTTGAGTGACTTGGTGAGAATATCTACTAACTTGTTATCTAGAATTTGACTTGAACTATTCCATTTACAATCAACTCTTGAATATAATGGTGATCATGAACTTAAATATATTCACTTTATATATGAAACACTAGATTTTGAGCTAACTAGATGGCACTTTAATTATCACATTATGTCGTTGTAGGCCCACTCACATCAATGTTTAGATTCTGTAGAACTCTTCTCTGCGAAACTACGTCCTAACCTATGCTGACAAACTCTATCTTTGCCAATCTCAGCTTCAGTGAGGTAAAAATTGTCAGACAAGTGGCCCATTTAAACATCTCTTGGCTGCCATTACAAATTTCTTAGAATGGTGATGATGATCTGTACTATGTTTTTGTGGACTCAAATAAATGGAGATTATTTAAAGGACAACTCAACATGAGCCTATAGACCCCTTGAGTTAATACACACTAATATTGTGGTCTCATAGCCACATCTTCTATTGGGGGAGCCAAGTACTTCCTCGCCTTTATTGATTATTATTATTGGTTTCTATGGGTCTGCACCTTTCAATCCAAGAAGGAGATGTTTGCAAAATTCCAAAATTTCGAAACCTTGTCGAAGCTCAATGTTAGCTGAAGCCTGCAGATCAAGGCAGAGCCTTCTAGACATCTTACCACCATTTAGCAACGATAATACTTCCTTGTGTAGAAACATCAATAAGACACCCACCCCCCACCCCCCCTCTTCTTGGACATAATGCAGAGATTCTAAGAAACCAAGGATCGCCTTCAAGCTACCATACTTGAACCACAAAAAGGTTATGAGAATCTGTTCCAGGTGTTTGAATTGAGTCCTGCTAGGAATATTTTACGTAGTGTTTGAAGCATTCCTTCCAAATGTACCAGAGTGAGGGGTTTCTTTTCTTTTGTAAAGGCCAAGTTTTTGGGGCTAAGGTCATGGCGGGTGCCCTTGGTTACCACCTCAAGGAGGTGTTGGCCTTGTGGCTCTGTTGACTACCCTTTGGGTGGGTGTCCGGTGCCCTTGAGGAAAATCATTGAGACACATGGCCACACTCATATTTTGCTTTATAGAGGTGATTATGTGTGTAAAGGTTGTCATGCCTGCTTGAGCACACTGCATTTTTCCCACTTAGACTTATTGTTTTGATGCAAAATGCCTCCTCCTGGTCTTCAGAGCCACGATGCCATTCCTTAAAGAAGAAGCCTACATTGTTAAAAAGGAGGGCGTTGAGGGTCAAGCATGTATTGGGGTTAGTTGGGACTTGACACCCTCCTTTTGGCTCACCTTGCACTTTGGTGGAGCCTAATTGTACATTTTTCTTCTTATTTATGTAATTGTATGGTTTAGTCCCCAAGTTGTGGGTGCATTAACCTTAAATTTTATAATTTGTCATTAACTTTGTAGGCTCAAATTTGTAAAAGGTCGAGGGTTGTCTCATATAGATAAGACAACCTCACCTCATTTGTAAATCATGGATAGGGTTCAAATTATGTATTTTTTTTTTTTCTCTTGGTATTATTGGAGCACTTGAAGCTATGCACACCTCTCTCTTGGATGTCTTTTTTGCTTGAAGGATGAATTGATCATGTTCTAGGGTTTAATTTTACACATGCTAAGTTGACTCTAGACTAGTTGTAATACTAATAACTCATGCTCAAGGGTGACCTAAGACGCACTATCTTGCTCATTCTTGCTTAATGTTGGTAAGTTAATTTCTTAACCCTAGTATAATGTTGCTCTTCAAGTGCTTTGTACTGGGTTAGGGTTTGTTTGCTAGCATTTTATCAACTTGCTTGAGGACACCTTTTTACCAAGGAGCTCTCCATTGTTTTCTTGGGCCTTGGAACTTCACTACCTAACTCTTGAGGTTGCTAGCTTAGCCCTAGTTGCAAGTATTAAATACCGTCTCAAGAGGAGGGACATTAGCCTTGGTCTCTCATAGCCCTAGGGTTTGAGACAATAATCTACTACCCTATCTATCAATCCTCTTTTTATCAAATTTATATGTTTTATTTTATGCAAAAAATACATAAAAGTATTTTACTAAATTAGAAAAAACCTTAAAAATCTAAATAAATTCAAAAATCCAAAAATAGTTGTGATCTGGTATTTTTGGTCTACCCTAAAATTTTGCCTAGGATTTTATCCACAAACCCTAAAGAGCATCCTCTTTTGAGAAAGTGCACTGGGATACATGAAGACCTTGTAATTAGTGAATTGGAGTGTGGTATATTTGGCTTGCCTACAACTTTGTGCTAGTCCAATTGTTTGTTTTTCCTCTAGGGTGCACTTTTTGGAGTGGCTGCCTTGGGAAGTGACATTGCCTTGGGAGACGTGAATCTGCCTTGAAAGGCGTGATATTATCTGGAATTTGTGATAAGGTGAATAAGTCCATTTATATATGATTCTTGTGTCTTGATTTGATATTGTTTGACTCCGATAAGTCACTGATCATAACTATTAAGGTTTTGTGGAAGGTATTTGTGTCTTGTTGGTGCATGTATTTAGTTGATTAGGGTCTCCCCTTAGGTTGTGGAGCTACTTGAAGTGTTGAGAGGTTAGACTGTGGTGACAATGGGTTTAACTCTCTTGAGCTTACCGTCACTAGCACTAGGTCTACATAGCCTTTATATGCAAAGGTGTGCTACTTCTAGCGGTAAAAAAAGCCAACACAAACCATAGAAAATTTGGTCCACTTCAAACAACAACCCTTGTAAAGCATGATGTTACGATCTATAAGCTACCTTTGTTGCTATTTCCTCAACTAGATAAACAAGCTCACTAGTATCATCAACTGAAATTGGTTGGGGTACTGCTTACTCATATGTGAGAATGGGTATGGTTTGGTGGACTTCGTTCACTGAAACATCTGAGTAGCTTTTGGTCATTCATGAGTTAAGATTATTCAAGCAACAAACCCATGGCAATTTTTTCCGAAACCCTAATCATCCATGAAAATAATAAAGAGATGGAAAAACCTAACATTGAGCCCATCCTTATTTCCACCCCAATATAGTGCTTAGAGGCATTCTTTATCTCATTCATCTACTTCTACCTTGGAGTAGTTTCACTTAACTGAAACTCGTCACATGTATATATTTTAACAACGAATATGACAACATAATAGAAGTTAGGGATCAATTATCAAGATTATTCTCGGTGGTCTTTTTCTTGATTTATGTTTCTTCCTCGTGAAAGGCCTATATCTTCTAATTTGTTAAGTAGGATTTCACCCATAAATGATATTGGCACTAACTCGTCAGGATATTAAATCATCATAGCTATCAATATAATTCTGATCGTTAGGAGTTTTGGTGGAACCCCCAACAAGGTAATGTCTTGGGCGGGGACTAATTCAAATTGAAACAAGGCCAAATGCTTCTTGGTAACCCCTCCCTCCTTGCTATAATCCCTATTCATTATTCAATTCATTAATTGAGCGAGTAAGGTTAATTAACACACTCATTTCAGAGTGAGTTAATTTGGTGAGAAATCTGGTGATGCTTTAGTTGGCTATCCTCAAACGAACTAAATAACTCTGCCAATCCAGAAAAGAGAAAAAAACATTATCTAATGAACTATAGTTGGGGTGCTCCGATTCTTTGTTGGTCCATCTTGATTGATAGCAATTAGTCAAGTTGGTAGATAGATAAAATATGGGGAGGCTCCTTTTCCTAGGACGCGTCTCACTATGTAAGGACCTAGCCAGATGACACAAATTTGCCTGCCCCTAGCTCATATTTGTTCTGGTCATAAACTGAGACCGAATAGCTAAGTGGCTAGGGGAACAGAATGAGTTGATCTAACTCTATCATATGCCTCTTTTTGCTTACTCTTGTCTTTTAAGATGTGTACCACATCAACAACTCTCTTAGGGTCTTGTTCTACGATCATTAGTTTCTCTTCAAGCACCTGCTTTTTGGTCTCTAAGAAGTTAACCCCGACCATCAGATATTGGTTTTAATTAAATCCATTTCCTAATTTCTTCTTCATATTCTCATTTTCTATTGCTTCCCTTACATATTTCTTAAACACCACATTGTTGGAATTTTTTGTTGAAATTTATAGCGAGGAAGGTCTTCTACATTGCTTGGTGTCTAGGCATGTAGAAAGGACCTAGGTGACTTTCCTAGTCATTAACTTTAGAGTTATAAAGTTAATGTGAGTTTTTATTAAAGTTCTGAGTGGAAAATATTTTATTTTATTTCGTAAAGCATGATTTGCCTCAACCATGGAAAGTGAAGAGTCACTTGGGGGGTGTGAAGAGACAAAGTCACTTGGGAAAGTGAAGAGACAAAGTCATTCTCACCTTTAATAAAAAGAGTAGTAGGAGAGTTTAGACACACACATTCCAAAGTGAGAAAGTGTGAGAAGAGAGAGGGAGAAGTGAGTTAAAGGAAAAGAAGGGGAGCAATTGAGAGTGGTGCACTTTCCAAGAGTATTTGGTGGCATGCATCCCAAAGCAAATGAACATCCATTAATGCTGGTCCATACAACAATGAAGGAAGATACACTTTTGTGAAGGAAGAGTGGGCACACATTCCTAGACTGGATCAACCTTTATTTCTGTTTGTACAAGTTTTGTTAGAGGAGGCCGTATTGTTGAACAGTGAAGGAGAAGCACAAAAAACAAGGCTGCAGATTGGCTCTATTTTCAAGGTGATTTTCTGTTTCAACTGGGTTTGACTGTGACTGTACAGTACAATCATCTAGACTAAAAATCCAAATGCAGAGAAGTAGGAGGCTGCTATAGAGTGGGCCGTACAAGCTGTACGGTTTCATGGGCACATACTTATAGAGAATTGGCACTGTTTTCAAGGTGTTGGGGCAACTGGCACTTGAGATAAGTGCTGTGGGATTTATGCTGATATTGACTGCTGTAGTTGAGTATTTTTCCTTATTGATTAAATAAAAATCTCTCTTGTAGATTGGTTTTCCCCTTTGGGTTTTTTCCAGGGTCTTTCGACCAAAATGACTATGTCAAATATGTTTAAATAATTGTTGTTCACTGCGTACATTTTGTTTCAGTTAATTTCCAGATTTGCTTAGCACTAGTGTTTCTGCTTATAAAAAGTACAGTAACATGTATTTGGGCCCTTACACGACAATTGAAATTTTATTGAAGTAGTAACCAGTGAGCTGCTAAGTGTTTGTCAAAATTCCTAGCTAAGTTTGCTAAATGTTGACTGAATTTTGATGGTTTCAAGATGGTATCAGAGTTGGGGCTCCAAGTTTGACAGTAAGGCAGTTTGTGGCAGTTGTTTGCATGTGATTTGTAGGTTAGTACAACTGAGTTGATTTTGGCACAGGTTTTGCAAGAGATTAGCGAGGTTTTTTTCTTGGGAAGAAGGGAAAAGTCCAGTTGTTCAAACTGTATGACGAAATTCTGCAAGAGAGTTGCAAGTAGTTCATCAATGAAAGAGCATCCACTTGAAGCATTGTTGCTAGGTGATCAGAGGGACAAAATGTACATAGTGCATGGGCAACCTATGTACGGAGAATCTAGGTGGATATAAGATTTTGGATTAGTGTCAAAGAGACAGAGGAAGAGCTGGAAGCTTTGGCGATTGAGATGGTACTGAGTATTTAGTCTTTGATTCGGGGAAGAGGACAAGAGGCTTCTTCAAGTACTGATAGGAGGCTCAACTGGTGTGATATGACACTGATGGATGAGCAAGAGCGAGATGAAAGTTCTCAGCATGGTTGGCACAGATCTCTACTGTAGAATCCAAGAGAGGTAGCAGGACAAGCTCCTGAGTCAAAGGGAGTTGCTATAGCAGGTAGAGTGATGGGTCTGGAGGGTGATCCTGGTGGAGGCGTCAGAAGTACCTCCCTTGCTAGAGGGAGTGTTAAAATTTATAGCGAGAAAGGTCTTCTACATTGCTTGGTGTTTAGGCATGTAGAAAGGACCTAGGTGACTTTCATAGTCATTAACTTTGGAGTTATAAAGTTAATGTGAGTTTTTATTAAAGTTGTGAGTGGAAAATAATATTTTCATTTCATAAAGCATAATTTGTCTCACCCATGGAAAGTGAAGAGTCACTTGGGAGGTGTGAAGAGACAAAGTCACTTGGGAAAGTGAACAGACAAAGTCATTCTCACCTTTGATAAAAATAGTAGTAGGAGAATTTAGACACACATATTCCAAAGTGAGGAAGTGTGAGAGGCACAAATTCAAAGAAGAGAGGGAGAAGTGAGTTGAAGGAAAAGAAGGGGAGCAACTGAGAGGGGTGCACTTTCCAAGAGTATTTGGTGGCATGCTTCCCAAGGAAAATGAACAACCATTAATGTTGGTCCGTACAGTAGTGAAGACTCACTTTTGTGAAGGAAGAGTGGGCACACATTCCTAGACTAGATCAACCTTTATTTTTGTTTGTATAGGTTCTATTAGAGGAGGCCGTACTGCTGAACACTGAAGGAGAAGCACATAAAACAAGGCTACAGATTGGCTTTGTTTTCAAGGTGATTTTTTGTTTCAGCTGGGTTTGATTGTGACTATACAATACAATCATCTACACTAAAAATCCAAGTGCAGAGAAGTAGGAGGCTGTTGTAGAGTGGGCTGTATAGGCTGTACGGTTTCATGGGCACATACTTCTAGAGAATTGGCACTGTTTTCAAGGTGTTGGGACAGCTAGTACTTGAGATAAGTACAGTGAAATTTATGCTGATATTGACTGCTGTAACTGAGTATTTTTCAATGTTCCCCCAAGGTTCCGGGACGGCAGGACGCGGGTTCGGGGAGACGCACATTCGGGACTTGTGGAGACCACCCCCAAATTTTAGAGAAATTCAGCGGGGACGGCGAGACGCGATAGTCATACAAATTTTTAAAATATTAAAAATATGAAAAATATAAATCCCAACATTAACAAACATTCATCATTCTGGAATCTGCAACCATGCATTG
>LPNX010179234.1:85759-114403 GCA_001517045.1 Pseudotsuga menziesii | reverse complement strand
TCCCGAAACGTTTCGGGTGGAGTTTCGGAGTCCCCGGGACGCCCGAAACGCCGAAACGCGTCCCCGACCCTCCGGGACGCGTCCCCGTGTAACACTGGTATTTTTCCTTCATGAACAAGTAAAAATCTCTCGTGGACTGGTTTTCCCCTTTGGAGTTTTTCTAGGGTCATGGGACTAAAATGACTGTGTCAAATGTGTTTAAATGATTGCTGTTCACCGTGTACATTCTGCTGCAGTTAATTTCCAGATTTGCTTAACACTAGTGTTTTTGCTTATAAAAAGTACAATAACATGTATTTGGGCCCTTACATGATTGTTGATATTTTATTGAAGTAGTAACCAATGAGCTGCTAATGAAGAAATTCTGACTTAAAAGTGAAATTGCTCATTTATAATTCTGTCAAATATTTGCAGACACTAGGGTTTTAACTTTAATTTTGAAAGTAAAACCAGACTGCTGAAATGAACTTCAAAATTTTTGCCCACTACTGAAACATTCTTTAAGCAGATGAACACAATAAATTTTGGTCTAATGACCGGGCAAAACCCCACGGCTTGGGGAAAACCCTAGAAATAAATTTTTCATTGAAGAAGAAAATCTCAAAATTTTTTCTACAACTGAGAAACTTTTTCCTTTTGAGCTCAACTGGCAATATTTCCAAAAACACCTTCTACAACAAAATATCTCAAAAGACGTGCCTGCTATATAGTACGGCCTGCTGTACCTTCACATGTGCGGGTATGGTTTGTACTTTTTTGTCACACGTGTGGCTGTATGGATCTATCAGTTTTGTAGTTTTTTGCTGCCTCGAAATTCGTGCCACTACCTACAATTAATGCTGTACGACTTGTCAGGCTTTTTTGTACTTTTTTGCCTCGCGAAATGTGCCCACAAGTGGCTTTACAGACTGCTTCAGACTATCATTGATGTTGTTGCAATTCTGCAATTAATGCTGTCACTTGCATTGGAATTTATGCTTAGGGTTTTTATCTTTCTTCTTTGGTCTTCAATCTCTCTCTCTCAATGTTTTATACTTAGATTTTGTAACTACCTTCAATAACTACCTAATCTAGAGTTGAAGATCTTTTTACAAAATCAAGGGTCCACAACTTATCTCACTTTAAATAATTAAATACTTTAATTATTAAATACATTTTTAAGTGAGATCCAATTTTCTAAAGTATAAAAACACTTTCACTTTATTTACATAAACGTCACGTTGTTACATAAATACATAAAGACAAAATTTCTAGTCCTCTCATCACACTCACACCAAAAACATGGGAGGACCTTTAGAGTTATATTTCAACACTCCCTTTTAACGAGGAAGGTCCGCAGTACTATCTCCATCTTGGACTCCTGCAACAACTTCCTCCTGTTCTGGAATCATCCTCGGAAACAAATGCCCAATCTCGAACTGAAACTCTGACATCTGAGACTCAATCTGAGTCACATCATCTTGCTCAAGTACATCATCACTTGACTGGCCGAGTCTTCTGCTAGTGCTCAGGAGATAGTCACTCTCCTCATCTCTATCAAATGTAGTATCATCATCCTTTGACTCACATAGCCATTCTCCTGCTCCTGCTCTTGGTCGTACAACATGTCCTTTCAAGACATATAATTTGTCCCTGCGATCTCCCAATAAGATGGTGGTGCCAACTGGTTTATCTCTCCAATGTTAGATTTTTATCATTCAAGTTAACATTATGATCTTAGGATCTTATCTGAGAGAATAACATGCACAACAATAAAACACAAGAGGCAATGAACACAAAGATTTTCCTCGGGGAAATTATAAAGGAGAAAACCCCACAACTTCCTGTTGTAATCTCATAGATCACAGAGGGTTACCAATAATACACATTGAATCATACAGACATAACAGACAAGAGATAAGAACATAGATGTAGAATAACATATTATAGTATATCATGAGGGCCCATACATACGTAGAACTGAACCGAGTTCTCATCTGGTTCAATAGCCTAATATATATGATTTACAAACAGTTACATATAACTATCTATCGGTTCGGTCAACCGACACGACTTTACGAGACCGACCTAATCTCTTAATCAGTCGGCTCACCGACTAGCTCCTCCAACATCTCCCCAGGAACAAAATCTCTCTTCGCCCCGAAGAAACAGGGGAGGTACTCAAAATTTGTACTGTTTGAGATAGTTATTTTATTGTTTGTTTTCATGAGCTATGCAGTCGGATGGTTGGTCATTTTTGTATGCATTCTTCAACAATTGCTTCCATAGTAACGGCTAGTTGATGTTAAAATTCTGCTCAACTTTGTAGTACTTTCTGGGTGTCGATGGTCAATGTTGTAATGCTTGATAAAGTCAACATCTTCTCTTGGATGGCCAGGTCTGCTATACTTTCCATGTCGGGTCCCAAGAATTGATCTTTTTCTTCTACTGCTTCTAGTAATCTTTTCATTTGCGAGCAGATGGTATCTAGTTTAACCAAGCTTGGGAGTGCTTGTTGTACCCACTGGTGTGCTTGTCTTTCTAGTCTCTGTAGTTTGGCTGTCTCTAGTACGATTTGATCTTGTATCTGGTGTCTCAATGCTTCTTCGGTGCTTTTTCTCCTTTCCAATGCCCGAATCTGTTCTCGAGTTTGTCAGGTCTGTTGAAATACTTGTCCATAATAAGTAGGCCAATCACGGAGTATTTGCTCTGTGATGACAAATTCTTCCAAGTGGTCTTGCAACACTTTGTAAGCTTATGAGAATGCTATGTACTGTTGCATTAATAATCTGGATGTCTCTTCTTTTTGGTCTTCTTTTGTATATTGTATGTGTACTTGTAGGGTCGCCACCACACTTTCAAATAGTTGATATGCTTTTTCTAGTGGCTTGTCGGTTTCGACTTCCATTGGCCCTGGTATTATAGTTTGAGCTAAGTTTCTACATTTTGACAGGAATTCGACTCGTTCATTCTTAATGTTGTCGAGCTCCTTGCATCTGATCTGGCTTCTTGTTTTTGCCTCAGTGGCTAGAGTTTCTAAGAGTAGTCCCAACTCTTCGTCTCTTAGCTTTGTTGTGTTGACTGCAGTAGTCGATCCAAGTTGGCTAATGTGGACCATTGTCCACTGTGATTCTTTATGGTGTTCCTTCTTCTTTTTGTCTCTTTTTCTTTTGTGTTTATGCTGTTTTGTCTGCTGTTGTGCTTGTGCATCTGCAAGTGGTGGGTTCTCCTGTGGTTGGTTTTCTGGTTGCTGATATGCAACGGTTGGTGTAACTTTTGGTTGACTTTCTTGGGTGGGATCTGTAGCTGGATGTGTATTTGGAGGATTTGGTACAGATGGTTCAGGGTTTGTTAGAGGTTCTGGATTGGGAAGTGGTGGTGGAGATGGTGAATGGTTGGGTGTAATTGGTGTAGTGGGGATATTGTCAGACAATAATAGATTGTCGACTTCTGGTGGTGAGTCGTCAAGGTCATCGGAGAACAAGTTGTCGATTACCTTATTGATTGCTACCATGTCGGCTTGGTTATCTTCTTCCATACCTTCGACTAATTCATTGGCTAGTGGTGGCTGGGGGTTATCTGAGGGTATAATTGATGTGGTGTGACTTGCAACAATTTCAGAAGAAGTGTCAGGATTTCTTACAAAAGTCAACTAAATGGTTGCTATAGTTCTTGGTTTTTGTGGTATCTGGCCAAGTTGCTATGCTAGGAGTTGGCGTGTTGTGCTAGATTCGACCAGGGAGCACTTGGTAGAAATTTTCTGGGCTGAAGTAAATAGTTTTGGAAGTTTTTCAATGAATGCTTGGAAGTTGCCATCCTAGTCGAACCTCTCTTTTAGGGTTTCTGGCATAACATTTTTGCAAATGTCGACTGGGCTTATGGTGGGTATCTGTGCGGTGTCTTCTTGTGTAATCTAGGCTGGAGATGGGGGTGGAGGTGTAGACACTAGGTTGACAATGTTTTCGTCGACTGAAGGGGTTGTAGTTTTTACCTTTTTCGGCCTCCCCCGCTTTGCTCCTGACTCGACGAAGCGTCTGAACTTTGTCTTGACCAGAACTTTTTTCACTACAACGTCTTCTATGATGTCGACGGTCGTAGCTACTAGTTCGTCTTCATCTTCTGATTCTGAGAGGATAAGCTTGCGCTTCCCCTTCCCTTTTGCCTGAGTTGCCTTTTTTCTTGCGACTGCTATTTCCCTTGCTAGTTTTCTGATTTTGTCTTTGGTTATAGCGTATTCTGGGTTGTCAGATTCAATGTCTTCCTCTAGTCCTTCTCCTCCCTCCTGTTGGTGAACTAGACTAATGTTTTTCTTCGTTGGTTTAACCACTTGATGCTCAGTCGGTGTACTTCCCCTTTGTGTCGGTGGTGGTAAAGTTGTTATTTGTAGTTTGTTAGTGTCCTTTGCTGGTGTCTCTTCTGATACGAAGGTGTTCATATATAGTCGGAGTTCATAGTCCTCTTCCTTCTCCTAGTCAATCAGTGGTTCTTCAATTGTTGGGTTTGCTTCTTTAGCCTTTGCTGGTATTGATAATTTTGTATTTGATTGTCGAGCTAGATCTTGGAAAATCTCTTCGATTGTTGGGTAATAGTCCAAAGGTATTGCTTTTTCTTTTGCTCCCTGCATATACCAGACTGCTATGTGGTCTAGCTCGAGTTGAATATGAGCTGTTTTCGGTAGAATTCTTCGGATGTTCTGAGGCATTCTCCATCTAGTTGTCTGGATTTTCAGGTTTTGGAATCAGTTTTCCAACATTACCTTACTATTTGCTAATTCTTTCATTGTTCCATTCTGCGCAAATGGCTTGAACCTCCACATGTGGAATTTGTGTGGTTCTTGGAACTGTTTGTCCCCGACTGGGCACAAGTGGTACATCACTATCCAGAGTATCATAGATGGTAACCTTATAATTCTGGCCGACTCCTGACACTTCTCTCATATAGATTTGAGCATGTCGACGACATACTGAGCCCACTTGTACACTTTTCCTGTTTCTATTGTGTCTACCGCTTCTAACATGTATAGCTTCAAATCACTCCCTCATCTTGTAGGGGTGAGCCTTGTTGCTATGATTTTGGCCACGATTTGTGGCGTCCGGGCTTGTATTTGACTGATCATTAGCCCCTTTGAATTTTTTCCTGATGGTGTTCCAGTTAGTTGTTCTACCAATCCTCCTTTTATGCCGACAGGGACAGGGTCGCCTTGGTTTGAGAGACCAGTCAGCTTGTATATAACTTCGCCAGAGATTTCTACTGGCTTGTCGAAGTAAAATTTTTCGTTGTGGTATCCGCTGATAATGAATTTTACTGTGGTTTCTTTTGTTCCTCCAAAACTCACCATGAACGGTGTGTTCATGTAGTTCATAATGGAGCTGTGGTTTATCTTCTCTGCTTCTGGTTTTGTTTCTTGTCGACATAGGCCCATTCCTTGATTTTGGCCCATGTTTTCATCCATGAGGTTTCTTATACCTTGGCGTTCTTGATGTTTCTTAGTTGTCTCATGAGTGGGGTTTCAGCGGTTTGCAATTCTTTTGTTTTTGTAGCTATGGCTCTGGTTTGTTTATGTGCCATCTCGCCAGTCTTTTGGTCGACTTTTCTTATAGGTTCTTGTCTCTCAAATTTCTGACTGCTGAATTGTTTTATCTCTTCACAATATGGTAAATGGTATTTTTCTGGCCCGATATTTATAGGTGGAGCGGGTGACGTTTCTGTCGATGGATGTATTAATGGTGGAAGTGATGGTCCAACATGGTCTCTAGAGTTTGCGTTTATTGCGATTTGATTTTGGCGCTCCTTTTGTCTGTAGTCATGAAGGTGTGATTTGACCTTCGGGGTCGTTGGTCGATGTCGATCATTCGAGTGATCGATGGAGGTATGTTGATGGGTTTGGTGTCGGTTGTCGAAGTGCTGGTTATTATATCTTTCAAAGTTTCCTGTTATCTTGGGTTGTTGGTTCTGTTTTGTTGTTTTTAGGCTTTTTAGATTTTTATAGTTTTTGTCTGACAGTTATGGTCGTTATATGTATGTTTTTTTTTTGAACTTGTTTTAATTTTTGTATCGTTTTAATCGGGCACCATTAACAAGTTTCCGAAATATTATGCCTTGTAATGTCATTAGTCGGATTGATCTGTTGGCATGAATCTCTTCGACAATGTAAGGTCCCATCCATTATGTGTGTAACTTTTTGGGTTTTCCTTTTACTCGACTGTTGTATAGTAAGGCAAGGTCCCCTATCGACAGATTTTTGTTTTTGATATTGCGATCATGCAAAGCCTTCTGCTGCTATTTTTGGATTTCTTAATGTTGCAAAGCGAGCAATCGGTGTTCTTCTAGCTTGCTCAATTGCATCAGTCAGTCCTTCCCGCCTTCTTCGACATCGACATGTAAAATATCTGCTATGATAGGTGTTTGCTGTCGAAAATGTAGTGGAACAACTGTTTCTTGGCCATAGAATAGTTGGAATGGTGTTTGGTCGGTCGAATGCGTGTATGCCGTTTTGTAAGCCCATAGCACTGCAGGTATCTTTTCGTCCCAATCATCTTTGTTGGTATTGCAGATTTTTGTTAGACCCCTTGTTAATGTTTTGTTGAATGCCTCTATTGCTCTGTTTGATTGAGGGTGATAAGTTGTACTACGTCAGTGGTCAATTTTGAATTGGTCTGTTAGTGCTTTGATGGTTTTGTTAATAAAGTGTGAACCTTGGTCACTGATTAGGGTTATTGAGCATCCAAATCTAGTAATTATATTTTCGTAGATAAATTTAGTAGCTATCTCACTGGAACATGTGTCGACTGGTTCTGCCTCTTTCCACTTGGTTACATATTCTACTGCGGTTATTATGTACCTTGCACCTGTTTTTTTTGCTGGTATCGGGAATGGTCCTATGAAGTCAATGGCTCAAATTTCAAATGTTAAACTTGGGTTTATTGATATCAAGGGCATTTCTGTACTAGGCAGAGGTCGACCCAGTCGTTGACATCTGTCGCATTGGCTCACAAAATTTTTACAATCCTTGTATAATGTTGGCCACCATAGCCCTGATTGTTGGATTTTCTTGGCAGTTGTATCTGCTTGAAAATGTCCTCTCGCCGGTCCATGGTGTGCTTCGTACATGATATTATCTCTTTTGTGTTTTAATACGCATCGTTTGAGGATGTCATCCAGGCCCATTTTATATAAAAATCCATTGATGAGGCCATATGGTGCAGGTTTCATAGCTAAGATTTGTTTCTTTTTCGTGCTCATGCCCTTTGGTGCTTGACCACTTTCTAAGAATTGAGCTATTTCCTCTAATTCTGTTGGGACTGCTTCTATTCGAAATAAGTGTGCCTCCGGTAGGTTGTCTTCGACTCCTATCGGCTTCTCTCCTGTGTCGATTCGTGATAAGTGGTCGGGTCCAACATTTAATTTTCCTAGTCTAACAACAACTTCAAATTCGAATTCTTGGAATAGTATTAGCCATCGACAAATTCTGCCATGGTGTAAGGGTTTGTTTACAAGGTATTTTAATGCTTGGTGGTCGGTATAAAAGATGAAAGGGTTGACTAGTAGGTAATGTTGATACTTCTGTAGTGCAAAAACCATTCTTAATGCTTCTCTCTCTGTTGTCGAATAGTTTCTTTCTGCCTTATTTAGTTTTCTGCTGCTGTAAACTATGGGGTAATCCATTCTGTCGTCCCTTGGTTGTGTTAAGATCGCTCCTATTGCTAGGTCTGATGCGTCGATGTGTATGTGAAATTTGATTGACCAATTTAGGAACCTTAAAATGGGTGACTCGACTAGCTTCCTTTTTAGTGTTTCAAATGATATGTTGCATTCATATGTCTAGTCTAACTCCTGATCTTCTCTTAATAGTTCTTCCAATGGATAGGTCATATCTGAATAGTATCTCATAACTTTCTTGTAATATCCTGTATGACCAAGTAGTACCCTGACTTGTTTTGGGTTCACTGGTGGTTTTAAGTCGAGGATAATTTTTATTCTTGCAAAGTCGACCTTGATGCCTTCTTTGCATACAATGTGTCATAATAGTATCCCTATATGAGTTAGGAATATGCATTTCCTTATGTTCAGAGATAGCTGGATTTGTCGGCATCGTTCCAACATGAGCCTTAGCCATTTGCAGTGATCTTTCAGCATAGAGTATATTGTCCAATCATCAAAATATACTGCCATTGTTTTGTAAATATATTCTTGAAATGTTTTGACCACAATTCTCGAAAATACTGCAGGTGTGTTTTTTAGACTAAAAGGCATAACTTTGTAGGCAAATGAGCCAAATTCACATACGAATGTTGTCTTTTTCTGGTCTTTTTTGGCTATTGGTAATTGGTTGTAACCTGAGAATCTGTCTATAAACGAGTAGCATTCATGTCCTGCGACTTCATTTAGGATTTCATCTGCATAGGGTGTTGGGAATGGGTCTGTTAAAGTGACTTTGTTTAATTCTTTGAAGTCGACACAGATCCTTAGCTTTGTCGGGTCGTGTTTCTTTGGTTGTACAACCATTGGACTTTCCCATTCCGATTGGTCAATAAGGTAGATAATTCCTGCTTCAAGTATATTATCAATCTCTTTCTTGACTATCTCTTTGTATTTATGAGCTAATTTATATGGCCTCTTCTTTACAGGTCGGGCATTAGGTTTAATGTCGATCTTCATTTCACCCATTTTCATGGACTAGGCCTTTGAGATCTTTGTAGTCTCTCGCGAATACATCCTGGAATTCTTTTAGTAAGTTTACTATTTCAGTTGTTTGTTCTTCACTTCAGTAATCGCCAATTTTTGCCATTTTTGGTCGATCATCATTTGATATGTCAAATTCTTTAGTTTTCACTTTGGCATGTAACCATTCTGGTGCTTTGGTTTCATTGATCGGTTGCCTCCCTTCTTTAAATTGTGAAAATGTAGCAGGAAAGTTTGCTGCAGTCATTCGATCGGTATCTTCTTTGTCGGCTGTCTCGATTTTAAGTACTGTGCGAATTGGTTTTGTTGTTTCTGAATGGCATGATTTCCATCGAAAGCTTTTCCCTTCCGGGTTTTCGTTTTCCATTTGTAGTCTTGTTGACTATGGTATTGTCTTCGTTTGTATGTTATTACATGTTATTGTCGGTCAATCATAATTTTGTGTTAGGGTGTTGTTTCCGGTCGGTTCTATAAACACTTTGATTTGTTTTGCAATTTCAACTAACTTTTCGTTTTGTGGTATAAAGCTGAAGTCTTTGATGAAGTTCTCTCTAAGTTCATGGCATTGAAATGTTTCACCCCGAGATTCTTCCATTTGTTTGGTAAGTCGGATAGCATCGATGGAAACAGGTGTGGCCATGTACGTTCGTCTTTATACCCAAGTCTTTTCCACTCTTTTTCACATGTTCTTAATCTCACAGATCACAGAGGGTTATCAATACACATTGAATCATATAGACATAACAGATAAGAGATAAGTGTTAGGATATTTAGACACTTAGGAGTTAGTTAAGATCAACTTGTGTAATATATTCGTTAGGTAAAAGTGTATTTCTTTAGTATGCATTAGTATGCATTTGTAAATATTCTAATCCGACGGTCACGATATGTTCTAGACATATGTTGACTAAATTGTCATTGATGTCAACAGGTGTGTGTTAATGTGTCTTGGTGCTCCTTGAGGAGCCTCTGTGGGTTGAGTAAGTGTTAGCGTCAAAGGAGATCTTTTGACTTTGTCTAAGCCCAAGTCTGAAGCCCTTGGAGCCCTTGGGACAATGGCAAAAGCCCTGAACTTCCTGGAGAGTGGTCAAGTACCCCCAAGTTGGTTTAATCAAAATATTAACAAGATTAAATGATAAAACATTTTTTATTTGTTAAAACCTTAAAACATTAATAAAAGATTTAAAATTAATATTAAAATAAAATATTAAAATATTTAATAAATAAAACAATATTAATATTAAAATAATTTAAAATCCACCTTTGAAAATTAACCCCTAAAAAGTTAAAACAAATTAAAAATTGGTAACTTATGTCAAAACATATTTTAAAATTTATTTTTATTAAAGATTTTTTTTTTTTAATCTTAAAAATATTTGTCATAATAAAACAAAAGAGGGGGAGTGACTTCACTTTGAATAATAAAAAAAGGAAACAACCCCGTAACTAAATTTCCCTTCACGCTATCAACATGAAAATAATCTCAAAACAAGGCGATTTGGACTAAGAGAACCATATAAATAAACCTTCATTTGTCTAAAGTGTAAGCTCGATGTAGAAAGTCTTTTGGGGGTTTGCAGCGTTCTGTCTGTTCAACAAGATCGTGATCAGAAAGTTCGTAGGAATATTCAAGTATCACCGCTGAAAGCTCATGGAAACTTGGAGCAGCAGGCACTAATGGGAGAGAAATTCGAGTGCATACCTTCTAAGGTAGCCGCAGACAGATAGACATGAGCAGAGGATCCATCACATGAGCAGCATGATGGATGCAGCCAGCCCATGAGCAGTTCGAGGTCCGTGGAAGCCTTCTTCTGATAACGCTTTAACGAGTTATTGTGTTTGGCTAAGGCAGTGAATCGTGGCAAGATTGGGATGTGAATATTTAGTTCTAACGTGGACTGAGGCAAGCTTGCCAGTATAATTGAACTGAGGAAATTCGTGGACAGTATCTTATATTTGCTGACAGTATATTTCTTTCTCAGAAGCCGTGGGCGATGTCTTATATTTACTGGAGTTTCACAGCAAGAAATAACTTCTCTGTATGAAAGGTTCTGTGCACTTGATCGTAATGGGAAGGGCTTTATTTCAGCTAATGAATTCTTATCTGTCCCAGAGTTTGCAGTGAATCCACTTTCTCAGAGATTGCTGAGAATGTTAGATGGTTTGAACTTCAAAGATTTCCTAGTTTTTTTATTATCAGCCTTCAGTTCCAGAGCAAGTATTCGACAAAAGATTGAATTCATTTTCAAGGTTTATGATTCAGATGGCAACGGGAAAGTGACACTTGAAGATATACTTGAAGAGTTGCGGGATTTGACAGCTTGCGAGTTTCTCTTGATAGACCTTTTATGACAGACAGTATTGCTGCTACCTACAACCACAAAATCGGATTTGATGAGTCTCATAGCCGCAGTATGAACAGCTTGAAGTCTGCACAGTTCATGAATGAACAAGGTGTGTTAGTATACACATGATTACAGTACAGTGAATATAAACTACAGTATGAGTGTATATGTACAGTTATGCAAAATATATAGCGACATGAAGAGTATGTACAATTGTGTACAAGTCTGATGAGTGAGTAGTGACGTGTCCTTGCGTAAGAAATATGTGAGAATATACTAGTGTGATATGATATATACAGCATCATGTGCATGTTTGCAGTAATGTGTGGACTATATGTGTAAATGATATATGAAGGGGGATGTGTACATGTGCATGTGAACAAGTAGAGTACAAGAATATGTGTACAATAGAGTATGTACAAGAGTAGTCACAGTGTATGAAGTTTGCAAGTAAACACAGCAGTATGTGAACAGTGTTATGCATTGGTATAGTGATGTACATGATTGTGTAAAGTACAACAGTGATGAACTATGATGGTATATTGATATGTGATGATATGGCAGTGCTGATATGAATGCTCAGTCAATGATGTGGCAACATTTATGAATTTACACAGTGTTGATATGAATGCTCAGTCAATGATGTGGCAGTATATATGAGTTTACAGAGTGATATAATGATATGGTCAGTGATAAGGCTAACTTGGCAGTATGTGTGTCAGTGATAAGGCTGACTTGGCAGTGTGTGTGTTAGTGATAAGGCTGACTCGGCAGTAAACAATGAACATAGATTATCAGCAGCAGGAAGTTCTAGACATAGCACAGATTTATTGAAGAGACAAACAAGTAACCAGCAGTGTTGATGAGCAGCTTGATCAGTAGCTTTTATGTTTGATATGACATCGATGACATGGGCAGAAAGATGATTTGACAGTGACTAGAGTGTAGAGAATATCAGCAGCAGAGTTTGGTATATGACAGGTCCACAGGTTCGACAATATTCTTCTTATCAGGGTGGTAGGACAGGGCAAGGAAAGGAGGTCGTAGCCTCCTTCTGGTGGAAGCTGGAAAACTAGGGAGTGGTAGCTTCCTTCAGGTCGCAGCCTGTAAATCAGGGGGTCGTAGCCTCCTTCCAGTTGAAACTGGAAAAATTGAAGTCTATATAATAAGAGAGTTATTCCTTTCATCCAGTTATTTCTGGACAACTATTATTAAAAAGGCTTCCGTGGTTTTACCCCCAGAACTTGGATTTCCACGTTAAAAATTGTTGTGTACTGTGCATCTTACTGTCTTTATACATATTGATGACGTGCTGTGATTGGTGATCAGCAACCTACTTTTGATTAAAGTTTTAAATAGTACAAATACTGATTCACCCCCCTCTCAGTATTTCAACAATTGGTATCAGAGCAGGTTCCTTCAGAACAGACTAATCGCTGGAAGGTAATCATGGGAAAATTTGCTAAACAAAGCAAATATGGAACACCCTTCTTTGATGGAAGCAACTATGCATTCTGGAGTATAAGAATGAGAGCCTTCATAGAAGCTCAAGGAATTGAAATATGGTAGAGTATCGAGAATGGGTACAAAGTACCAAGGACCGTGCCAACTGATGCAAGTGATCTAGTTCAATACAACAACAACTCAAAGGCCAGAAATCATCTTCTAAGTGCTATAGACGAATCGGTATTCAACAAAGTGATGAACTGTCCCTCTGCAAAGGAAATGTGGGACAAACTCCAAACCACATATGAAGGAGACCACAAAGTCAAAGAAGCCAAACTTCAAACTTATAGGGGACAATTTGAACAGCTAAGAATGAATGAAGATGAAGACATAGCAGCCTACATTCTTCGGGTTGATCAGCTCGTGAATACCATCAGAGGATTAGGAGAAGAGGTTGAGGAGACTATAGTTGTTCGGAAAATTCTAAGAACTCTTCCCAAAAGGTTCAACCCCAAGATCTCTGCTTTAGAAGAAAGAACAAATTTAGATACTATGACAGTGGATCAGCTGCATGGAACGTTAGTAGCTTATGAAATGAGAATTGAAGATGAAGATACGTCAAGAAAGGAAGCAACATTCAAGGTCTCCTCCAAACAAGCTGGGAAGAACAAATCAATGAAAGACAAACCGACAAGTGATGAATCTGATGATGAAGAAATAACCAACTTTGTTTGGAAATTAAAGAGAGGCACTGGAAAATACAAAGGTAAGTTACCTCTTAAATGTTTTTCATGCGGAAAGATAGGTCATTTTGCTTCTAAATGTCCATATGCAAAGAACTCAGACGGTGAAGAGGATGATAGTTTTAAACCCTACAAGAAGTACAATAATTACAAGAATAAGAACAGAAGAAAGTTTGCAAAGAAGAAAAGTCTCTACACAAAAAGAGACAATAACTCATCCAGTGGTGACTCAGATAGTGACAGTGATTCTGATGATGACGATGAACCAGGCAAGGTACTTTTTATGGCAATAAGCTCGGATAAGGATCATAATAGTAAGGAAGAATCCGAAGATGAAGGAGAGGTAGATCTTGAGGCTGAACTTGTAAGCACCTTGAAAGAGCTGAAGAAAGTCAGAAAAGAAAATAGATTGCTCAAGGAAGAGGAACAACGATTTGAATAAACCATTGTTGACTTGAAGACCAAACTAGAAGAAGCCAAACGAGTTGAAGACTCTCTCACTGAACAACTAATGCCAAATATAAGAGAAAAGGAGAACTGTGAGGCTGAGATAGTATCTCTGAAGAACAAGCTGCAGATGAAAGATATCACAAAGGGTTATGACAACAGTTCCAAGGTTCTAGAACAAATCATCAGCAATCAAAAGTCATTCTTCAACAAGACCGGTATAGGATACAAGCAGAATACAAATGAAGCCTCAAGCTCAAAGTTGACAGATAATGAAAAGAAGCCAAGAAGGTATGCAGAGGTTGTCAAGGACTCCAAGAATGAAGAAGAGATCGAACGTCAGCCAGAACAACCTGTATTAGAAAAAGGGCCAGTAGAAAGATCAGATCACAGAAAAGCACCTCCTCCATCTATTCCCAGGTATGGATACTTCTTTTATGGGCATTGCTTTACATGTGGAAGATTTGGACACAACGCTGTAAAATGTTTTCAAAGAAGAAACTTTGAGACAAGGAATAACCTTGCAAGCCTTAGACGACCACAGTACAACAACCGATTTGATCCCTTGAGATAAGAAATAGAATGCTACAAGTGTAACAACTTTGGTCATATAGCCAGAAATTGCAGAACAAGGATACCAACAGTAAAAAATGAGGACTTGCCCAACAAGGTGTGGATTAAACACAATAACAACAACTATGAATGTGGTATTGCTCTTCAAGCCTAGAATCACGGCTCTGGAAAATGGCATGTTGATAGTGGTTGCTCCAAGCATATGACAGGTGACAAAGATGCTTTCGTCAATATTGAAAAAGATAAAGGATCTGTATCATTTGGAAATAACAATTTAGCAAGAGTATTGGGAAAGGGTATAGTAAAGCTTGGAAGTAAAAATTCCTTGGCTGAAAATGTCTTGCTTGTAGATAACATGAAACATAATTTGCTAAGCATCGGTCAGATGCGTGATCCAGGTCATGAACTCATCTTCAACTCAAAAGGATGTAAAATAAGAAAGCAAGGATCAAAGAAGTTAGTAGCCACAGCCACTAGGACTCCAAACAACATATATATGTTAGATGAGATTGAGTCTGAAAAATGTCACTTGGGAAAAGAAGATGAAAGCTGGCTTTGGCACAGAAGAATGGGGCATATACATTTTGACAATTTGGTCAAAATCTACAAAAACCAAGCAGTTCGAAATATGCCAGAAGTCACAAAACCCGCTAACTCTGTATGTGAACAGTGTCAACATGGAAAACAAACAAGAGTGCATTTTAAGACGAAAGAGCATTCTTCTACAAAACCTTTGGAGCTTGTTCACACTGACCTATGTGGACCAACCAAAAGCAAAGGATTGAATGGTGAAAAATACTTCATGCTACTTATTGATGACTATACCAGGATGACATGGGTATGTCTTCTCAACAGGAAATCAGAAGCATTTGGATGTTTCAGAACGTTTAAGGAACTGGTCGAGAATGAAACAGGGTCACGAATCAAGTGTCTTAGATCTGGCAACGGTGGAGAATTCACTTCTGATGAATTCAACAAGTACTGTGAAGAGCATGGCATAAAGAGACAATTTTCAGTAGCCAGAACACCTCAGCAAAATGGAGTTGCTGAAAGAAAGAATAGATCAGTTATGGAGATGGCTCGAACCATGTTGAATGAATCCAAGTTAAATGACAAATTTTGGGGACACGCAGTTCATACAGCAGTACACATCTTAAATAGAGGATTTCTCAGAAACAAAAATGATAAAACTCCCTATGAGCTATGGACCGGAAGAGCAGCAAGTGTACAACACTTCAGAATCTTTGGAAGCAAGTGTTACGTCAAAAGAGATGATAAGAAGATTGGAAAATTTGACTCTCGAGTAGATGAGGGCATATTTGTTGGATATTCATCCAAGAGGAAAGCTTACAAATGCTACAATCTAAGATTAGACAAAGTGATTGAAAGCATTAACGTGAAGATAATTGAAGGAATACCAACATCATCCAGAGAAGGCTCAGAAGAATCAGACGATGAAGAAGAGAAAGGTTCCAAGAAAATTAAAATGGAAGAACAACCCGATGAGGATGAAGAGCAACTCACGAAAGATGAAGAATTGAATCAACCAACTGTTGAACAAGAAGAACAAAAAGATCATCCATCACTTAAGAATTGGTCCCAGAAGAATCATCGATCAAATCAGATTATTGGTGATAAAGATGCCGGAATAGGAACCAGAAGAAGACAATCCGGAAGAAATGAGCAGGTACACTTCTCTCTTTTGTCTACAACTGAACCTAGAACTTTTGCAGAGGCCAGTAAAGATGAACAATGGGTTAAAGCTATGGAAGAAGAACTAGATCAAATCAAGAAGAATGAAACTTGGGAACTTGTTCCGAGACAACATAACAAAAATGTTATTGGCACAAAATGGGTTTTTAGAAACAAAATGAATGAAGATGGACAAGTAATCAGAAATAAGGCTCGATTGGTGTGTAAGGGTTATGCTCAGATCGAAGGAATAGACTTTGAAGAAACATATGCACCTGTTGCCAGAATGGAAGCTATCAGAATGATATTAGCCTACGCTTGCTCCAAAGACATCAAAGTGTATCAGATGGACGTAAAATCAGCCTTTCTAAATGGGGAATTGGAGGAAGAATTCTATACCGAACAACCAGAAGGATTTCAACTTTCAGAAAACGAGGACTATGTATGCAAATTAAAAAGGGCCCTATATGGACTAAAAGAAGCTCCAAGAGCTTGGTACTCCAGATTGGACAGGTACTTACTACAACAAAAATTTAAGAGGGGAAGTGCAGATAGTAATTTGTACATCAAACAAGACAATGACATCATACTCATCATTGAAGTTTATGTTGATGATATCATATTTGGAAGTGATGATGATTCATTGAGTCAACAATTTTCTAAAGACATGCAACAAGAGTTTGGAATGTCATTACTCGGTGAATTGACCTTCTTCTTGTGATTCCAGATATCTCAAAGAATAGAAGGCATCTTTATTACCCAGACAAAATACATTAAGGAGATGTTGAAGAAATTCCAGATGGAAGACTGTAAACCTGTGAGTACTCCTATGATCACCGGTTGTAAGCTAAGCAAAGATGATGAATCCAAGGAAGTTGATCAAAGGCTCTATAGGTCAATGATTGGTAGTCTACTATATGTAACTGCCTCCAGACCAGATGTGATGCAAGCCGTTGGACAAGTTGGAAGATTTCAAGCTGCCCCAAAAGAAAATCATATTATAGCAGTTAAAAGGATCTTCAGGTATCTCAAAGGAACTGTGGATTTTGGACTTTGGTATCCAAAAGGGAATGATCTGACATTGATAGCATATTCAGACACAGATTGGGCAGGATGTGTTGACAATAGAAAAAGCACTAGTGGAACGGCCTTCTTTTTAGGTGGTTGTCTGGTATCTTGGTCAAGTAAGAAGCAATCTTCAGTGTCCTTATAAATTGCAAAAGCAGAATATATAGCAGCAACAGCTTGTTGTACTCAGATTTTTTGGATGAAGCAAACCCTGCAAGACATACATGTGACATGCAATGAACCGATTCCTATTCTATGCGACAATATGAGTGCCATTAGTATCTCCAAGAATCCAGTTATGCATTCCAAGACCAAGCACATTCCTATCAAATTTCACTTTCTTCGGGAACAGGTCACAGAAAAGAATATCAAGTTGGAATATGTCGGGACAAAAGAACAGGTTGCAGATGTTTTCATTAAGCCTCTCCCAAGAGAGACTTTTGAGTACCTCAGAGAAAAATTGGGAGTCATACTATCTCCTAATTGAATTCATCCATCTTCAACAACACTACAATATGATAAGGGGAACATGACAGAAGTACCCTTTGCCATTGATGCCAAAGGGGGATAAAAAGTTGAACAAGGTAGGTAAAAGAAGCATGATCTAAGGGGGAGTTGTGTGGTCAAAGCTCATTCGAAGGGGGAGCTTTGGAGTTGTCATCAATGACAAAGGGGGAGATTGTTGACTAAATTGTCATTGATGCCAACAGGTGTGTGTTAATGTGTCTTGGTGCTCATTGAGGAGCCTCTGTGGGTTGAGTAAGTGTCAGCGTCAAAAGAGACCTTTTGACTTTGTCCAAGCCCAAGTCTGAAGCCCTTGGAGCCTTTGGGATAATGGCAAAAGCCCTGAACTTCCTGGAGAGTGGTCAAGTGCCCCCAAGTTGGTTTAATCAAAATATTAACAAGATTAAATGATAAAACCTTTTTTATTTGTTAAAACCTTAAAACATTAATAAAAGATTTCAAATTAATATTAAAATATTTAATAAATAAAACAATATTAATATTAAAATAATTTAAAATCCACCTTTGAAAATTAGCCCCTAAAAAGTTAAAACAAATTAAAAATTGGTGACTTATGTCAAAACATATTTTAAAATTTATTTTTATTAAAGATTTTTTTTTTCTTTTTCTTAAAAATATTTATCATAATAAAACAAAAGAGGGGGAGTGGCTTCACTTTGAATAATAAAAGAAGGAAACAACCCCGTAACTAAATTTCTCTTCACGCTATCAACATGAAAATAACCTCAAAACAAGGCGATTTGGACTAAGAGAACCATATAAATAAACCTTCATTTGTCTAAAGTGTAAGCTCGATGTAGAAAGTCTTTTGGGGGTTTGCAGCGTTCTGTCTGTTCAACAAGATCGTGATCAGAAAGTTCGTAGGAATATTCAAGTATCACCGCTGAAAACTCATAGAAACTTGGAGCAGCAGGCGTTGATGGGAGAGAAATTCGAGTGCATACCTTCTAAGGTAGCCGCAAACAGATAGACATGAGCAGAGGATCCATCACATGAGCAGCACGACGGATGCAGCCAGCCCATGAGCAGTTCGAGGTCTGTGGAAGCCTTCTTCTAATAACGCTTTAACGAGTTATAGTGTTTGGCAAAGGCAGTGAATTGTGGCAAGATTGGGATGTGAATATTCAGTTCTAACGTGGACTGAGGCAAGCTCGCCAGTATAATTGAACTAAGGAAATTTGTGGACAGTATCTTATATTTGCTGACAGTATATTTCTTTGTCAGAAGCCGTGGGCAGTGTCTTATATTTACTGGAGTTTCACAGCAAGAAATAGCTTCTCTGTATGAAAGGTTCTGTGCACTTGATCGTAATGGGAAGGGCTTTATTTCCGCTGATGAATTCTTGTCTGTCCCAGAGTTTGCAGTGAATCCACTTTCTCAGAGATCGCTGAGAATGTTAGATGGTTTGAACTTCAAAGATTTCCTAGTTTTTTTTATTATCATCCTTCAGTTCCAGAGCAAGTATTCGACAAAAGATTGAATTCATTTTCAAGGTTTATGATTCAGATGGCAACGGGAAAGTGACACTTGAAGATATACTTGAAGAGTTGCGGGATTTGACAGCGTGCGAGTTTCTCTTGATAGACCTTTTATGACAGACAGTATTGCTGCTACCTACAACCACAAAATCGGATTTGATGAGTCTCATAGCCGTAGTATGAACAACCTGAAGTCTGCACAGTTCATGAATGAACAAGGTATGTTAGTATACATGTTGGAGTACGGTCCCGCAGCTACAGAAGAAGCTGCTATTTTGACGGATAGACAGTTTTGGCGGAGATATAAGAGGTAGAGCTACGACACTATAGCAGGTTTCTAGCTACAGAGCAGAGCCGTAACCCATGACGTAGAAGGCAGAGACGTCAAGGAAGACGACGGTACCTGAGCGGCCGAGAAGAGAGAGTTCAACCACTGCATTGAAGGCAACGGCGAAAGACAGGAGGGCTCAGCTACCCTCATAAAGGAAAAGGAGCAACGAGGCCGAGGCATTGAAGACGAAGGACAGAAAAAGGGAAGCAGCGCCGGTACCCATGGTCAGCGCTGGGAAGCATGGAAGACTGCAGGAAGCTGTGGTGAAGGGAAGCAGTGCATAGTACCCATGATCAGCGCCGGGAAGCATGGAAGACCATAGAGAGCTGTGGTGTGACGGATAGCGGCTACTTCAAAGTACAGATACGCGGACTGTCACTAGTTAGGGTTTGGGTTACTGTTGGGACAGGCCCACAGTGTTGTAATGGCGAGACCTTCGGCCCGCCTATAAAGGGATATATTTCGTACTGTAAAAGGGTTGGTTGGTGGGTTGGTTAGTTGGTTCGCTCTGTTGTTAGTTGTTTTGTAGATTATTAGACAGTTGTAGAAGCCAAGCTCTGGTTCTGTTATTAGCTGTAGTATCTTACTGTAACCGGTAGCTGGCTCATTGAGCATTTATGTAACGATCCGCAGGGATCGATAGAGAGGGAATAGTATATTGTAAGAGGTGCAATATAGAGATAGAGAAGAGATCTAAGAGAGAAGATCATAAGCTGCATATGCGGTGCAGCAGAATTGTGTTTACCTTCCCCTGAGCTATAATAGAAACACAGTTCTGTGGACGTAACTTCCATCCTGGAGGTGAACCACGTTAAAATCATGCGTTATGCGATTGCTTTGTGTGTTGTGCTTATTTGATGCATCTGTCAGTTACTTTATGAGCCTTGTTATAGTTTAATTTATGTATACATTGTTCAGTTCACAGTAATATAAAATGATAGACATAAGTTGAAATCGTTGATATGTTGTATGCGGGTTCAGTTATGCTTTGCTTGAAACAGTCGCTAGTTGCGGTGTTGAACAGCCTGTTACGTTGAGTCTTGCAAGTCGACACGAACAATACTAAGTGTGCTGAGCCGCGGGGTTAAGGTATCGCAGGGAGGCGATACCGCACTGGCAGAGGAGCTGCGGTGTGCGATACCGTAGGTTAAGGACTTAGTGTTGGGAGGAAGTTATGTGTTGCCTGGTGCGCGGCGCGCAGTAAGGCTGGGGTCACCGCGAGTTAGTGGAAGTTGCGCGACGTAGAAAGGGACTGCGCGCTGGGTAGAGAGAGGTCTTGTGGTGAGAAGGGCTGCGAGACACTGAGATCACGCGACGCGAGCGGGGGGTCGTGCGACGTGCAGAGAAAGAGGCCCTGCGGGGAGCAGGGTTGTTAGTCGCGAGTAGGATGCTACAGAACCTGGTCTAAGACGCTTGAGTCCTTGGCCAACCCATTAGAATCACTTCGTGTGAGACTTCAGGCCGCTTCGCGGTCTGTCGCCGAAAGGGCCAGTGAGCTAGGGGTGTTGTTGGTTAAATACAGTAAACCTGGGTCTGCCCATGATAGCCAACAAATGGTTCCGTTGCCGGTTTTGAACAAACTAAGTTGATGTTATGGTGGCGTCCTACGAGAGACGAACTCAATGAGTGGTTTTGGTCTAACCAGAAAGAGTTTGCTAAACGAGAGAACATGAGTCCTAAACTGAGTACAGAGGCCTGGTTACAGAAACATATCATTACAGACCTGCATGCGATATTTTTTACGACCTTTGGGAACGAGCTTTATGACTGGTTATCAAAGTTAACTGATACAAGCATATTCAAAAAGAAAAGAGACATTGTCTGGACACCGGAGCTGATTCAGACCGTGAGGAACCTAGATAATCCTATCACGAGGGCAGTAGACTTCTGGCTTGCGAGTGTGCTAGAAGGCTTCGTCACAGAGTTTGCAGTCGACCAAACAAAAAGCTTCAGCGAGGCTGAGCGCTATTTCTTCAAAGGATATCATGGTAAGTACCTAAGATCTTTAAACTTGTCCATTAAGATGCTATTACATGAAAAATGAACAATGGATCTAGTTTCAGATGAATAAGTAGAAATAGTAATGTCACAAGAGTTTGAAAGTGATTTTGATGACATTGGACGAACACGCAGTGGAAAGAAGTATAAAGTAGATTTCAGCTCTCCAATATTTGAAGACAGTTCAGCTAGTACTAGACAGTAGAGTCATAGTACCACAGAAGGAACAGAGGGTGGTATCCCTTACCACCCTTACACCCCACAGAAACAGACTGGGACTCAGAACAATCCCGTAGGAACTCCATCCAGTAGCTCACAGACAGTACCTACCACCGCTACATCACCTCCACCTACACTGCCGAGTGGTAGTAACACAGTAAATCAACATCCACCACGTAGAAATAGAATGGGGGATGATATGAAGCTACCTATATTTAAGGGAACAGGGGCAGAAGACCCAGAGCAGCATTGGTTTCTCTGTGAAGCCATGTGGACTATTAAAACAATCAACGACGATAACCTTAAACTTGTACAGTTGGTCACCACACTAAGAGATCGAGCCTTAACATGGCATATCAAGTATACCACAGTACCCAGGACACTTGCTCAGGTCAAGACCGCCATGATTAAAGAGTTTAAGAAATCTAAGTCTGAGTCACAGTGCATTACAAAACTCAAAGACATCAAGCAGTTACCTACAGAGTCGGTGTGGGACTTTGATCAGAAATTCAAAGCCCTTATTGACCAAGTCAGTTTTGAGTTTGCGCCGGAGCAGCATAAGGAATGGTTTATTGCAGCGCTGCTCCCTCACATTAGACTGCCGTTAATGCAGCAGAAACTCCAGACGCAGGATGACGCGTTGGAGATGGCGATGAAACTAGAGGCTTCACCTCTAGCCGAGAGCAGTACATGCATGGAAACTTTACAAAACCAGTTGGCTAATCTCACATTATAGTTGCATGAACTTAAGAAAGGGAAAGAGGTTGCGCAAGACATATGGTGCGTAAAATGTAAAGCACAAGGCCATAGTAAAGATAATTGTCCGGTATTTGTAGAATATATAGCAACAGGGGCTCCAAACCCCTTACCACAGACCCACGGGCCGTGGTGTGAGATATGCAAAACGCGAGGACATCTACCTCACCAGTGCCCTCTACTTCAGAAATACGTGTAGACATCTAAGAACGTATACTGCGTCTTTTGCAATTCTGTAGGCCATGATGTACACGATTGCAGAGCCTATGATCTCATGGTCAGAGCAAAGCAAGACTTGTACAGAGTCCAGTCAGAAACACAGGGTCCAGCAGTAGGACCACAACAAGATCCGGCTTATGGAGGCCGTGGAGGAGGATTCAGAGGACGAGGCCGTGGAGGAGGCTTTGCGCGAGGAGAAGGCTCCGGCAGAGGAGAGGGTTTTGGCCGTGGCCGTGGACCAGTTACTTGTTACAACTGCGGAGTTGTAGGACACTATGCTAGGGACTGTCAGAACCCCACTACCACTTGTAACTATTGCAAATCTTATGATCATACTATAGAGGAGTGCCCTACCTTGATAGCTAAGATCAGAGAACCTAAGCCAACAGTACACCAGAACATCCAGTTTATTGCTGCTGAGCAGGAAGAGCCAGAACCAAGAGTCAATATTGTGACTTGTAGCGGTGTTTCTACCAGTGGGAGATCACAGGAAACGGAAAAGACAACAGGTCAAGAGTGGGTGCGCAGAGCTCCTAATAAAGCAACACCACTCGACCTGCAGAAGAACAAACAGACATTTCAGGAAGCTAAGGCTTTCTTTGATGACCCTACGCAATCAGGATCACAGGTACTGCCGTCTAGGGGCGTACCGCAGCAAGCACCTTGTGGCGATAGCCTTGTACAGACATCGCAGGCTACCACATCAGGAAGATGCGATGAGGACGAGATGACAGGAAGTGTACATTCCTTCCTGCGGAGTTGTCTAAAACTTGTAAGAAATGAGCAAGCTATCACAGAACTTTAGCGCATCATAGATCAGTGTCAGCCATCTTCTTCCGTGAGCAGTACACAGCGTGCTATTCATAATATTACGGGACATACAAGAATAGGAAGAGAGATGCGACTCACAGCGTAGGTTGGAGAATTTGAAATGGATGAGGTAATCCTAGATCTAGGATCAGACGTGAATGTTCTGACTAAGCAGACATTGGAATAGATGGGTAGCCCTAAGTTAGTTAGATCACCTATCCATCTGAGATTAGTTAATCAGCAGTGTGTGTCACCTCTGGGTCGGTTCCTGCAGGTGCCAGTTGACATTGACGGAGTTCGCAGCTTCGCGGACTTTGAAGTTATAGAAATCATCGGTGATAGTAGACCCTATCCAGCATTGCTAGGCATTGATTGGGCGATCGGTAACAGGGCCGTTATTGACCTAAAGAGAAGACAAATGACCTTTGAGGACGCGCAGATCCGGGTCATCGCACCGTTGGATCCTTTTCAGGGTCCTAGATATATTGAACCTATCCAGGCAGAGGAGGAGGCACATCACATGGAGAGCCTCTATCAGATGACCGCAAACCAGAGCGACTACATCAATCCAACCGCAGAAGGGAATATTAGTTGGCAATGCGACAGCGCATGCGCATCAGATTCAGATGTTGGTCTAGAAAACTGACAGAACAGACTTCATAAAGTCTCAGCGCGCAGGTGAGCGTACTTGACTAGGTCATTGCGATGGATTGGCGCAGAGATTAATGAGATTCCATCCTTTCATGGTCTAACAGATATCTAGGACTTTCTCGAGCAGTTTGAACAACAGATCCCTCACGAGCAAAGGATCGCAGCTATGGACCTTGCAGTATGAGCCACACCTGCGAGATGGTGGTATGCACATAAAGAGCACATCGCATCATGGGATGATATTAAGAGATTCATGGCGATCAGATTTTCTGTTGACAGAGAGTATGTCCAACATAAATACACAGGAGAAAGTGACCCCAGATCACACATTCAAACATGTGAACAGAGTTGGTCGGACATTCTTGAGGATGAATGGGTTCACCGATTCGTTCATACTTTGGATATAGTTCCAAGGAACTGGTATACAGAGACTGAACTGCGCAAGGGAACAACAACATGGCCGCTTATGATAGACAGCTTCCTACTCACCTTCGCTTTTGAATCTGAGTATCCAAAGGGTGATCAGGCCCTACAAGTAATAAAGAGTAAGATATTTGAAGATTGTACCATATCAGTGTCAGCTCAACCTGAGTGGGCTATCCAGCTAAAAGAGGCGTTAGAGTGTTATAATTTTGCATCTGAACCAGAGGAGGATGAGGATCCTCGCGACACCAACATTCTGGAGTCAGAAGGCACTCGCGATGTTGAGGGACCACAGTTAGAAATTCCAGCAATCACAGAGCCCATTAAGATTAAAAAGATCAATATTGGCACAGACACAGAACCTAAGTTCGCCTCTATTGGAGACTATTGGAACGATGAAATAGTCGGACAGATTGCAGATTTGCTATATGACTATCAGGACCTATTTCCCACCAAGTTCACAGAGATGAAGGGAATAGTTGTAGACCTGGGAGTCATGAGGATACCGTTGAAGGAGGATGCTAGACTAGTCAAGCAACGCCCATATAGACTAAATCCGTGGTATAAAGAAAAAGTAAAGGATGAGATCGATAAGATGCTAGCAGCAGGCATCATTGAGCCTGTAGAAGAAAGCGAATGGGTTAGCCCCATGGTCGTACAAGAGAAGAAAACCAAAGGAGACATCAGGATTTGTGTTGATCTGCGCAAGCTCAACGATGCATCGCTTCATGATCCATTCCTGACACCGTTCACTGATGAGGTATTAGACAACGTGGGAGGACAGGAGGTCTACTCCTTCACTGATGGCTTTTCAGGCTACCATCAGATTAGAATACATCCAGAAGATCGATCCAAGACCACCTTTGCAACAGAATGGGGCTCGTTCCAGTATACGGTAATGCCCTTTGGTCTTAAGAATGCACCAGCTATATTTTCTAGAGTAGTAGTTGCTGTATTTAAAGAATACATCCATAAATTCCTAGAAGTATATTTTGATGATTGGACTGTATTTGGGCTAATTGACAAGCACATAGGAGATTTAAGACTGATGTTAGAGAAATGTAGGTAGTACCAGATTTCTCTAAACTTGAAGAAATGTATATTTTGTGAACCATTTGGTATTTTGTTGGGTCACATTGTTTGCAGACAAGGCTTGATGGTAGATCCCGCAAAGATTGCCATCATTGTAAATCTTCCAGCACCCAACTCAGTCAAGTAACTGAGGACAGTACTTGGTCATACCGGGTATTACAGAAAGTTCATCAAGGGCTATGCAAAGATTACAATACCAATGGAGAAATTGCTAAAGAAAGATGTAAAATTCCTATGGAATGAGGAATGTCAGCAGAGTCTAGACACACTTAAAGAAAAGATGGTTACAGCACCCATCCTAGTATTTCCAGATTGAACTAAGCCATTTCATGTACATGTGGATGCATCTGGCATCGCACTAGGGGTTGTCTTAACGCAACCTGGAGAAGGGGATATCGATCACCCTATTGCATACTCCAGTAGAAAGCTATCGACGGCAGAAAAGAACTACACCATGACAGAAAGAGAAGGCTTAGCTATGGTGTATGCGCTGCAGAAGTTTAGGCACTACCTATTGGGTGCCTCGTTCAAGATGTTTACTGACCATTCCGCATTAAAGTATCTGGTCAATAAGCCAGTGTTAGGGGGGAGAATCTGCAGATGGTTACTCCTCTTTCAGGAGTATGATTTTGAAATCATTGTTAGACCAGGAAGATTGAACGCTGGACCTGATCATCTGTCGCGGATAGACTCAAGAGAAGAGCCGAGCAACCTAGAGGACAATTTGCCAGACGCACCGTTGTTTTCTATCCAGATCGGGGACGACTACTATGTTGATATCATTCACTTTCTCACTACAGGATTAGCGCCTGATGAGTTTACTAAGCAGCAAAAGAAGCAAACTTCATCCTGATCGCAGGACACCTATACAAGTTAGGACCGGATGAAGCTTTGCGCAGATGTGTGATGCCGCATGAAAAAGACGCTATTATCAGAGAGGCACATTCAGGGACTGCAGGAGGTCATTTCGCAGGAAAGCCGACTGCACAGAAAATCCTAGATGCAGGATTATGGTGGCCTACTTTGCATAAGGACACCAAGGACTTTTGCAGATGCTGCGATATCTGCCAGAGGGTAAGAAAACCCTCGCGACGCGATGAAATACTGCTGCGACCGCAGGTTACGCTGCGCGCATTTGACAAGTGGGCTATAGATTTTGTGGGTCCTATCAACCCACCAGGAAAGCGCACTAGCGCGAGATATATTATCACTGGAACAGAGTACCTCACCAGATGGGCAGAGGCCAAAGTAGTAAGAAATTGTGATGCTGCTACAGCCGCACAGTTCTTTTTTGAGAACATCATTAGTAGATTTGGCTACCCCGTAATTTTGATGAGCGATCAAGGCACACATTTCTTAAACCACACCATTGAGGCCTTGACAGAAGAATTCCAGATTCAGCACCATAAGAGCACTCCTTACCACCCACAGGCTAACGGTACGGTGGAGGCCTTTAATAAGATTTTAGAAAACATTCTTACTAAGATTTGCAACAGCCAAAGGAATGATTGGGACCTCAGAGTTAACGTTGTACTATGGGCGTATAGGACCACATGCAAGAAACTTACAGGACACACACCTTCAGCTTGGTGTATGGACAGGAGGCTGTTATGCCTATGGAGTATATTCTTCCCAGTTTAAGAATCGCTCAGATCACCGGGATGACTGATACAGACACAGTGGAAGAAAGACTAGCACAGCTGCTTGCCCTAGAGGAAGATAGATTCGTCGCCGGATTCCATCAGAAAGTGTAGAAGGCACGAGAAAAATCTTGGCATGACAGACATATTAAGAGTAAGACTTTCCAGATTGGAGACCTAGTACTCCTCTATGACAGTAAATTCATTAAGTTTCCAGGGAAGTTCAAGATGCATTGGCTGGGGCCATATCGGATACAGCAAGTTACAGAGGGAGGTGTCGTTCAGCTCAGCCAGCTGAACGGGGAGCTTCTTCCCACTTGGATTAATGGTAGTAGGCTTAAGCTCTATAGCGATAGCCACCCCACCTCTCAGCCCTAGCTTAGCCAGTTTATGGTGGTGCAGATGTCTAGTGTAGTTGAAAGGAGGCATCGCACCGGGAACTAGTCTACACCGACAAGTATTATAAGTATGAGGAATCGCATAAGGTTGGTTCATTTTGCGCAAGTCAATAATGGCTTGTGGAAAAAAAAAAAAAGCACTTGTTTGTTTGCGTAGGTGATGCGGTGTTTCAGCGCAGCAATGCGATGTTTCCCCGTGCCACGTATCCAGTTTTTGCAACCGACAGAGGGCCAGTCAAGTCGCCTTCTGACAGGCAGTTCATGAAGAAATGACCGGTATACCTTACCGTAGATTTGGCAGTAGCATAATTAAGTTTCTAGATTTGGCAAATCTTCGACGAGATCAGCGCCTGTACACACACGTTTTGGGGGAAACGTGATCGGATTTCAACATTTATGGAGGATCAGATGACGGGTGTGGTCTTGTCCATGTAATTATTACGACCAACGGGTTCAGTCAAGATGACCGTTGCGTCCGGGATTGTTTCCTTCGGCATAAAAGCAGAAATCGTTCATTTGAGAGGGTTACATTTGCAGAAACCCGAGAGCTACAGAGTAACCTGTTAAGAGTCCCCTGTGCAGAGTTCACCCCGTTACAGAGTGCTGTGATTCCCAGAGTTCGAAGCCATTGCACGCCCAAGAGATTCCACTAAGTGGGTGCTGTCCGAGGACGAACCTTTAGAAGACATGCCGAGACGTTTCGACCCTGGTGGCCGTAGGTCCGCTATGACGACGTCGCCCAGGGTTGTGAAATTAGGTACATCACAGGTCAGACAGCCGCTAAGGATGAAGAGTCAAGCGCAGGATGTAGAAGATGTCATCAAAGTCTCTGCTAAGGAGAAGAAGAAAGCCGAGCCGATCACTGAAGATAAGAAAGCAGAGCAGAAGAATGATGAGAAAAAATCTCCCACCAGGAAGAAAGTAAAAATGAGAAAAAGAAAGCAACGGGAGAAAGAAGATGACCTATCTCATCAGCTAAGAGCAGAACAAGAGGTTCCAGAGCTCAAGAATGAAAATATGCGGAACCCGAGTCACGTGAATACCTGGAGCGAGTTGTTGAGAAGAAAAGTGAAAGGGAAAACAAACCGAGCAAACAGAACTTCAAGATGCAGACAAAGGCTTGTTCTCG
>LPNX010179234.1:36193-85645 GCA_001517045.1 Pseudotsuga menziesii | reverse complement strand
AGGTAGAGCTACGACACTATAGCAGGTTTCTAGCTACAGAGCAGAGCCGGAACCCATGACGTAGAAGGCAGAGAAGTCAAGGAAGACGATGGTACCTGAGCGGCCGAGAAGAGAGAGCTCAACCACTGCATTGAAGGCAGCAGCGGAAGACAGGAGGGCTCAGCTACCCTCATAAAGGAAAAGGAGTAACGAGGCCGAGGCATTGAAGACGAAGGACAGAAGAAGGGAAGCAGCACCGGTACCCATGGTCAGCGCTGGGAAGCATGGAAGACTGCAGGAAGCTGTGGTGAAGGGAAGCGGTGCATAATACCCATGATCAGCGCCGGGAAGCATGGAAGACCGCAGAGAGCTATGGTGTGACGGATAGCGGCTACTTCAAAGTACAGATACGTGGACTGTCACTAGTTAGGGTTTGGGTTACTGTTGGGACAGGCCCACAGTGTTGTAATGGCGAGACCTTCGGCCCGCCTATAAAGGGATATATTTCGTACTGTAAAAGGGTTGGTTGGTGGGTTGGTTAGTTGGTTCGCTCTGTTGTTAGTTGTTTTGTAGATTATTAGACAGTTGTAGAAGCCAAGCTCTGGTTCTGTTATTAGCTGTAGTATCTTACTGTAACCAGTAGCTGGCTCATTGAGCATTCATGTAACGATCCGCAGGGATCGACAGAGAGGGAAGAGTATATTGTAAGAGGTGCAATATAGAGATAGAGAAAAGATCTAAGAGAGAAGATCATAAGCTGCATATGCAGTGCAGAAGAACTGTGTTTACCTTCCCCTGAGCTATAATAAAAACACAGTTCTGTGGACGTAACTTCCATCTTGGACGTAACTTGCTTTGTGTGTTGTGCTTATTTGATGCATCTGTCAGTTACTTTATGAGCCTTGTTACAGTTTAATGTATGTATACATTGTTCAGTTCACAGTGATATAAAATGATAGACATAAGTTGAAATCGTTGATATGTTGTATGCAGGTTCAGTTATGCTTTGCTTGAAACAGTCGCTAGTTGCGGTGTTGAACAGCTTGTTACGTTGAGTCTTGCAAGTCGACAGGAACAACACTAAGTGTGCTGAGCCGCGGGGTTAAGGTATCGCAGGGAGGCGATACCGCACCGGCAGAGGAGCTGCGGTGCGCGATATCGTAGGTTAAGGACTTAGTGTTGGGAGGAAGTTATGTGTCACCTGGTGCGCGGCGACGCGGTAAGGCTGGGGTCACCGCGAGTTAGTTGAAGTTGCGCGACGTAGAAAGGGACCGCGCACTGGGTAGAGAGAGGTCTTGCGGTGAGAAGGGCTGTGAGACACTGAGATCACGCGACGCGAGCAGGCGGTCGTGCGACGCGCAGAGAAAGAGGCCCTGCGGGGAGCAGGGTTGTTAGTCGCAAGTAGGATGCTACAGAACCTGGTCCAAGATGCTCGAGTCCTTGGCCAACCCATTAGAATCACTTCGGGTGAGACTTCAGGCCGCTTCGCGGTCTGTCGCCGAAAGGGCCAGTGAGCTAAGGGTGTTGTTGGTTAAATACAGTAAACCAGGGTCTGCCCATGATAGCCAACAATACACGTGATTATAGTACAGTGAATATAAACTACAGTATGAGTGTATATGTACAGTTATGCAAAATATATAGCGACATGAAGAGAATGTACAATTGTGTACAAGTCTGATGAGTGAGCAGTGATGTGTCCTTGCGTAAGAAATATGTGAGAATATATACTAGTGTGATATGATATATACAGCAGCATATGCATGTTTGCAGTAATGTGTGGACTATATGTGTAAATGATATATGAAGGGGGATGTGTACATGTGCATGTGAACAAGTAGAATACAAGAATATGTGTACAATAGAGTATGTAGAAGAGTAGTCACAGTGTATGAAGTTTGCAAGTAAACACAGTAGTATGTGAACAGTGTTATGCATTGGTATAGTGATGTACATGATTGTGTAAAGTACAACAGTGATGAACTATGATGGTATATTGATATGTGATGGTATGGCAGTGATGATATGAATGCTCAGTCAATGATGTGGCAGTATTTATGAATTTACACAGTGTTGATATGAATGCTCAGTCAATGATGTGGCAGTATATATGAGTTTACAGAGTGATATAATGATATGGTCAGTGATAAGGCTGACTTGGCAGTATGTGTGTCAGTGATAAGGCTGACTCGGCAGTAAACAATGAACAGAGATTATCAGCAGCAGGAAGTTCTACACATAGCACAGATTTATTGAAGAGACAAACAAGTAACCAACAGTGTTGATGAGCAGCTTGATCAACAACTTTTATGTTTGATATGACAGCGATGACATGGGTAGAAAGATGATTTGACAGTGACTAGAGTGTAGAGAATATCAGCAGCAGAGTTTGGTATATGACAGGTCCACATGTTCGACAATATTCTTCTTATCAGGGTGGTAGGACGGGGCAAGGAAATGAGGTCGTAGCCTCCTTCCGGTGGAAGCCGAAAAACTAGGGAGTGGTTGCTTCCTTCAGGTTGCAGCCTGTAAATCAGGGGGTCGTAGCCTCCTTCCAGTTGAAGCTGGAAAAATTGAAGTCTATATAATAAGGGAGTTGTTCCTTTCATTCAGTTATTTCTGGACAACTATTATTAAAAAGGATTCCGTGGTTTTACCCCCAGAACTTGGGTTTCCACGTTAAAAACTGTTGTGTACTATGCATCTTACTGTCTTTATACATATTGATGACGTGCTGTGATTGGTGATCAGCAACCTGCTTTTGATTAAAGTTTTAAATAGTACAAATACTGATTCACCCCCCTCTCAGTATTTCAACAACATAGAGTGATCTGACGGTTCAACTTCTCTTGGATCATACTTACCATTGATCCGTGGATTAACACCTGATTGGTCTATGATTTCTATTTAAAGAGCATAAAGGGTCCTTGGCTAGTTGATCGATTATGAGAAGCTCATATGTAACTTTCTTTCTTTTGCATAATAAATTGCTCCAAGTAGCTATTTGGCTGGGGTCGTGGATTGTTTCCCTCTCGAGGGTTTTAACCACGTGACAAACATCGGTGTGTTGATCTGTGATCTATTTGTGTGAAGCGACTGCTCAAGGTGTTCGGTCTTTTGGGAGTACCCTGTGTACCCGAACATGGTATCAGAGCTTTTATGAAGAGTCGCTTTCGGTTTTGATCAAGATTTGGAACCGGTGTTGCCAAAAGTTTGAAAGGATTTTTGTTTATGGATTTTCTGTGCATTTTTGGCCTATGGGAGCTATTCCATTGCGTTCGGAGCGCCGTTTCTATTGGGAAATAGTTTTCGTTTCACCAAAAACCATTTTCGTTTGCTCCAGAAACACCAATTTCGGTAAATCTGAAGGTATAATGTTACAGTGACAGATTTGTTTTTTTTTATATCTCTCATATTTTATTAGTTTATTATTAGATCTTTTCTATTTTAGTCTCGGACTGTTGCCTTCCCTGACTACGTATGCTCTTTGCCGTGCACCTTGCGCGATCGCAGCGAATCATAAACAGTAAGGGAAATTTTTTTTTCTTGTCTTCTCGGCTACGTATGCTCTTTGCCGTGCACCTTGTGCGATCACGACAAATCAGAAACAACGAGAAAACTTGAAAACGTAGACTTTCTGGGCAAGCTAACCAAGATCTAACCCCATTGTGTGGAAAAGTTTTTTTGTTTGTTTTTGTTTTTCGTTTTTTTTGTGATTTGCAAGAAAAGAAAGCAAGCACGGAGAACGAGAGTAAAAAAGTCTCTTTCCTCCTTCCATTATTTTATGTACCTTTTAAACTTAGCTCACTTGGTCCAAAGTTGCTTTATTACTTAATAGGTCTTGAGTTCAAGTCTTATTAAGCTACTTTTTAGTGCATGCAATTTCTATTTTCAAGTTATTTTATTGTAAAAGTGCATCTCACATAAATAAAATAAAATAAAAGTGAGTCACTTAAGTTTTTTAATTTATTGCCGTACTATTTAAAAGTCACATTATTGTAAAAGTAAACATCACTTATTCTACAAAAGTGATTCACTTCAAAGCAACTTTATTGTAAAGGTGATTGTCAAAGGTTGATCTTGGGAAGAGGGGGCTTCCTTTTTTTGTTGGTCAAAGTTAATATCTACCACGTCACTATTGGGGACATCTTCAACATTTTCTTTGATCAAGCATAAATTCATCATCTAGAATCAGTTTTAAGTGCCGTTTTTTTTAAAAACCGCATATTGTTTCGACCTCTTTGCATCCAGACAGTTAGTTTCTGTTCTATCAGCCATTATTTTATAGTATGGCCACCCCTTGTGATATTATACTTACAAGTTCTAACTATTTCTCATGGAAATCTCATATGGAGGATGTTCTGTGAAGTAGAGGACTTTTCAAGATAACCTCAGGGAAAGAAGCAGAACCCACTGATGATGATAAGAGAATTAAATGGGTAAATAGATGTGATGAAGCTCGTGGATTGATTGGGATATCAATCTCTACCGATTTTCAATTCCACATATCTGGAATTGATGAACCTAATCTCGCTTGGGAAAAGTTGGAATCTGTGTTTGGTAAACACAATGAAATTCGGGGTCATCAACTTGAGAATGAGTTGCTTTCCTTTAATCCAAATGATTTTTCATGCATTCAAGACTATTTATCTAAGTATAAAACTCTTAGACTATTATGTGCAGAATGCAAGATTAAGAAAGAAGACAAACAATGTATTTATCATATTCTTTCAAAACTTGGACCTGCATATTCTGTTTTTATTTCTACATTCTACTCCATGAAAGAATCCTTGACCACAGCTAGCTATCAAGAGCCTAGCCTTGAATCCTTTTGTGATTCCTTAATTAGAGGGCAAGATAAACTTATTCATTTTGGAATAATTAATAATGCAGATACCTCTGGGAAAGCCTTAATGTCCCAACAGAAAGAAAAGTCCAAGCCTCTTAAGAAACATAATTTTCGCAATAATAAGCAAAACAACAAGGGTCCCAAACCCTCTCAGTCAGTTCCTTCTTTAAAAAATGACAAATGATCCAAGCAAAAAGGAAAGAAGACTGAGCGTCATTGCTGTTTTTGTGGGAAAGATAATCATGATGAATCTAACTATTTTAAGAAGATGGAAGCCTTGGAAGCAGCAATGAAGAAGCACCACATCAGCCTAGATTCGTCTTCAGAATCTACCTCTCATGGACATGCACTTTGTGCTTCTGGTTACTCTTATATTGCATCTTCTTGTTCTACTTCAATTGAATGGTTCTGTTGCAGCTGCAACATTTTCCCGAAATTCCAAAAATTTCGGGACCCTCATTTTGCCTAGATTAGTTTGATTTTCTTCTTTGATTTGATCTAATGATTTTTTCAGAAAGACCTTTCTAATGCTTGGATTGATCTATCACTTGTTTTATATTTTTCCTCTAATGCTTGAAACAATCCACTGTGTGTTCAAACTTTATCGTTGCTTTTAAATGCGTTTTCAGCACGTTTGAATTGGAAGTTTATTTGGTTGGTGCTCCCGCCGTTGCGGAGAAATAACAAGTCTTGACTTTGAATTTTCTTTCGATACGTTTGGCTCAATCGACTGATTTTTGGTTTTGAGTCGGAACATGTTGTTACTTTGGTCTCCGCAGTTGCGGACGACAAATCGCAAGGTCTCCCGATTATCGCGCGATTATCGCGCTGACTTTTCAAAGCTCCGCTTTGTTGTTTCGTCAAGCCTTGGGTTTTGGGTTTCTGCCGTTGCGGCCGCGGAAAGAACTACCTTTCCGATCTTTCAGTTGTTTGCTCTTCCGATTCAGACCTTATATGGCGGGGCGTGATGTCCTTTATTTTCCGCCGTTGCGGCTTCCAAAAGCACTAGCCTTCTGGTCAGTTAGTTGATTTCTCCTCCGATGAAGACTTTGCCTATTGCGGAATGACTTGTCCTTTGTGATTCTGTCGTTGCGGTTCCCTTTTCCGCTATCGCTTCGATGTTTCGACGATTAGTCTTGTGAAGTTCCGCTGCGGATGTCGCCGCGGATAGCTTAGTGGTTTGGCCACCCGACGTTGCGGTAGGAATTATGCTTTCGACCTCCGATCCATAGTTTTCCGCCGTTCGATATATTTCCCCGCCGCTTACGTTTGCATATATATATGTATGGGGTCGGGCTTGTTTATTATTCTATTACTATTGCCGTTTCGACTGTCGCTCTTGTGTGCTGTCAGTACCTGCGTCCAGGTGGCTCAACCATGGAAGCCTGACCACCTTCTTCCCGCCGTTCACACAGCGTTGCCAGGTAGGCTCCTCGTTGCATTATCCCGTTCCGTTCGAGCTTTTGGTTGATTTTTCTATGGTTGGTTTTTTTCCCACGGCCGTTTTCCCTTGGCCCCATCGTTTATGCATATATATAGTTGGGGATTTGTATCGTAACTGTCCGTGGGAGGGCGTTTTGGCCCATAGGGTGTTTTATTCCGCGGCCTTTGGTTATGCAACCCTACGCTTAGAGGACAGGGGGTTTGGTGCAGACGGCCGTTACGTTGTCTGCACCAATTTGCCCTGTATGATGATGTTTTTGCAGGGGAAGGCTTTCATGGCCTTCCTGTGGCACTTGGAATGGTTTCCCCCCCCCGTTTGTTTTCGTGCTACCCGCTTCATCAAACCATAGTTGCGTTTCACCGTGTTGTTCCGCGCTGCTCCCCGCACAGTCGGTTTTGAACCCAAGCCGGTGGAGGGGGATATATCAATGCATATAGTTTTGTTGACTATAGGTTGCATGGGTAGTGTTTTGATAAAGCTAACGCCGCTGAAAAAGCTTGAATGATCCCCCCTGTCATTCCCCACAACACGATGATCATGGCGCTTGCAGATAGCCCGAGTTTCCTTCATTTTTTGTAGATTTGCTTCCCACTCAATTTTATTGTTAGAATTGTTTTGGTATTAGACAGCAGTGTTAGCTTGCACATATTTACTTCATGTAACTATTTTCCATCATGTGAAACATAGAGGAAGTTAAACACTACACATTGTTGTCTCAATGTTTGCAACTCAGTCGGAAATGTCTTAATGATTATGATTTCATATATGATAGGAAGATTCCGAATTCAAAATGTCGAAGCGACAGAAGAAGAAGGCCCCTGTGGTCAAAAAAGATCCCGAAGTAGAAGTTGTCACCAAAACCGAATACATCTATGAAGACACCAAGTGTATATCTGGTGTAGAACCGGAGTACCAGTGGGGAGAGATAAACAGGTTGATCACGCGCCGAGAGGTGCCTGATATGGGATTGGAGGAGGAAAGCATATATGCCAATATAGAGAGATCTTCACTGATGAAGATTGCCACCAGACCAGAGCTTTTCCCATGCTCTGAAGTGATTGGTTGGATTCTGCCCCGGGCAGATGTAACCACTATGATCCTGGAGAATGTCGACAAACAGGGCTATGCTGCCTATAGCCCAGGATATGTAGCCCTGGTCTACCACTTGCCAGAAGCACAAGTAAATCTGTCTGATGATTGGTTGAAAAACATTAAGGTTGACCTTGTTGAGACCCTTAAAAGAATGCTGTTATCAGGAAAACATTTCAGAACCAGGCCTACGGGAGAGTATGACACAGCAAGCTTAAGGGCCCCGTACAGGTTCATAGCTTTAATGCTTAACATGATTTTTGGAAGAGCTCATGGCAGGTTCTTCAAATTGGAATGGATGCCAATTATTTTTTATGTTGCGACCCAGGGGACCATTTTCAACTGGGCAAACATAGTATCAAACAGTCTTTCAGCCTGCATGGCCTCAGCCTTGGGAGGAGTGTCCCAAAAGAGGTCTGAATTCTACATGAGTTCTATACTTGTCGATTGTATATTGTGCAATCAACCTTTCCCTGGCCTTAGGTGCATTTGGGACAGGGAGAGGATGCCTGTGTATTCTGCATACAAGCCACTGTGGGCGCACAAGTACCACAGTCATTACCGGGAGATTTGTGAACAGTTCATCATGCCATTGTATACGCTCATTTTCATGAAGGAGTGTAATTGCATGTCAAAGGAGGTGTTGCAAGTAATTGAAGAATACGCAGATTATTATTTGACCGAGGATGGCCTCTACTTCAGAATGTTCGGAGGTTCCAGAGCACCCTCTCTATTGCCCAAATATGCCACAGATTACATCATTTACAAAGAGGCGGTTAGGCAAGTTTTCCTGGATGGCATAGGAAGCTTCCTATTTGAGCATAAGAAGGATGCCTATCCCCCTTTGCCCTTCAAGTTAAGAAGTTACAAGTTTACCAGAGTGAAGAAAGCGGATGAATTTGTAGAAGAGTTGGAAATGTTTCATTTTGGTAAAATGCCCTTCCATAGAAATGACTACCACAGTAAAGTAGCTGAACATTGCAAAGAAAACAACGTACATTTTGAATACACCCACCATTGGGATAGAGAAGAATCCGTCTTCCGTAGTGCAGTGAACATAACAACCTTGAGGAGAAGGTTCAAGAAGAAGATTACCACAAAAGGTGGCAAGGGAGTGGATGAACAAGCCAAAGCTGACGAAGAAGCAAGGAAATGAAATGAGGAAGCCCAAAGGCTGGCACAAGAAGCTGCAGGGTGGTTGCAGGGAGAAGAGGAAGAGAAAAGAAAAGCTGCGCAAGAGGCAACTAGAAAAGCAGAGGAAGATGCAAGGAATGAAGAAGAAGAAAAGAAGAAGAAGCTTGATGAGTAGCTACAGAAGCAAGAAGTAGAGAGGCTAAAGCTCACGCAGACAGAGACATAACAGTCAGCCTTTGACACAGCTGGAGGATAGACCCAGGACATGGAGAACCCCGAGGTTCAAGACCCAGAAGTACCAACTGTTAGCACACCTGGACAGTCTGTGGTCCCTACACTGAAGCTGGTCCCCTTTGAACAGAAGAAAGGGGAAGAAATACCTGATTTTAACACTGTTTTCTTTGACAAGGAGACAAAGAGGATAGTGAAGAGAACGGAAAGGAAGGTTGAAACAGGAGGTCTGCTCGGGAAAATGATAACGAATACGCCCGTTGTATTTGGAACAGATCGAGATCCAAGATTCACCATTAGAGCCGGAGCTGCACTGATTCACGCTTCGGAAGATAATGTGGACAAGATTATGACAGACTTGGAGCAATCCAAGAAGTTCTTTGCTCAACTGAAAGACACATTGAGAAAGGAGAGAGAGGAAAGCAATAAGCTGAAGAGGAAATATGAGGACATGAAAAAAGAGATAAGGTCTTCAAAGGATGAACTGCAGCTCCTCCAAGTGGAAAGACAAGTTAGGGAAACTACACAGGAGTGTCTGGAGAGAGTGCAGCAAGAGTATCAAGAGCTTAGGGTGGAGAAGGAACAACTGCTGGGAAGGATAGAAGGCTTAGAGTTGCAAAAGACCACTTTGGAGGCAAGTGAGAAGCAAGATCAAGAACAAGAGTTGAAGCTTCAAGAGCAGATTTCTTCTTTAACAACTGCTATAGAAGAAGTAAGAGAGCAGCAGGTTGACCTCCAACCCTTCAAGGAGCATGTGCTGGCACAAAAGGCCAAGATGCTTCAGCTGCAAACCGTCATTGAAGAAGAGAGATGTAAAGTTTTGCAAATAGATGGCCGATTAGAGTAAATTCTAGAGACTTCCTCTTATTTTGTTGATGGATCTCAGGACGTCATGGAAGTCCTGACAGCAAGAATGACAAGGCTGGAAAATAATGAAGAAACTCCAGCAGAGGTGCCATCAAAGGATCAACAGGCCCTCAAGCGGGATTATGACTTATTAGAGTTTGCTATAAATACCGCAGATGATTTCATAAAGGCCGTTAAAAAGACGAAAGGAGCATGCAGAGAGTTCTTCAGAAGGCTTCTGATTACCTATAGCCGGTGCCAAGTAGAGGCAGAGCAAAGGCTAGATGTTTTCCCGGACCACAACTCATTTGTGGAGATGTTGCAGAAGAGGTATCATGAGGAAGAAGCAAAAATACAACATATTAAAGCCCTTGATGATCAGATCTTAAGGAGTGAAGTAGATCATTCCGCCATTAGTGTGCAGTTATTGGAGGATCAACTTCGTTTGGGTGCAGCCAGGATTGAGGCCATAAAAAACTAGGCTGCTAAGTTCGAGATAAACATTCAGTTTCTGGAACCTTGTGCGGTTGAAAGCATCGCCTCTGAAGCTTTGGCGTGGAAGAAATTTCCGGACACCCAAGTGGGACCCTCCTCGTAAAGGATTGTTCCCTTTTGTAACATGTAACGATTTTGTAAATATTAGAGGAAGGTGAAATGTTGGGAAGCGAGGGGTTGGGAAGCCCAAAAGTTATTTATGGGCAGCCCAACAGTCTCACCCTTTTGTATAAATATAGAAGACTTAGAAGGAATAGGGGATTTTTCCCAGTTAGACAAAAAAAAATGTTGTAAGAAGAACTACTTTTTTTTGCATTAAAGAATTATTGTTTGCCTGTTGGATAAAGTTTGGTGGGACATTCAAATGCTGTAGCTGTTCCATATACACCACACAAAAATGGTGTAGCTGAACGGAAGAACTGCACTTTAAAAGAAATGGTAATTGTATGATCCAATCTAAGGGACTAAGTCTTCAATATTGCGCTGAGGCCGTAAATTGTGCAAATTACATAGTTAATCGCACACCCACTAAAGTTTTACAGGGTATAACACCGGAAGAAACATGGAGTAAAATTAAACCAGATGTAAGTCACTTTCGTGTGTTTGGTTGTGAAGCATGGGCTCACATTCCAGATGAAAGACAAAAAGCATTGCAGCCTAAAAGTGAAAAGTGCATATTTGTTGGATATTCTGAAGATGTCAAAGGTTATAGACTTCTTTAGCCACATTCTCATGATACAATCATTAGAAGAGATGTTAAATCTGATGAAAATCTCTTGGCCTGCGAACCTAACTTGGCTAGTGTGCCATCTTTGGCCTGCGAGCTTGATTCGACGATTGTGCCTCCTTCTTCTTCTTCTTCCAGCTTCCTTGACAGGTTTCCAACTCCAGTTTCTAATGATGACAGTGAGGATGAAAATCCACCTCCGCTTGCTCATGTTCCTCTAATTGCACCAGCACCAATACTTCCTCGATGGGTCCGTTCAACATATGAAGCAGCTGGTGATCTTGCCGATGATCCTAGAGATCAACGTCGAACACGTTCTCAGTTTCAGCGAGCCTCTTCTCTTTTGGCTCAAGTTTCCGAGAATCATGATCCAAAAACTTTTGTAGAAGCTTCAGGAAATCCAGATTGAGATGCAGCTATGGATGAAGAATATCGTTACTTAATGGCGAACGATACTTGGGATCTTGTTCCTCTTCCAAAAGGAAGAAAACTTGTCAAATGTAAATGGGTCTACAGAACTAAGTATGCATCAGATGAAAGTGTTGAAAAACTTAAGGCAAGGTTAGTTGCCAAAGGTTTTTCCCAAGTTGAAGGGATTGACTACAATGAAACCTTTGCCCCTGTAGCAAAAATGAACTCCATCCGCCTTGAGGCTTTCCCTTGCAGCCTTACATAACTGGGAAGTCCATCAAATGGACATCAAGTCTGCCTTCTTACATGGTGATTTACATGAGGAAATTTACATGAAACAACCTCCTAGATATGTTCAGAATAACTCTAGCCTTGTTTGTCTCCTTAAGAAATCCTTATATGGCCTTGAGCAAGCTCCTAGAGCTTGGTATGCCAAAATGGATAACTTTCTCCTTGACATTGGTTTTTCTAGATGCCATTCTGACCCCAATGTCTATACCAAGAAAGTAGGAAACCATCTCATCATACTTTTTCTTTATGTTGATGATATTATCCTTACTGGTAGTGACCCTAAACTTATAACCCATGTGAAATCTAGTCTTAAGCAAAATTTTGAAATGTCAGACTGAGGACATTTGCATTATTTTTTTGGTCTCCAAGTCTTGCAAACCAAAGAAGGAATCTTTCTTTCCCAGTCTAAGTATGCTTGTGACCTTCTTCGTCGCTTCCACATGGAAGATTGTAAACCAACCCCTTCTCCCTTCCAGTCTGGAGTCAAACTTTCTGCCACTTGTACTTCCCCTGAAGTAGATGCCACCTTGTATCATCAGCTTGTTGGTAGTCTTTGTTGAAATATTGTAACTTCGAAGAATATTCTATATGTATCTTTTGTGGTCCCCGATGGTCCTATCGAGAGAACCACTTGTATTATCTTGTACCCCGATGCTTCTAATCAGAAGAACTAATAAAAGTCATGAGGTTGTCCCCTCTAATTGTAAAAGTGGGTCATTAGCACTACAGTGTGGTTACTTGAGCCTACATGTGTAACTCGAGCCTACATGATTAACTTGAGCTTACATGTCGAATGAGTTAATTGAAGTGAACGGATGGATATAAATAGAGGTGTAGCTCTCCTCATTTGGAGACACACACTCTCACTTGTGTAGCGCATTAGTGGAGAAGAGAAGTAGCTGGAGAAGGAGGAGGATCAGACTTTGATCTCCTTGTTGGTTTTATCTTTTATATTTTTGGGGCATCTATATTGAGGAAGCTTTTGCTGGGTTTTTCCCTTTAGGGTTTTCCCAGGATAAATCTTTGTGTTCCTTTTGTATGGTTGTGCTTGTCTATCTTTCAGCGATCTTGTTTATATGCTTTTGTTATGAAAATGAAATGAAATACTGATGTCTTAGCTAAGCATATGAAAAGTTAACATGGTATCAGAGCCACCCTGAAAAAAGACATTGTGCAGCTCAGAATCTAGGGCTTCTTACTTTTTGGTTCTCTCTCCACAATCGATCAGCAAAAGAAGGCTAGGATGACTCTCCATTGAAGGGCGCATCTTTCTGTCGAAGCGGAATTCAATTCCGAGCATTTTCAGTTTTCGGTGCAGGAAATTATGGCTTCTTATAGAAGAATAATTTTTTAGTGAGCCTAGCATATGATTTCTCTCCTCATCAAAATCGAAGTTTAGAGACCTGGATCAGGATTTTTGGTTGGGTGAAACTCCGGGAAAGTCAAACCCTAGTTTGACCCCGAGCTAGAAAAACCCTAAATACTAAAACTGCTAAGTTTTGGTACATTTGCTATATTATGAGATTGGCGAAGGCTCAGGAGCTGAAAATTGTAGAGTCTGAAGATAAACTCCTGATGTACACTATGTCCAAAATTCAGGCTTAGATTCGCTATCTTCTAGGAGATATGATCCTTCCAATTTAGGGTTCCAGCCTCTTCCAGAATTCATCCCTAAATAGAACACCTGGGGAGAATTGCAATATCTTGGGATACATAGGTCCAAATGGAATTCCTGAAGATGTTATAGAAAGAGCACGGACTATACTTATTGTGGTCCGAATTTCAGAACCAGAAGATGAAAGCGTGACATGTGGCAAGCCGTACAACTTCGCTGTTCTGAACAGTCCTATAACAGGTCACCTTGGGAAAATGATCATAAATCCTAATTGGTGAAACCAATTCTGATGAAACCTATGTTTTTGGATCAGGGAAATGCGAGGTTACCTCAGTGAGAAATTTCAGATACATAGGAGTAGTAATTTCGGAGATATCACAGAAACAGTGATATGCATTTCTGCAGAAGAAATTGGAAAACTAGGGCTTCCTGTTCCGGGAGCTTCCCTCCACTGTTTTCAGAAAATGAGTACATTGGACAGCTCCATTTGAAGAGATATATCTTTCTATTGTATCAAATCTGAAAGATTCCAAGTTTTGAAAATTAGGGTTTTTCTGACAAACGCTAGATTAGCTAGCTCCGGAAGTAGGATGGACACCTCAAATCGGTAAGATCTAATCTTTTGCTATTTGCATTTGAGGTTTTCATTTCAAAGTGATCTATCATATCAGCTTAATAATAAGCTTGGTGAAGTTGAAAACTTCCAAGCATGGAAGTATTTGATCTCTCTGAAGAAAATGAATTGGACACCTTCATGAGTAGAGAGGTTCCAGTTCCAGAAGGAGATGAGGCTTAAAGCCTTAAAGAAGAAGAACCTGATCAAGGCCAAGAAGATCATTGTTGATTCAATCACATATCAACTTGTACCACAAGTGTCTTCCATAAAGACACCGAAGATGTTTGATTCCTTTATCAAGCTATTTGAAGATAAGAACATAAATTAGAAGACGACTTTGAGAAAACAATTGAAGAATGTGAAGATCCAGAATGCAGAACATCTTGAAGCGGTAGAAGAAGAAGTGGAGAATGCAGAAGTGGTGATAGCCACTTTGAATGGTCTCCCAAGATCATAGAATTCATTCATTCAAGGAATGTGTGCCAGAAGAAAGTAATTACTTTCAACAGACTCTGGGAAGAAGAAGAAGCTCAACTCATAAGAAGAGAAGAAGAAGATGGAAGCAATTGAAGATCAAGCTCTCACCATTCAAAGAAGATCCCTCAAGCGATGAGGAATGTGAAGAACTCAATTCTTAAAGAACCTCTTATCCATCTTATCATTTGGATAAGAAATGATGATGTCATGAATGAAGAAGATGATGAAGTAGAAGGATCAAGAAGGAGTCTACCCACGAAACGAATAAAAGATAAGTATTCAATTGTCATTGCATGATATTGTTTTGTTATGCATTTGATTATATTTAGTTGATGTGTTATGCTTGATAGATTGTTTGCATTAATGACTGTATACTACTAATATGCTTGTGATGGGTAAGTAGCTCATGGTGCCATACAACTCTCCATTGTTACTTATCAAACCTCTTTGCTGAGATATTGGATTAGTGCACAATCTCAATGATGTCATGATAAAGATGAAAGACATCTAGAAAGTTTCCGTGAGACATGGATGAATGTTGTATTGGCTAAAATAATTTGTCGTTATGCATATGTTTTATAGTTCTAACCATGTAAATGGTGCATTTGAATTGTAGGAAAGGTCCTGTACAACCTCCTACAAGAAAAGAATGATGAGACTTGTTCCGAAGAACAAGTGATGACAATTCAAGATTCACTCCAATAAACATGAATCTGAAGCTCCCAGGGTCAGAGACACCATGACAGAAGAAAGAGCTTCAGAGAGCAGTAGATCCACCTCGAAGGATGAATACCACCATGGGTATGAGAGATAACTCAAGATGAAGAAAAGAATGCTATGAAAGAAGCTATGATCAAAGAATAACAGTTGATCATGGGGAATGATGTATACGATATGATTTCGAGACATAAAGGGAAGTATATGTCAAGCATAGAACCACCTGTACAGAATGAAGAGGAAAGATGATACTCCACTTCAGGGGGAGTGACTACAGAAGATATCTGAGTTCGACATGGAACGACATGATGGATAGCTTCCTGATGGATTGAGACTTTACCAAGAGTAAAGTGGGTTCCAACATTCAAAATTGAATGCAGAAGACTAGGATATGTTGATGATTTGACAAGACGAACTCATGGAAGATGTTATGATGAAAGAATACTGGAATGATGTTTGGGATATAGTACTCAAACCAAAAAGAAAGAATGTGGTATCTTACAAATGGATTTGCAAGATAAAATATGTTGCTGATAGAAGTAAGGAAAGACTTGTGGCTAGAGGTTTCTATAAGAAAGAGGGAATTAATTCTGAAGAGACACTTACTCCAGGAAGCAAGGTACACTTCCTTCAGAAGTATGATGGTAGTTGCTTCCATGATGAAGTAAAGACAAGCCTTCCTTAATGGTATGATTGGGGAAGAGTTTTACATCGAATAGTCACAAGAATTTGAAGTTGAAGACAGATGGACTCACATATGCAAGATGAAGAAGGCCCTCTATGGTCTGAAGCAAGCTCCCAGAGCTTGGTATGGAAGAATAGATAGTTTCCTGTCAATTATGGGTAAAACTGATCCTAACCTTTATCTCAAGATTGTAGAAGATGAACCTGTCATCCTGTTATTATATGTGGATGACTTATTCTTGACAGGGAATGAGAAACAGATCATGGAAAGCAAGAAGAAACTAGCAGAAGAATTTGAGATGAAAGACCTTGGGTTAATGTCTTATTTCCTAGGTCTGGAAGTATGGAAAAGTTCAGAAGGAATCTTTCTCAACCACGGAAAGTATGCGGTAGAGATATTGAAGAGATTCAATATGTTGGAATGCAAAGCCATGGACACACCCATGGACTCCAACCTGAAGCTGTTAGCTGATGACTCATCAGAGTTAGTGGATGTGACTCATTATAGATAGATCATTGGGTCATTGTTGTACTTAACAAATACCAGACCAGACATTTGTTTTGCTGTGAACACCTTGAGTCAATTTCTAGCTCAACCAAGGTGGGTTCACCTAGTAGCTGCAAAACATGTGATGAGATATCTGAAAGGGACTATAGACTTTGGTCTATACTATGATGGTAGCCATGAGTATAGATTGTAATAGAAAAAGCACATAAGGTGGATGTTATAGTCTGGGATCTGCTATGATTTCATGGTTTAGCAGAAAGCAGTCTAGTGTTGCTCGTAGCACGGCTGAAGCATAATACATAACAGATTGCTTTGCTAAGTTGTGAAGTCATATGACTTCAGAAGCTGATATAAGGTCTCTTTGACCTGAAGATGGATACTACAATGATTCTATGTGATAACCAGAGCTGTGATGACAGAGAACCCTGTGTTCCGTTGTAACACATAATCTGGTATTTATACATACAAGATAAGATGCAGATGATGATGTTTTAGTATTCCCATACTGGAGATATAGATGATGTTTCAGTATTTACATACTGTAGATGCAGATGATGGTGATTCCGTATTTCTATACTGAAGATATAGATGATGATGCTTTCAGTATTCAGATACTGGAGATACAGATGGTGATAGTTCAGTATTCACATACTGAAGATGTAGATGATAATGGTTTGAATGATGATGTATTGATGAAGTCTCTGTCTCAGGTAAAGTTCGAACACTTTCGAGACAAGCTTGGTGTTGTTCGAAAAGACCTTCCTCTAAAGGGGGAGTAGTGATGTTGCAGTGGGATTGTATCATCCCTGGGCACTTGCCCTAAAGTGATGCGGAGACCTCGGTACTCGAGAATGAAGAGGGATTGTATCATTCCGGGACATTTGTCCAAAAGCGATTCGGTGACCTCTGTCCTCGAGAATGAAGAGGGATTGTATCATCCCGGGACATCTGTCCAAAAGTGATCCGGTGACCTCGGTCCTCGAGAATGAAGAGGGATTGTATCATCCTGTGACATCTGTCCAAAATAGATCCAGTGACTTCGGTCTTCGTGAATGTGGTGGGATTGCATCATCCTTGAACTTTGGTTCAAAATGTATCCGGAGGTATCGGCCCCTGTGAATGTGGTGGGATTGCATCATCCCTGAACTTCGGTTCAAAATGTATCTAGAGGTCTCGGCCCCCATGAATGTGGTAGGATTGCATCATCCCTAAACTTTGGTTCAAAATGTATCTGGAGGTCTCGGCCCCCGTGAAAGTGGTGGATTGCATCATCCCTGAACCTCGGTTCAAAATGTATCCGGAGGTCTCAGCCCCCATGAAAGTGGTGGATTGTATCATCCCTGAACCTCTGTTCAAAATGTATCCAGAGGTCTCAGCCCCCGTGAAAGTGGTGGATTGCATCATCCCTGAACCTCGGTTCAAAATGTATCCAGAGGTCTTGGCCCTCGTGAAAGTGGTGGGATTGCATCATCCCTGAACCTCGGTTCTAAATGTATATGGAGATATCGGTCCCCGTGGTAGGATTGTATCATCCTTGAACTTCGGTTCAGAACGGATCCGGTGACCTCAGTACTCGAGAACGTGTGTTGATCCTGTAATTCCTAGAGGAAGGATTGTCTGAGTTCCACAAATGTGTTGATCCCGTAATTCCAATAGGAAGGATTGTCTGAGTTCCACATCTATGTTGATCCCGTAATTCCGAAAGAAAGGACCGTTAGCAACTTCGTAAAGACCTAAATCCCGTAATTCCGAAAGGAAGGATCATTGAATTTATCCCGTAATTCCAATAGGAAGGATTGTCTGAGTTCCACAGATGTGTTGATCTCGTAATTCCAATAGGAATGATTGTCTGAGTTCCACAAATGTGTTGATCCCGTAGTTCCGAAAGGAAGGATCGTTAGTAACTCCATAAATACCTAAATCCCGTAATTTCGAAAGGAAGGATCATTAGTAACTTTGTAAAGACCTAAATCCCGTAATTCCAAAAGGAAGGATCATTAGTAACTCCGTAAAGACCTAAATCCCATAATTCCAAAAGGAAGGATCATTGGTAGCTCCGTAAAGACTTGATCCCATAATTCCAACAGGAAGGATTGTTTGAGTTCCACAACTGTGTTGATCCCGTAATTCCGAAAGGAAGGATCGTTAGTAACTCTGTAAAGACCTAAATCCCGTAATTCCGAAAGGAAGAATCATTGACTTGATCCCGTAATTCCAATAGGAAGGATTGTCTGAGTTCCACAGATGTGTTGATCCCGTAATTCCAAAAGGAAGGATCGTTAGTAACTCTGTAAAGACCTAAATCCCGTAATTCCGATAGGAAGGATCGTCTGAGTACCACAGACATGTTGATCCCGTAATTCCGAAAGGAAGGATCATGTTGATGTTTTGATGATGATGATGTTGATGTTTTGATGATGTTGATGTTTTGATAATAATTATGTTTTGATGATGATGATGTTTTCATGATGATGTTTCTGATTGAAAGATCAGAGTATGATGATGATGATGTTCCTGATCAAAAGATCAGAGTATGATGATGATGATGTTCCTGATCAAAAGATCAGAGTATGATGATGATGTTGTTGCTGATCGAGAGGTCAAAGTGCTGAAGATGATGTCGCTGATCGAAAGGTCAAAGTGCTGAAGATGATGTTGATCGAAAGGTTAAAGTGCTGAAGATGATGTTGCTGATCGAAAGGTCAAAGTGCTGAAGATGATGTTGTTGATCGAAAGGTCAACGTGCTAAATATTTTGTTGATCGAAGTAATCAAAGTATTAATGATGATGAAGATTGAAGATTGAAGATGAAGACTACATAATGTTGAAAAGCTTCCAATGATTTATAGATGTGTTACCCTGATGATGCTGATGATGTCCTCTATGTCTCTCCTACTATTGTTGTTGTTGATGTTGTTGTAGAATACCCTTCTCGTTAAGGGGGAGTGTTGAAATATTGTAACTTTGAAGAATATTCTATATGTATCTTTTGTGGTCCCTGATGGTCCTATCGGGAGAACCACTTGTATTATCTTGTATCCCGATGCCTCTAATCGGAAGAACTAATAAGAGTCATGAGGTTGTCCCCTCTAATTGTAAAGGTGGGTCATTAGCACCCCAGTGTGGTTACTTGAGCCTACATGATTAACTCGAGCCTACATGTCAGATGAGTTAATTGAAGTGAACGGATGAATATAAATAGAGGTGTAGCTTTCCTCATTTGGAGACACACACTCTCACTTGTGTAGCGCATTAGTGGAGAAGAGAAGTAGCTGGAGAAGGAGGAGGATCAGGCTTTGATCTCCTTGCTGGTTTTAACTTTTATCTTTTTGGGGCATCTATATTGAAGAAGCTTTTGCTGGGTTTTTCCCTTTAGGGTTTTCCCAGGATAAATATTTGTGTTCCTTTTGTATGGTTGTGCTTGTCTATCTTTCAGCGATCTTGTTTATATGATTTTGTTATGAAAATGAAATGAAATACTGATGTCTTAGCTAAGCATATGAAAAGTTAACAATCTTTTATACTTGACTCATTCCCGTCCTGACCTTTCCTTTGCCATTGGTCGTGTTGCTCGTTATATGCAAACTCCTCATGAAAGTCACTGGAAAGTAGCAAAAATAATACTTCGATATATTCGAGGTACAATTCAGTTTGGGATTCATTACAGTACAGGGGGGAAACCTTTGTTGGTTGGTTTCACTGATTCATATTGGGCCGGGGATCCTGATGATCGAAAGTCTACTGCAGGTTATGTTTTCAGTCTAGGATCTGGACCTGTCACTTGGGCTTGTAAGAAACAACAAGCTCTTGCTCTTTCTTCAGGAGAAACAGAATATCGGGCCGTAGTTAATGCCAGTCAGGAAGCTTTATTGCTTCGACAGATCCTTTCAGAGTTTGGATTCGAGGAGTAGCAGCCTACTCCACTTTGGTGCGACAATCAAAGTGCCATCAAGCTTGCCAAAGATCCAGTTCTACATCAGCGCAGCAAACACATTGAGCTACACATGCACTTCATCAGAAATCTTGTCCATGATAGTGTTATTGAAGTTCTCTATTGCTCTACAGATGATCAAGTTGCAGACATCTTCACCAAGTCTCTTACAGAAGCGAAGTTTTCTAAACTTCGGTCTATGTTAGGAGTTCATGAATGTGTCCTTAAGGGGGGGTAGGCTCTAATGCCTCCTTCCTTCTTCTAATAGTGTCACTTTTGTAAATCCTTCAATCTTATCCCAAGTTGTTCTTAAGGGGGGATGTTAGTTTATTTAGACACTTAGGAGTTAGTTAAGATCAACTTGTGTAATATATCCGTTAGGTAAAAGTGTGTTTCTTTAGTATGCATTAGTATGCATTTGTAAATATTCTAATCCGACGGTCACAATATGTTCTAAACATAGAGTGATCCGACGGTTCAAATTCTCTTAGATCATACCTACCATTGATCCGTGGCTTACCACCCAATTGGTCTATGATCTCTATTTAAAGAGCATAGAGGGTCCTTGGCTAGTTGATTGATTATGAGAAGCTCATATGTAACTTTCTTTCTTTTGCATAATAAATTGCTCCAAGTAGCTATTTGGCTGGGGCTGTGGACTGTTTCCCTCTCGAGGGTTTTAACCACGTGACAAACATCGGTGTGTTGATCTGTGATCTATTTGTGTGAAGCGGCTGCTTAAGGTGTTCAGTCTTTTGGGAGTACCCTGTGTACTCGAACAATAAGAACATAGATGTAGAATACCAGATTATAGTATATCACGAGGGTCCATATATACACAGAACTGAACCGAGTTCTCATCTTGCTCAACAGCCTAATATATATGATTTACAGACAGTTACATATAACTACCTTTCGGTTTGGTCAATCGACACGACCTTACGCGACCGACCTAATCTCCTAATCAGTCGGCTGTTCGACTAGTCGGCTCATCAACTAGCTCCTCCAACACTTCCTCAGAGATAGAATCAACACCAAAATTAAAACCCCAAAAATAGCTCATTTTATTGCATGTAACAAGACTAATGATGCAACCAATATTGCTAATCTATTATTTTCAGAAAGTGTAAATTTACATGGGTTTTCTTTGAGTATTGTGTCTAACAGAGATACAAATTTTGTTGGTCATTTTTGGAAAACTCTGTGGAAGAAGTTTGGGACTAATCTTTGTTTTAGTTGTTCTTAGCACCCTCCGATTGATGGACATACTAAAGTGATAAATAGGAGATTGGGAAACATACTGAGAATCGTTGTGTATGAACATCCAAAATAGTGGGACTTGGCTCTAGCTCAGGCTGAGTTTGCATACAATGATTCACCCAATAGAAGTACAAGTATGATTCCTTTTCAAATTGTATATGGAATCCATCCAAGAGGTGTATATGAACTTAGATATTTGGGAAAACAAGAAAAGAGAATTTCAGAGGGTGAAGACTTTGCAATTAGTATGCATGAGTTTCATGAGAATATCAAGAAGAGATTATAGAAAAGTGCAGAGAAATATAAACAAAGAGAAGACTTGAAGAGAAGGGAAGTAAATTTTCAGGTTGGAGATTTAGTGATGGCCTATATTAAAAAGTAAAGGTTCCCTAAGGGAACTTATAATAAATTAAAGCTTAAAAATATTGGACCTTGTAAAGTGTTGAGGAAGTTTTCTGCAAATGCTTATGAGATTGAACTTCCTTCTGACCTTCAAATTTCACCAATTTTTAATGTTTCATATTTATATCCTTTTAGAGATGTAGATATCCAGATAGATGGTGTAACTTCAGATGGAGATGATTCATATATAGATTGGCACGAACAAATTCCACAGAAAGAACAACCTCATATTGAAGACATCCTTGACAGAAGAATCCTAAGGAAGACTAGGAACCAAACCTTATATCAATACTTGGTCAAATGGAGAAATAATCCTACTGAAGATGCATCCTGGATGACATAACAAGAAATTTCCAAGTACAGTGTGCATCCTGAATATTTAATGAGGAATTATTTTCTTCCCCAAGAGTATTATGGAGGAGCATCATGCTCAACTTGATGAATCAACATCCAACTCGGATTTCATTTACTGATGAGTCAATCCACCATGTAATCCCTTCTAGATAAATTTGGCTTGCAGTTAGAAAGATAGGGTTAGTTTCTAATTTGTAATAAGTGGCAGATAGTCATTGTTCACCTTGATCCCTGTGTGGATTTCTCAAGGATCGATCTTTGCAGATAGGGTTTCTTTAATTAGGTCCTCAGATCCAACCTAGTCGGATCTGACATGTTTTATGAGTGTTATAAAATGAATTGAATGTAATAGTTAGAATAGTGAGATAAGAGAGGTGGTTTCACAGAAGAGTGAGCGAGGAGCGAACAAGTAGATTTCTCTGTGTGTATTTGAATTTTCCGATGAATTGAATAAAGAATAGAGGAATAAATACTGCATGTGTTTTGATGAATTTCATGTCTTCATATAGTTATGTAGAAGTATGAACTCGTCCCGTATTCACTCCACATAAACTGTGTATAATTTTTTTGGCTTTGGGTATTCATAGTTTTCGAATTATAGAGGAAAATGATCCTTTCAGTGATCAATTCGACGAAATTTACAAAGAAGGAAAAAGGACAAGTCGGATGGTGAGGAATGATTGTGACAAATATCAATGATCACAATTCATTTCTGTGGCAAGGGAAGAAAATACACAAATTTTGATCGTGATCCGCACTTAAAATCAGATCGACGGTCGAGATCAAGTCCATAGAAGATTGGCGACGGGGAAGAAGTGTTGTGTGGAAGTTGGAAGCCAAAAAGGCATGAAAGTGGAGTTTAGAAAATTCAAAAGTCGAGTTTTGCTTTCCGAACAAAAAAGGAGAAGTGCGAAAGGGTGGAAACCATCATTCCGCGAAATATACAAACAAGGTTCCGCTATCCAATTGGGAATTCGAGATGTGGAATCGGAAGTGCAGAAATGAAGAAATTCTTGTCTGCAAGAGTTGAAATTCTGATTTTTGCATCCTGCTAAAGTGCGGAAAGGCACAAGCGGAAGGAGAAGTGTAGAGGCAGAAGTGCGCAGTTGTAAAAGAGCAAAAGTTGGAAAAGTTAACTTTCTGCTTTCCGATTTCTGCTAGAATGCGAAAAGGTAGTTAGATAGTGTAGAAAGCTACTTAACAAAGAAATTTTGCCCTATTAGTTTCGAATTTCAAGAATTTTAGCTCTGCAAATGAACCAGCTTCATTAGAAGGTGTTGGAAATTTTTTGGCCCACCCTTCATACACGGTGGAATGCCCAAACTGACAAATTGAAAGATTATTTGATGAACCACATGGTTAACTTGTTTGGTGATACCTTTAACAGAAAAGGTGTCACCGCAGCAGTTGGATTATAATTGAAATATGTTAGGGAAGATTATAGGGACAATTTGTAAATTAACACTAAGTATGAGCATCCTCTAATTGTTCCATAGAAGGAGTGGAAGGTTCTCATAGATTATGCGAAGGAGAAGGCATTGATAAAATAAGGAAAGACTTGGCCAATCAGTTCAAGAAGATATGACACATATCATATTTTCAATGAAAAATGTTTTTTTTTTAACTTTTAAATATATTTAAGTTGTGATATCTAACATATTTGAAACCTTTCATAGGTTCCCTGACACCTCTAAAGCGACAAAAGAAAGACTAGAAAAACATGGGTAGCACAAACTGGGCCAGGGTGGAAATAAAAAACAAAGAGTACGAATTGTAAGAATCAAACGATCATTATTTGTAGCCAAAAAAATTGTAACTGTAGAGAACAAATAATTTATTTATCACAAACATTTTTTATGGTGTTATGCATTGCAGGTAAATTCTTTTCAAGAGGCATCCACTGAAGAATACTCAAGGCTCGGCTTCAAGTATGGTTTTCAACATGTGTTGGAATGTCGAAAAAGCTTGGGGCAAACCCCAATTTCCCCATTGATGCACACATAGGTATATAAAACCATTTGTGCATGTTCAATTTTCTCACATTACTTTGGACTTGAATTATGTGTTATGTCAAATTTGTATATGTAATAACTTGAAACTTCTTAAGCATTGGAAAGATCTTAACATGACAAATATTTTTAATAAATGAATGGTTTCAAGCATCCCCATACCAAATCTAATTAATCTCCTTTTTATACGTTACAAATATTAAGTTGATAATAAAAGCTTTTAGAAGACCTTATATGAGCATAATCCCTAAGAGGTCCAAGCGCACCACAACGTTTTCTCCAGAAATTTGTGTTTTCTTCTGAAACCTTCTTTGTGATCGGTGTAGTCATGAATACCTTTATAAAGATTTTCGTCATCATTATTTATACCCTTAATTGAATCATTGTCTTGCTTAAACACTCACTATCGGATGGTCTCACATCTTTGGTAAACTCGGCCTCTCTCTCTCTAGGGTTGCCATTGAGTTGTTTCCATTTTGAACCTGAATTTGGTTTTAGGATTTGTAATGGACTTAGTGGATTTATGAATCTTTTATAGATTAATGGACTCATCATCATCTATATTATATACTAATTTAGCTAGACATTCAAATAGCCTAATTAACAAAGTGTGGTGATCATCTTAAGAATGTAATTATCCATTCATGTATTAATAAAAGATATAATTTTTCCTTGGAAAAAAAATCTAGACAATCAACAACATACTCCCACATCTCATTATTACAAGAATATTGGATCAATTGCACAAATACATTACATTTACTACAAGGCCTAATAATGTTGAATGCATAATCAACGAGACACTACAAATCCAAGATTCACAACTATCACTTTCAAGATCAAGTCTTCATATTGATTGTGCCAATTGAACTCCATTGACAATTTCAAATCCATATGGTTGGTTCTCCATGTTGATCAATGAAAAATGAACAAATCACTCTTTCAAAGTCAATAAGGGATGATTCAAGTGGTCAACACCCTAACAACACCATTAGGTTCCCTTCTTCTAACCATCTCCTTCCCATTTATAAACTCTTACAATAGTTAATGCAATATGTAGACACTGAGAGGGGGGGTGAATCAGTGTAAAGCAATTTTTACAATTTTACTTGACCTGTTACACTTAACTACCAATTCATCATTACCAATAATCATTTCATAAACTTCATCACTTACATATCATAGCATTTAACTCATCAAGAACCATAACACAGAAGAACACCACACCATATAAATTTGTAATCTTTTTATATTAGTTTTGGTCCGGCTACAACCGTTAGGAAAAATTAGCACCTACTGATACATAGAGCACCTACTCTGCATCCAGGACCCTACTTGGTTTTCTTAGACCCTGCTAAGAAGGGTTTGAGGTATCCTAACCTCAAAAGCAAGACAAGCTTGCAATTACAATTAAAGCTTACTGTCACTGTGTCACATCAACATCATCTGTCTCTTCAATCTGCTGCTGAATGTCATAGGTCTGCTCGTCACCTCAATCCACTTTCCAATTCAATCAACTGCTGCAAATCATCTCTCAGTTCAACTGCTCATTGTCATCAACCTGTCCAACCTGTTGTTCAAGTATGTGCTCACAAGGATCTCCTCTAACCACTGTCAAAACATCATTGTCTACTGATATATCATTTCTCTGCTATACATTGCTCATGTATCTCTGCTGGTCATTCTCTGGAAACTACTTGGTCAATTTCCGCTGCTCATCAACATCTCTGCTTTGCTCATCAACCATGTCAACATTGCTCATCAATACTGCTGCCACACGGTTCATCAACACAAGTGCTTCAACACTGCTAAGTCATTTGGATAACTCAGCCTTGGACTGATCACACTCCTCATAAACTAGGGCTGTCATCTTTTGTCAATGTTCAAGCTTTGTGTTGTCAACCTCATGCACACTTCTTTCCAGGCAACTAAACTCCAACCAAATCCCAAGTCTGAACTATGTGTTCTTACAGACACATTCAGATGTGTTTCAAGCTTGATTGTGCATACAAGCTTGCATTGTGGACCAATTCAGACTGTTTCAACCTCTGTCAACAACTTGTCACATCCTCATCACTGCTGTTCAAGATGCCACATGTCAACATGTCTTCTGAGAGAGTACAGTCCCTACTGCTGTAGCATTATGTCACTAGGATGTCTGCTGCTGTATATTACTGTTGGCCAATCAGCTCATCAACTGGATACAATTCTTCCTTTGACCACCCTTAGTCTCTTTTATAGCATATAACAAGTCTGTCCCAAAAGGCCTTCTTTCAAATTAGGCAACTTCAATGACTGTATATAATCTGCTCTTGTGCCAAATGACGTACTGTCACAAAACTGAGCAAGTATACTTCTAGTTGACAGCATAGAAGAATCCAAACAAGACTTTGGATGGTTTCTTTTCACGAACTTGAACACTTACATATCAGTCCTCATGCACTGGGTTGTATACTTCAGATTTATACCCTCAAACTCAGATCAATAGGATATATGTGTATATATAAACATCTAAACTTACCTCAGTTCAACCCTGAACTGTATATTGTATGTGCTGTAGATGTCTTCTAGCAGCTGTATGTTATTTCTCCATACTGCTTGTAATGAGGAGCCATGAATTTTATCTTTTCACATGTTTGGGACTGGCTGAACAATTAACATAGCATCAGAGGGATGACAGGTAATAGTATCGCCAGGAAAATGCACGATGCCATTTGTATATCAACTTTGCTGAACAAGTCTAGAAGCTGATTAATAAAAGCTGATTAATGCCATGATGAATGAATGTGCACAGGATCTCATGGAAGAGCTTCGAAAACCTAGTCAATATTCAGACTTATTTTTTTATTGTCTTGTCAGCACCATTGACCAACAAAATTCTGGCCACATCTTTTGTCCTACTTTCCACTGCAAGATGCAGAGGTGTCCACCCTTCATTGTCTGGCGAATCTTCCCATCATATAATACCGTCTTCCATACAACTGGGACTTCTACTACTCCACGTATTCTCCTCTTAGAAGCTTCTTTGAACAACAGTGATAGCAACAATTTTGCAAATAATTCTTGAAGACAGTGACTTTTCAACGTTTCTCACAGCAACTTCAAAAGGGGGCTCAGGCCTGCAACTTATGCTCACCCAAGCGACAGAGAGAAGATAGCAGCAGATCAATCAAAACATCGGTTACTTAAAAGAAATTACATCACACAAGATTATTGGAAAGTGGGCGTCTCAGTGATAAACTATGATAAATAACCATAGATCTGGTGTAAATCAAAGGAAACCATACACATTTGGCTTCTTCTACACAATGGCGACTTTCTCCACATATGCAGCGATTTAGACAACAACAAGAAATAAAAGGTATGCCCTTCCTTCTTCAGCTCCTCGAACTTCAACACAGTCTCCAGGAAGTTCCTTCACATGGTGATCTCGAGCAACTTCCTTCTTCAAACACCTGGTTTTTCACACAGATCAACTCACCAAATTATGACTGACGATTCTCTTCTCATGTAGCAGCGATCCAATTTGTTGATGGTAGTCGGGATCCAATTTGGCGATGACAACAACGATCCAAGCTATTCCACATAGATCGCGATCTCCAGAGTCACAGGATGGCAGCGATCTCAATTCTTCTATGGCAGCAAGATTGCTGGAAGTATATGGCAGCGATCCAATGGAAAACACTGATCCAATGGGAAGCCCCACACAACTCTCTCTTCCACCCACTACAACGGTTTATGATATTGTTTCAATCCACAACAGCAGCTTCTTCAACAATCGACAATTACTGGCAGCGTTCTACCTTCACGATCTCCTGTAGCGAACAGATTTTTGCAAATAAGGAAGTGATTGGGAAACGATCCAATCCGTTCAGGCCGGACAACGGTCTCTCACCAATTTTTAGATGGGCAGGGAGCTCCTCCACGATCCGCTCTTTACACCAACGATTCTCCTTCAATGAGCTCCCACGAATTTCCAAAAACACTGCTCCTTCAGCCAGCGAGCTGCTCCTTTGCTGCAAGTACTGCTCCTCAAACCTCTGAACCTGCTGCTGCCTCAGTCCAGCGAAAATTTCCTCAGAGCTCCACGAATTTCTCACCTAAAAAGTGAGGATTTGAAGGGTATTTATACACATTTTCAACATATTTTTGTTGAGCCGACCTACCTTTTTTTAATATTATTTTGGAGCCGACTTTGCAAAGTAATTTTTTTATTTTTAATTATGCTGAGCCGACATGCTATTGTAATTTGGAGCCGACTTAGTAAATTCAATATTTTATTTTTTATTGTGTGGGCCAACCTGGCATACTTCAAAGTTAACACCAAGATCACATCAAAATAATCATGAGCTGAGCAAAGACTTGTTCTTCAAGAGCTCCAACAAGCAACAAGGTTTAATCTCCATGGTTACCACCAACATTATGACACAAGAGTTCCACGTAATTCTTCAAGAGCTTCAAGGGATTCAAGTGTTATGCCACATCATACAAATGACCTACCTTGCCTTCACAATTCCTTTAAGGTTCCAAAGGCTTCTTCAACGTCTACCAGGACTTCAAGACCATCTCTAAGGTCTTCTGCATCATTAGCTGAGTCTTCAACATCTTCAGCAAAGTGGTGACATCAATGACATCAAGACCATGTTGGCATCAATGACAATTTCATCAACAATCTACCCCTTTGTCATTGATGACAACAACTCATGCTCCCCCTATGAGCATGCTCCCCTTTTGTCTTCATTTCTCCCCCTTTGGCATCAATGGCAAAGGGTGTCCACATACCTGTCTCTGAGATCTCTGATCACTGCTGACTTCTCCCCCTGTCAATATGCACAATCCTAGGACCTGTCTCTATGCCTGGAGTAACCATCTTTTCTCCTTTGAGTTCATTCTCCAGCCTCATGAACTCAAGGTGTGTTAAGGTCTTTGAGAGACCTTACACTTGGCTTGCCGTATGGCAGCCATCCTCCCTGCTCTGATCAGCTTCTCCTATCTGCAACTGCTATGTATTCCTCATCCATACCTGCTTCTTGACATCTGTCCTTTGAGCATCTGTTCCTTCATTTGTACTGGCTTTCCTTGATGAGTTTTCTAGGTAACTTCTTAAGGATTGTTTCCGTGTACTCCAACAATCTTGAGCTTTGTGCCCAAGGCCACTGCAGCTATAACACCTCATCGTACGACAATGTGCAGCAATGTGACCGACATTGTTGCAAGACCAACATCTGACTGAGTTGTTGGAGCTTCCAACACTTCTTTGATCAACTTCATTTCTCCATGCTTGAGAGTGTCCTTGACTGTAGACATTTGTCTTCTGATCTTCAAATCTTCTTGCTGATGTGTATGGAGTACTCCTTCTTGCTTGACATCTTTGATTGGCACATTCATGGGCTTTGTGTCCAAACCCACTGCAGGTGTAGCATCTCAATGTGTGACATGTGGCAGCAACATGTCCGACTTGATTGCATGTCCAAAATCTAACAGAGTCATTGGGGCTTCCAGCCCTTCTTCTTCCATAGAACCTAACTCCTTGTTTCATCTTTGAACTTCCAAAATCCTTGTTGTCATGTGCAGGTGCATGGGGAGCAACTTTGGACGTTGATGGACCTGCTTCTGGAGTCTTCAGAGACCAAGTGTCATCTTCAGGTTTTTCTTTGTTCTTCTTGTAACCAAGACCGGTTTTGTCGAGTGGAGATCTTTGGCAATCTAAGATCTTATCTAGGACAATTGAACTGTCCTGGAGCTTGACAGAGCTGCTGTTGAACTTCTCATGATGCTTTGATTTTTCCATCTTCTTTCTGAGATTGAAAATCTCAAACTCATGCTTCTGATTTGTCACTTCTTTTTCTTCCAATTGATCTCTTAATGCTTCTTCTATTCTCTTGGCTTCTTCAAGCTGAGTTTTCAGATCAAGATTTGCCTCTCTTGCTTCTTCAAGTATTTTTGAATCTTTATCATGGTTCTTTTGTTCTAGGGTTAGATCGATCAAATCAATCTTTAGCTTTTTTTTTTCTATTTCCTTTTCCTTCAGCAATTTCAGCCAACCTACTCCTTCATGCTTAAGTTTCTTAAGCAATTCCTTTAGTTCAACATTCTGTTTTTGGAGATTATCCATATAACCAAATGTTGTCGTCCTAAACATCTTGTAATCAGATTGATTAAGATCAACTTTGTTCAAGAACCAATCAGCTTTGAGATCTATGTTGCATACATAGTTTATAATTCTCTGTTTAGCTTTCAACATTGCTTCATCATCATCTGCAAGAACCTTCTCAATTTCATCACACAAGCTATCATAATCACAAGAGTTCATACCTTTACTGGAGTCCTCTTCTTGTTTGAGCTCTTCTGGGGGCTTGTCTTCTGATTCCTGATTTGTCTTTTCGGGTTCTGGTCTCGCCTTCTAATACTCCCTTTCCAACTTGAACCATATGTCTTTTGCCGATGTGTACTCTCCTACACTTTCCTTCACTGAGCTGGGAAGTCCATCCACGAGGAACTTCAAGGCTGTAGTTTTGTCCTTCTTCGCTTCCTTCTGTGCAGCTGATTTTCCTTTCTTGTTTGATAGAGCGGGTGGATTGATGACAATTTCCCAAACACCAAACTTCTTCAGATAAGCCTTCATTTTGCTCCTCCAACTGAAATAATCTGCAATATCTAGTACAGGCACATCATTGCTTGATGACTCTTTCTTTTCCTCCATTGTGTCTAAATATCTCTTTCAAGCTTGCTAGGCTCGTGACGAAGGCCTGCTCTGATACCAATTGTAGACACTGAGAGGGGGAGTGAATCAGTGTAAAGCAATTTTTACAATTTTACTTGACCTGTTACACTTAACTACCAATTCATCATTACCAATAATCATTTCATAAACTTCATCATTTACATATCATAGCATTTAACTCATCAAGAACCATAACACAGAAGAACACCACACCATATAAATTTGTAATCTTTTTATATTAGTTTTGGTTCGGCTACAACCGTTAGGCAAAATCAGCACCTACTGATACATAGAGCACCTACTCTGCATCCAGGACCCTGCCTGGTTTTCTTAGACCCTGCTAGGAAGGGTTTGAGGTATCCTAACCTCAAAAGCAAGACAAGCTTGCAATTACAATTAAAGCTTCTGTCACTGTGTCACATCAACATCATCTGTCTCTTCAATCTGCAGCTGAATGTCATAGGTCTGCTCGTCACCTCAATCCAATTTCCAATTCAATCAACTGCTGCAAATCATCTCTCAGTTCAACTGCTCATTGTCATCAACCTGTCGAACCTGTTGTTCAAGTATGTGCTCACAAGGATCTCCTTTAACCACTGTCAAAACATCACTGTCTACTGATATATCATTTCTCTGCTATACATTGCTCATGTATCTCTGCTGGTCATTCTCTGGAAACTACTTGGTCAATTTCTGCTGCTCATCAACATCTCTGCTTTGCTCATCAACCATGTCAACACTGCCCATCAATACTGTTGCCACACTGTTCATCAACACAAGTGTTTCAACACTACTAAGTCATTTGGATAACTCAGCCTTGGACTGATCATACTCCTCATAAACTAGGGCTGTCATCTTTTGTCAATGTTCAAGCTTTGTGTTGTCAACCTCATGCACACTTTTTTCCAGGCAACTAAACTCCAACCAAATCCCAAGTCTGAACTATGTGTTCTTACAGACACATTCAGATGTGTTTCAAGCTTGACTGTGCATACAAGCTTGCATTGTGGACCAATTCAGACTGTCTCAACCTCTGTCAACAACTTGTCACATCCTCATCACTGCTGTTCAAGATGCCACATGTCAACATGTCTTCTGAGAGAGTACAGTCCCTACTGCTGTAGCATTATGTCACTAGGATGTCCGCTGATGTATATTACTGTTGGCCAATCATCTCATCAACTGGATACAATTCTGCCTTTGACCACCCTTAGTCTCTTTTAGCATATAACAAGTCTGTCCCAAAAGGCCTTCTTTCAAATTAGGCAACTTCAATGACTGTATATAATCTACTCTTGTGCCAAATGACGTACTGCCACAAAACTGAGCAAGTATACTTCTAGTTAACAGCATAGAAGAATCCAAACAAGACTTTGGATGGTTTCTTTTCACGAACTTGAACACTTACATATCAGTCCTCATGCACTGGGTTGTATACTTCAGATTTATACCCTCAAACTTAGATCAACAGGATATATGTGTATATATAAACATCTAAACTTACCTCAGTTCAACCCTGAACTGTATATTGTATGTGCTATAGATGTCTTCTAGCAGCTGTATGTTATTTCTCCATACTTCTTGTAATGAGGAGCCATGCATTTTATCTTTTCACATGTTTGGGACTGGCTGAACAATTAACATAGCATCAGAGGGATGACAGGTAATAGTATCGCCAGGAAAATGCACGATGCCATTTGTATATCAACTTTGCTGAACAAGTCTAGAAGCTAATTAATAGAAGCTGATTAATGGCATGATGAATGAATGTGCACATGATCTCATGGAAGAGCTTCGAAAACCTAGTCAATATTCAGACTTTTTTTTTTTTTGTCTTGTCAGCACCATTGACCAACAAAATTCTGGCCACATCTTTTGTCCCACTTTCCACTGTAAGATGCAGAGGTGTCCACCCTTCATTGTTTGGCGAATCTTCCCATCATATAATACAGTCTTCCATACAACTGGGACTTCTACTACTGCACGTATTCTCCTCTTAGAAGCTTCTTTGAACAACAGTGATAGCAACAATTTTGCAAATAATTCTTGAAGACAGTGACTTTTCAACGTTTCTCACAGCAACTTCGAAAGGGGGCTCAGGCCTGCAACTTATGCTCACCCAAGCGACAGAGAAAAGATAGCAGCAGATCAATCAAAACATTGGCTAGTTAAAAGAAATTACATCACACAAGATTATTGGAAAGTGGGCGTCTCAGCGATAAACTATGATAAATAACCGCAGATCTGGTGTAAATAAAAGGAAACCATACACATTTGGCTTCTTTTACACAATGGCGACTTTCTCCACATCTGCAGCGATTCAGACAACAACAAGAAATAGAAGATATGCCCTTCCTTCTTCAGCTCCTCGAACTTCAACACAGTCTCCAGGCAATTCCTTCACATGGTGATCTCGAGCAGCTTCCTTCTTCAAACACCCGGTTCTTCACACAGATCAACTCACCAAATTATGACTGACGATTCTCTTCTCATGTAGCAGCGATCCAATTTGTTGATGGTAGTCACGATCCAATTTGGCGATGACAACAACGATCCAAGCTATTCCACATAGATCGCGATCTCCAGAGTCATAGGATGGCAGCGATCTCAATTCTTCTATGGCAGCAAGATTGCTGGAATTATATGGCAGCGATCCAATGGAAAACATCAATCCAATGGGAAGCCCCACATAGCTCTCTCTTCCACCCACTACAATGGTTTATGATATTGTTTCAATCCACAGCAGCAGCTTCTTCAACAATCGGCAATTACTGGCAGCGTTCTACCTTCACGATCTCCTGCAGTGAACAGATTTCTGCAAATAAGGAAGTGATTGGGAAACGATCCAATCTGTTCAGGCCGGACAACGGTCTCTCACCAATTTTTAGACGGGCAAGGAGCTCCTCCACGATCCGCTCTTTACACCAACGATTCTCCTTCAATGAGCTCTCACGAATTTCCAAAAACACTACTCCTTCAGCGAGCGAGCTGCTCCTCTGCTGCAAGTACTGCTCCTCAAACCTCCGAACCTGCTGCTGCCTCAGTCCAGCGAAAATTTCTTCAGAGCTCCACGAATTTCTCACCTAAAAAGTGAGGATTTGAAGGGTATTTATACACATTTTCAACATATTTTTGTTGAGCCGACCTACCTTTTTTTAATATTATTTTGGAGCCGACTTTGCAAAGTAATTTTTTTATTTTTAATTATGCTGAGCCGACATGCTATTGTAATTTGGAGCCGACTTAGCAAATTCAATATTTTATTTTTTATTGTGTGGGACGACCTGGAATACTTCAAAGTTAACACCAAGATCACATCAAAATAATCATGAGCTGAGCAAAGACTTGTTTTTCAAGAGCTCCAACAAGCAACAAGGTTTAATCTCCATGGTTACCACCAACATGATGACACAAGAGTTCCACGGAATTCTTCAAGAGATTCAAGGGATTCAAGGGTTATGCCACATCATACAAATGACCTACCTTGCCTTCACAATTCCTTCAAGGTTCCAAAGGCTTCTTCAACGTCTACCAGGACTTCAAGACCATCTCTAGGGTCTTTTGCATCATTAGCTGGGTCTTCAACATCTTCAACAAAGTGGTGACATCAATGACATCAAGACCATGTTGGAATCAATGACAATTTCATCAACACAATATTGGTTTTTCCATCTTAACTAAGTTTTATCTCTTGCTCTATGAGATCACCACAATGTCCCATGAATATTGGAAATAATGAAATACGTATCTCAATAATAACTGGACATTTATATCTATATAATTGTCTTGGTTTTTTCATATTATGCCCCTCTCCAGCGACCTCCACGCCCTACAATTCAACGTACCAAAATTATGGTACAGGACCTACACAATCAACAGAAAGAGAGAGCACAACAACTTCAATGGGAAACAACAACGAATTAAATGTCCCCATATTGGACTTTATGAAAAAAAAATGTAGTTGTATACATTTAAGATTTTTATTTGTATTAGTCGATGCATAGCTTATTTTTTATATGTGTGACATCTTCTGAGGAGTATGGTTATCCTCAAGGGGTTGGACATCCCTTGCTGAGTTAACCTGAGGAAGATGAGATGACCACATGAGCTTCCACTCTTTGCATGAGACACATGAGACGTGTGACCACATACAATTGAGAAGGTAGGGTAACCTACCCTTACATTGACTTGTTGTGCATGAGCCTAGTATGATGTCATGTTGCATTGTTATGTTATGTTGACTTGCATGTTTACTTGTATGTGATTTGTATCCTTGTGGTGACTCATGATTGACCCTTGCATGGTAATGTTGATCTATACAACCCTTAAATGTTGAAGTACAGCTTGTTGCTGACTAGCATGACCCCTTAGGGGGGCTTTCCACCCTTGAGTTGACCTTAAGATCCCTCCTTAGGTGTCATCTACCATAGCGCTACCTTATATGACTTTTTTGGAGTACTTTGTTGTCATTTTTTATGGTGAGTTGGTCGCAGTGTTGTGCTTTTACTATTTTTTATTTATGAGGGTTGGATGATCTTTTTTAGGATCTTTTCTAGTTTTGGGTTCTCTCCTTTCACATGTATGTTGTTATAGTTGAGTCTCATGCAAGTAACCTAATGCTAAGATGTTGAAGTCTATTTAGAAGCATTTTTCTGAGGATAAGGGAGGTATGCCCTAAAATTTTATGTTGAGTATATAATTGGTTAAGATATGATATATATTTCTACAGTTATATATTGTTGCCTTTCATTAACAACTTATATATGATATAGATTGATACTGTTATTATTGTTATTGTTTTCAGTACTTTAATGGTTATTGTAGATCATTGTTTCTGGGACATGTTGGACATGAAGGATATTTAGGTCTAGTTTATTTTTCCACAAAAATGACATAATTTTATTGTACTATAGGAAACTGTACTATCCTGTTTTTTTTACATAGTGAGAGTAAAAAGAAATATGGGATTATTGTTAACCTTCTCCTATTTGTTAATTTTTCTCAATTGAAAATCTACATTATAACATTGTTCTAGAAATGGGTTTGTTTTTCAATGATTTTTGTTTGCTTGTATTGTCCCAGTTGACCTTCATATCCAAATCACTTTCTTATTCGCTTTGTAATACCCATTATAAGATAGAATTTAATTCCTCAAACTCTTAGAATTGAACTCCCCTCCCCCCCGAGAAACCTCCCCAATAATTAAGCATATTCATTGACATATAATGGGATACATTATTGGGTCATTCCAAGACATGAACTCAAGCTATTTTTTGCTACGTATATTACATTAACCATTAGTGGTATCATGTCAAAAATTTGTATTCCTTTGATATGGCCTTGAGGCTAAGCACATCAAATAATAATATGATCCATTCATTCAAATTAAAGACCTTAGCAATGATACTCAACCCCAAACACAATTAGGCACTTTCTAGTAAACTCATCACATGTCACGTCCCCTTCCGCCCCCGGAGGAGAGAACGCGACCCAACTCTTCTACATGAGTTACACATCTTTGATTCTACATTTGTATGATGATTCCCGATTCTTTTTTTTATTCTGGCAAGAACTACACAAGCAAGAATTTCTCCTACTAACATTTTGATCTAGACCAAGTATAACTCTTTATTGTCTTCAATGTAGAGAGATCGAATGGTGGAGAATCATCCTGCAGAAAATCAACGGTGTGGAGAGCTTTACTTGCGGAATCGGAAACATATCAAAATTTCACTCTCCCACCCCGCATCTCGCGTGCCGCATGCTGCATCCTGCATCCCGCATATAGAATGGCCATTACGGAGCTCAAGGTTGCAGAAATCAAGATTTACCATAGTCATTTCCACATCCCACGAATTACGGAAGGGAAATGCGGAAAGCAGATTTCGCCAAACGACATTTCCACATCCCGCATCCCACAAGTTGTGGAAAGGGAATCGTGGAAGGGAAAATGTGAAGTCCAGACTTTTGCAAGGTGCATTTATGCATCCTGCACCCCGCATCTCGCAAGTTGCCGAAAGGGAATTGCGGAAGGGAAAATCTACGGAAATTCGATCTGTTCATGAAAATTTCTAAGTAAAAAACTGATTTCCAACATCCAAGCCATCACCAATCTAGTCTATCTAACTTCATAACAACTTAGAAAATTCATTGCAGTAATTACACACATAGATGCATCATTCATGAAATATACAACTAAAACACAACACATTTCATTCAAGCATTCATCATTTCATATTAATTTATATACAAGTACAGTTGCAGGGATTGAAACACAAGAGATACTTATCTTTATTAGAAGCTTGTTCTGCAACCAGCTATGTTGATGCAATGTTCCACCCAACCATAGGCCAGTGTGCTCATCAATCTCTCAGCAACACTGCCACCCCCGAGCTGGGCATGATTTCGCCAAGGAATAAGGAACACTAGCAAACTTACCCATAGCCAAGGATACAATAAAACTTAGCCAAGACAACACAGTTGGGTTTATCAAGCTTACACCGACAGCGATTTACACATAGCCAAAGTTTATACAACTCACATCCAACCAACAAATGGGTTTATCAAGCTACTAGCCAAGCCAATCCAAGCCATCCTTCTAGTTGGGTTTATCAAGCTTACACATACAATGGTTTACATAGCCAAAATTCACATGAGACACAACCAAGCCAATAGATGGGTTTATCAAGCTACCACCCAAGCCATCCTTTTAGTTGGGTTTATCGAGCTGCCAAGGAGGTGGAAAGACTGACTGCTAAGCTAGTGAGATCAATCCCAAAGCTATGGACACCTACACCTGATCTAGCCCGACTTTTAAAAATTTGTACACCCAACACAAGGAAGCATCCTCTTCTCCGCTACATAATCCCTCAGGCCATGCCTTTCCTTCCAGTTCTATTTAGGGTATGCAAAGAAGAAAACTATCCCTCCAGATTGGTCTGTGAGGTTCCTTCACACACTAGGTTTATCAAGCAAGTCCAGAATCCATTTCCATTCCCCAAATCAGTTCAGATGTCAAATGAGGATGTACACATAATGATATTAGCTTTGAGATTAACAAAATGTAACAGAAGCCAAGGAATACACACACACGCAACAATTGCAAATTTAAGAGCATTGCCTGAGCCAGACCGACTACTGCAATTACCAAAAATGAAATCATTTGCTGGTCCGTCAATTCAAAAACACAAATCAGGTTCTGGGCATTCGCATGCAGTAAAAAAACTCATAAACGAGAAAAATCATGAAGAAGAAAACAATTCCCCGAATTCTTCTTGCCAAAAAGTTCCACACATTCCAAATCGTGAGGGGAAGGTGAAACACGACTGCATGAGGGAAAGGAAGGCGTTTCTTTTTCTTTTCTTTTCTTTTTGGGTGTTTTCTTGCCCAATAAAATTTAAAAAATGGTTTTCCAAAAATGGTGCTCTACCCATTTCGAATTTTTACCCACTCTTCCAATCCCCCCCACCCTCGCCTTATCCTTAGGAAAATTCATGCCCCTATCTCATTTTGTTGCATTGACATAGCTGGCTGTAGGATTTTAATTAAAAATCACAAATTTAACCTAATGTCCAAACTTATAACGTTCAGCTATCATAAAAAAAACACCGTCGGCCTAAATCTTAATCGTCGAAACAAAACACTAAATCGATGGTGGGGATTTTTCCTTGAGCTCCACACCATGATTATTTACATCATATTATTTAAATGCAAACGGGGTCAAAATCGAGGTGTTACATTCCCCTCCCCCTTCAACAACATTGTTCTCATTGCTTTACAACATTGAACAAAAATGCTTTGCTGGTACTGCCCTCAACAATCCGCAGAATTGAACAAAAATGGATGTGCTAGGCGCATGGCATCCTCCAGCTCCCATGTAGCTTCTTTAGGACCGTAGTGCTCCCATTGCACCTTTACCTATCCTATTGCTCGGTTTTGGAGCATTGTGACCTTCTTGGTGAGGATGCGCATAGGCTCGATTTGGAACTCTCTCTCTGGTTCCACCCGCATCACATCCCAATTTATTACATGTTTAGGATCATGTACATATTTCTTAAGCAAGGAAACATGAAAGACATTATGAGCCGTAGTGCTAACAGGAAATGCAAGTATATATGCAGCTGGTCCTATTCTTTCAAGCACTTCAAATAGCCCATAGTATCTAGGAGACATCTTGGCGCAACTCCCAAGCTTCAAGGAACTTTTCTTTGCCTTAGACCTAAGGTAAACATGGTCCCTGTTAGAGCCTGTTTTTGTTTTCCATTTTTTAATGCATTTGTTTACGTTTTGAAACTTTGTTTTGTTCATTTCTCCTAGAAAATTTTGTTTCTTAGGATAGTTTGAATCTTTTTCCTTTAATTTTCATGTTTATATGATTTCTTAGTTTTATTTTTCAAATTTTGATCGAAATTCACAGTTAGGGGGCTTATAGAATGTTTATTTGAATTAAAAAGGTCCTGAAATATCATAAAGTTTTGACTTAGATCATTTTACCAAAGTTAAATCATTGCTAGTCGTTATATTTTTAAAAAAAATCATTAAAACAAACTTTCTTGTAGCGCAAGCTTGAAAAAATTACACACATGCGCTACAAGAATGTCGCACAGTTCAAAAATCATCATTTTTTGTTCAATTTTTTTTAAAATTCTCACACATGAGAGGTCATTCATACTTAGTTGATGGATTTGATACATGTTTCCTCCAAAATGATCATTGTGACAGGTGTGAATACGTCAAGCAAATCATCATGAGGGCGAGTTGTGGTGGTGTGTTGCAGAGTGATGGAATAATGATGGTTAAACATGATGAGACAAATGCGCCTTGAATTTCGTATCCCTTGAAGCGTAAGAAGATCAGATGAGTTCGTGGCGAAGTGTTAGCAGTGTGTAATTAAAATATTGAAACAGGTCGAAAAATTAGGGATTTTGAAGGGCGATCATTTGGAGTTATCATAATGGTCAGAGAAGAATGAGAAATGAAATTGGACACCTGACAGTCAAGAAAACACGATTCTAGCACCTGGATTCATTACTTGATAGGTAGGCTGCAAATTGATATCAAAGTCCATGTATTTGGGTTTTTACTAAGCAAAGGATTAGTGATGAAATTGAATGAAGATTATTAGTATGTAAACCTAATTCATACTTAATATCAAATTCTCTGTCAATGGAATTAATGCATTTAGAAGTTTAAGCGAGACAGTTCAGTTTAGGGTTTTTGGTTTCCCAACATAGTATTGTCTGTCAGATTGCCAAGACTTGAACAGATTTAGAGTTTGTTTTACTGAAAGAGGTAATTTGACAGTCGTTCAAAATGAAAAGAAGTGGTAAAACCAATAGAGTTGAACCCTCAGACATGAACTGGGTTCAAACATTTCCAGATTGTGCAAAACTATTTTCAAAGGCAGGGTGGTTAGTGTTTTTTTAAAGAATTGAAGGATATCACTCAGAAGTCTCTTATAAATTTGCTCAGTGTTTGGATAAGGATATGGTGACTTTTGATACTTTAAAGTTTAAGTTAGCCAGGGAATTGTTAGCAGAAGCTATAGGAATCTTAGATGAGGGTGAATACTGGTTTAAAAAAATTCCTTTCACTTTTAATGCTCAGAAATATTTACTTCCAGATGTACTAGCAAATTGGGGAAAGGGAGTACCTATTCAGAAATTTAAACCAGAATGAATAGAGCCTATCAAAATCATACAAAGTTATATCACTTGTGAAGGGATATTTGCTTTTGTTTTTAAGTATCATTTTAGATTCTTCCAACATCTTAGCCATGAAGCCAAAATGAATCTCCCTTTTTTCTTCTTGAAAAGTTTACAGAAGATGTCTAGTAAGGTGAAAGAACATCAGGATCACAACAAACAATCTGTGTTTTATCATGGGCTGATAAAACTTGTTATAAGTATTGTAGTTCAAAAAAGGGAGAAAACATGGGAATATTTCCTATTTTGGTTTGGTTTCCAAACAGAGAAGGAAGAGCAGTCTTAGAAGAGACAGTTAGATAAAGGTCAGAATTTGATCAAGAAGCTTAAAAAGAAATTCACAGTAAAAAATGAAGAAGGTAGTGAAACGGGAAAATCTATGAACCAAAAAGATGAAAACATTGAAATTAAACAACAAATCAATATTGAAAAAAACAAAGTTTCAAAGTCAGAAGTGAAGGAAATCGAGCATGTAGAAGATGATTTTCCTATAGAATTGAATCAAGGTGTAAAGGAATATGTAAAAGAGCAGGAACAGGTTCCTATAACAGTACTCTCTGAAGAAGAGGAAAGGTCATTATCTGATGAAGCTAGGTTTTATACCAAACAGGATATACATACACATTCTGAAGAAGAGACAATGTCATGAAAGAAGAAAATGAAATTTGTTGAACTAGCTTCTATTACACATCAAGGGAACGTTTTGAAAATGTTAGGAGAAGCTGGAACAGCTTGGAGACCCAAGACAAGGTCAAAGAACAAACTCAGGTTAAATATGAAGAAGCGGTTAAACCCAAAACTAGCTGAAAAGAAGATTACAGTAATTGAAGATTCTTCATCTCAGGAGAAGTTAGAAGACAGTGAGGATCAAAATAAAAATCAAAATAAAAAGGTTATGAAGGGTAAAAAGAAAGTAGTTTCAGAAAATAAACCAATTTTCATTGAAACTAAGATCTTAGAAATATTCATGGAGGTTCGAAAGAAGATGATTCTAGAACAACATCAAAATGATTCAAAGAGCTCTTGTATAGAGAAAGGAGAGGTTGCTGAGAAATCAGCTCAGTGCAGTATTAAAGCTGAAGAGTATTCATAAATCCCTGTGACCTTGATAGAGCATATGGAAGAAGAAGAAGAAATTTTTAGGAAGCTGAAAATCCCTTGGATGCCTGAAGGAATGCAGCCAGTATTAGAAGGAAAATGCATTGATTCTGAAAATGAAAATTTGCAGAGGAGTATCAAGCAATACAAACATCAAATTGAGTACCTGCATGAAAGCAATGAAGGATTAGTGACTGCAAATAAAATACTGAGAGAATATTTGGAAGAAGTAAATAGTCACTATCAGGAATTGATTTCAGTTTGTAAAGAGGCTTTAAAAAGAAAGAGACAGATAGAGAGCATGTTTACAGAATTAAAACAAACTATTCAAGAGCTGACACAGCAGAATGAGGAGCTGACAAAAAGAGTTGCAGATTTGGAAGCAGATCACCAGAAAGCTAGAAGGAAGACCCAAGCTTTAGAAGGAATTGCTCTTTTAGCAGAGCCAGCAAAAGATTTGTAAAAGTACTTTAATAAAACCAGTTATTAGTTAGTTTGAAAAATTTATTTCATTTCTGTATAATGATAGATTATATTGAACAATTCGATAGATGACCTAAAAGTAGTTTTAGTTCAGTTATGTAACTATTTTTGAAGGAACAAAATAAATGTAAGTTTGGGAAAGGACCAAGGGTTTGATTTTTGTTGCAAGGGGAGGCTATCAAGCTGTGGTTTATGAGCTAAGTGTAAAAACTTTTATGTGTTTTTGATGACTGAATTATGAAATATATGCAACTATAAGCCCTATTTAGACTTTTGACTGCTTTCATTTATGATTTGTGTTAATCACTCAGTTGATATTCTCATTTCTTGTTTAAGGTTAGTATGCATGAAATGCTTGTTAACTGTGGGTGGAATTCAGTGCTGTGATTATTGTGTTTGGTTTATGTTCTATATGTTATGCATCTCAGTCCTTCAAATGTTCATGATTTAGTGTTTGCTTTAGTTTCATGAAGTTTATTCCCTCTTGTCTACAAACTGTACAACCAAAACCCTAAAAATACCTATTTCACTTAATTGTGTTTATTAAGATTGTGTTGGCTTGTTCTTTCGTAGTATGAGAACAATTTCTGGCACTAGCATCTTTGGCGTCGTTTCTGGGGACGAAGCTGAAAGCCTACTTTCCCTGGGTTACTCATCATTTCATTGGTTTTGAGAGGTGAACTTAAATTAGCAAATTTTAAAAGACTACTTTTCACCAGTATTTCACAGTGGCTACTAAAGGAGTTGGAACAAGAAGGTCACCTAGTTCACCTTTACGATTGGGTGTCTCAGACCCAGAACAAATATTGAAAATAGCTAGGAAAATCAAAAGGTCTCAGCCATCACCAACCCTATGTAACCCTGATCAACTAGACATATCATCACCTTTTTCTGTTTTGAAGGAAGAAGAAAAAGATTCATCTTGGTTGAAACCTACAATCCCTCTTAGTAATTTTCAAGTTTTTACTGATCCTTAATCTTTCAAAAAATAAAAGATTTTATCTCCTAGAAAAATCCCTTTATTTCACCTCAAAGTTGCTAAAACTCCTTTTCAGCCTTGTTCTAGCCAAGTCTTTCCATCATCTAAACCAGTGAACTTAAAGATGGTAGCCCAAAATCAGCCATTAGATATGATGGATCGAATGGTGGCAGCTAGGTATGCACCTCTATTTTTTCCCCAGCCCTTAAATGCTCTCCCTGGGGGAGATTACCAAAAATACCTACCTAGGTTTAATGGACAAGGTGAGACCACAGTTGAGGATAATTGGGATGCATTTCTCAGCTATGGAGATCATCAGAATATCGAGGCAAAGGATGTGTGGATGAGGATGTTCATATAGAGTCTTGATGGAGTGGTCAGAAAATGGTTCAGAGAGTTACCTGCAAATTCTATTACTATAATATAAGAGCTTCAAGATCTTTTCAAGAGATAGTGGGGTGATACCAAGGATCACTGTTGGGGCGTGCACCTTAACGGTCCTTAAGTTTAGTAACTCCGCGGTTTTTGTGGAAGCTTGTAAGTGGAGTTATGAATCAAAATAGTCTTAGGGGTGTCGGGGTTGAGTCAAAGTCCTATTTTTGTAATAAACCCATGGTTTAAGTCCAGGGTTTAGGGTTCGGGGTGCCCATGGTTTCAGCTCATGGTTTTGTAATAAGTTAACTATGGGCTATTTTTGTGAAAAAACAGGCTCTGAGATCGCTGCGCTGAAGTCTTCCGTCCTGCAATCGTGCCCTAGCCCATGAGGGCCTTCGCGCCCTGCCATGGATCCGCCGGATCCCTCTTCCGTGGAGGACAGGTTTCAGTCAATCGTGGCTGCCCTCCCTCCTGCTCCTCCTGCCGCAGCCGCCTCTTCTAAATTTGTCAAGCGTTCGGAGGTCCCTGAAGTAAAGCTTAATTCTGCTGCGTCAAAGAGGAAAGCTGTCGCCCTCTCTGAGAAAGGTCTCATTGGCCTGTTCACCGGCCTTTGGCCTTCCCCGTGCTCTGTTGAAGTTTGGCTGAACAAGAATTGGAGAACCCTAGTCCAGGAGGAAGTTTAGCAAATCTTTTGTGGTAAAGGTTATTTTGCTTTCATCTTTGAAAAGAAGGAGGACCGTGACCTAATCTTCCGGAATGGGCCTTATTTCATGGGCCCGAGAGGTATGTATCTGAACAAATGAGATCTGTCTTTTAACCCTGAAAAAGATATCCCAAAAGCAGTCCCTGTGTGGGTCAAGCTTCCACATCTCCCCCTTCACTGCTGGAATGATGAAGATTTTCGAACCATAGGGAATACCCTAGGGAAATATGTGGATAAATCTGAGCCAAAAGCCTCTATGTTTTCTTGCGCTCGAATTTGCGTTGAAGTTGATCTTGAGAAAGGCCTCCCGGAGTCAATCATGCTTTCCATTGATGGGTGGAACCATCTGCAAACAGTTGACTATGAGCAAATCCCGTTTAAGTGTAAATTCTGCCATGAATATGGTCATTTTGCTAAATCATGCCCGAAGAAGCCTGAGAAACCCATCTCGGATAACCCTCCCAGCGAAGGATGGAACGTTGCAAATGGGAAAAAGGCTGCCAAGCCTTCAAAGCAGCAGATCCCCTCATCAAAGAGCCCCCCCGAAAATAGATTCGAGGTCCTGGAGACAGAGACACAAGAAGCAGAGAATCAGAATGAAAAACCTGAAATGGAACACCAGCAGAGTTTAGAGCCTCAGGTCGTTATCCCATCACATCAGGAGCAGGAAGGCCGGGAAGATGGCCTTGAAGTTCCTCTGAACCAGGAAAAGGAAACCCAAGAAGAGGGTCCTGGAAACTCTGGGGAAAGAAAATACAAGGCAACGACCTCTGAAGGATCTATCACCCGATCAAGGGCAAGAATAAGCACCGAGGAAAATACAGGCAAGATTTCCTTCCAGAAAGGGAAGGAAATCTAATAAAATCATCAGAGAACAGGAGGCAGCAAGGGAAAAGGCGGCGGGAAAGCAGGGCAATCTAGATTTTCTCATCAAAACATCGCATGCAAGAAAATACCTCCTTACCGCGGAAGAGGAAAAAAAGGAGAAGGAGAAGGCCCTTAAACAACAAAGAAAATAATGAAAATAGTCTCCTGGAATTGCAGAGGTTTGGGCGGTTCGCAGAAGCTAGAAGTTATCAAAAGGTTCAAGACAATGGAATCTGCCTCAATCCTTCTCCTCCAGGAGACTAAAAAATCTGCTGAAGAAAGCATTGCACTTCTCAAAAGCATCTGGATAAACGGGAAGGGCCTTGCCATTAGTGCCAGTGGCGCTTCAAGAGGGATTCTTTGCTGGTGGAACTCAGATAAGTTTGAGCTGAGCTCTGCTATTGAAAATGGGAACTGGATTTTTGTATAGTTAGAAAATAGGGAAACAAATTTTTTTTTTTGGATTGGGAATGTATACGGCCCAACCATGAATTCGCAAAAGGATGCTTTTTGGACATCGCTGGAAGAGCAATGTGACGATAAGAAGCTGGATCCTTGCTTTTTAGCAGGAGACTTCAACGTCACTATCTCGGCAGCCGAGCGCAGAGGCGGAACCAAGGTAAGGGACCCCTTTGGGGAAAGATTGGGAGATCTCATTTCCCAATGGGCTCTCTCTGATGTTAAACCCAAAAACGGCACCTTTACGTGGAGTAATAGGAGAATTGGTCCTGGACATATTGCAGCCCGTTTAGATCGATTTCTAGGAAGCACCCATCTTCTCGATCAGCAGCCAGAAGTCAAAATCCTATGCTCTGCAGTGTCGGACCACAAACCTGTTTGTCTCTTCTTTCTGCCGGTGGAAAATTTGGGGCCCCTCCCCTTCAGATTTAATAGACTATGGTTGGAATCGGTAGAGGTCAAGAAGATCATCTCTGAAACCTGGCGGTGTTTTATCCCTGGCACCCCTGCCTTCTCATGGGAACAAAAGTTAAAACGGGTGAAGGTCGCTTTGAAATCTTGGGCAAAAACTCAATATCAAGAGCCTTCGGAGCAAAAGAAAACCATATTAAAGGATTTGGAGCTCCTTCAAGCTGAAATGGAAGTCAGCGTGATCACTAAAGAACACCTTTTCAAGGAAATTGAATTGGAATCAAATCTCCAGAAAATTCTTAAGGCCAAGGAAGAGGGCTGGAGACTTCGCTCGCGCATATTCTGGCTTAAAGGAGGAGACCAAAATACGAAGTTCTTTCAAAACCAATGCAAGGATAGGCAGCGGTGGAATACAATTCGAGAACTCAAGAAGGAAGATGGCTCAGTCATTCAAGGGCAAGCGGCCATCAGCTCAGAGGTAAGATCTTTTTTTGAGCATTTATACAATGATGAAGAGCCTGTTTCTCAATGTCTCATGGAAGAAATGGTCTCAGATATCCTTGCCTTGATTAGCCCTGAGGATAAAATCAGGCTTGAATCCCCCATTTCAAAAGACGAGGTTAAGCAAGCCATCTGGAGTCTTCACCCAGACAAGGCTCCAGGTTCGGACGGATTCCCCATCTGTTTTTTCAGATCCTTTTGGCCTCTCATCAGGAAAGATCTGATGCGCCTTATCACTTGGATGGAAAATGGAAACATGGGGGGAGCCACCAATTCCACCTTTCTAGCCCTGATCCCCAAAGAGCCCAACCCCTCCTCCATTAAAAAATTTCGACCAATTTCGCTATGCAACGCTTCCTACAAGATCTTTTCCAAGGTGCTGTCTCTAAGGCTCAAGAAAATCATCCCCTCCCTTATCTCCCCAAATCAAGGAGGGTTTTTGTCCGGTAGACAAATCAGTGACAACATCCTTTTGGTTCAAGAAGCTATTCATTCCAATACTAAAAGGGGTGAGCCCGGGATGGCCATAAAGCTGGACCTTGCTAATGATTTTGATAGGTTGAGGCACTCCTTTATCATTATGGTCCTGAAGAGTTTTGGATTTCCCCCTGTCTTTCTTTCCCAAGTTCAAGCCTGCATAACCTCTCCATGGATAGCTCCCCTCATCAATGGACGACCTTCAGAGTTTTTCAAAGCCTCTAGAGGAGTTAGGCAAGGATGCCCTCTCTCCCATTTTCTTTATATATTGGTGGCTGACTCCCTAAGCAGAAGATTGAATAGACTTCAAGCTGAAGGCTCTCTTCCAGGCCTCTTCTATCGTGGTACTGTCCCTCCCATCAATCATGCCCTTTTTGCGGATGACACCATCTTACTCGGCATAGCCTCTTCTCAAATTGCTAGGAACTTTCTCAGGCCTTTGGACATCTTTCTCCAATCCTCCGGTAGTGCAGTAAACCTGAACAAGTGCCAAATCTATGGATGGAACTATCCTCCAGCAACCCCTTGCAGCATCTCGCAAATCCTTCAAATTAAAGTCAACCCCAACTGGAATCACTTCACTTATTTGGGTATCCCTGTGGTCAAGAAATCCTTGACTTCCTCAATGTGGAATCCGGTGATTCAAAAAATCAAAGACAAAATTCACTCCTTGGGATCGAAATGGATGAATTTAGCAGGGAAGACTGTTCTAATAAAGTCCATCCTTTCCTCCTATCCTATCTATATCAGTTCGATGGTCCTTGCTCCCAGGAATGTCATCATCAACATTTGCAAAGAAATTCGGAAATTCTTATGGCAGGGAGGAAAAGTTCAGTCCAAGAAGTTGCATTTGGTAAAATGGGAAATGGTCAAGCGGCCTAAGCTGCAAGGCGGGTTAGGAATCAGAGATCCCGAGCTCGTGTGTAAAGCATTGGGAGCTAAATTGGTTTGGAGGTTGGTCACGGGGAAAAAAGAATGGTGGAAGGAAGTCATCAGAAAAAAGTATATCAAAAGCCCCAGATCAAAACTGTTGGACAGAGCTTGGACTGGCAAAGGAACCTCTCTTTGGCACCTGTGTAAAGCATCCTTCAATGTTATTCTTGAAAACTGCTACTGGATCCCAGGGAATGGAAAGAAAATCAATGTTTGGAATAACAGTATTCTTGGGCAGCTGCCTCGCTCCTCTCTTGCAGATATGGCCCCTCTATCTGACTGGGCGAGCAACCACGGTATCAATACTCTATTTGATCTTTCCCGATGGGATTCTCAAGGACGCTGGTCTGGCTGGATTCACCTCTTTCCACCACCGCATTTGGCATTTGCGTCAGCTGCTCTCTTCTCATCTCTCCATGGTTTGACCCCAACGAGCCTCTCAAGTTCAGATCGGCTTGGCTGGGGTAAATCTGGGCAATATAATGTCAAAGAAGGTTATAAAAAACTAAGCATGGAAACAAATGCGGTGGAAAGGATCTGGAAGCAGGTTTGGCACTCTAATAGCATCCCTAAAGTTAATAGTTTCATCTGGCTTCTTCTGCACAACAAGCTGCTAACAATAGAAAATTTAAGGAAGAGGGGTATTTTAGGCCCTTCTCGATGTGCCATGTGTAATTCAACTAAAGAAACATCCAGCCACATCTTCCTGCATTGTAAAGTCTCCCTCTCAGTTTGGAGGATCGTTCTTCCTCCGGATTTTGGACAGGACTTTCCAGATAATGCAGCTCAGCTATTTAAGATTTGGATTAAGTAGTTTCTAGGCTCTCTAAGGAATAAACCAGTTCTAAGCTGTCTCTGGGATTCTATTCCAAAAAACCTCTGTTGGCAGCTCTGGTTAGCAAGGAATCATGCCATATTTAAAGAACAAAAAGCCATCCCAACCTTTATAGCGGCAAAAACCATAGGGATGATTGTTGAAAAGTTTTCCTCAGATAATATCTGCTTCCCCTCTCAGGAGTCCATCTCGGAGCCCTATTCCTCTTGGAGTAAAAACTTCCTGAAAGAAAGTAGCTCCCTTCAGTCCAAAATTTTTCCTCAGTCCTTCTCTTAGGAGCTTCGTTTATCTTCTTTTGATCTTAAGTCCTGGCTCCGGGAGAAAAACTCCTATGCTTTTTTCTTTGATGGTGCCTCGAAAGGCAATCCTGGGGTGGCGGGTGCGGGGGGGATTCTCCTGGATCCCAGAGGACATGTGGAACATAAATTTGCTTGGGGGCTTGGCATCAGATCTAACAATGAAGCTGAGTGGATGGCTCTTATTCAGAGCCTTCATATTCTCAAAGTCAAGAAAATTCGTAAGGCCTTGATTATTGGGGATTCTAGGCATGTCATTTATAAATTAATTAATGGATACAATGCGGGAGCTGTCAAATGTCGACGTCTCTATGAAAAAGCCAAGCTTCTTATGTCCAGCGGCTATGAAGCATATCATATCCTCCGGCACAATAATTCAGCTGTTGATATTTTGGCTAATGGGGGAGTTTCTCTCTCACAAGGGCAGTATAGTCAAGATGGAGATCGCCCTATTCTCAAAGCTATCCCCTAATTCGTGGCGCTGGAAGCCTCCTTTCCGGCCTTGCAATACCCAACTCGATGGAAATCAGAGTTAGTC
>LPNX010179234.1:25815-35902 GCA_001517045.1 Pseudotsuga menziesii | reverse complement strand
CACGCTCAAGCCTTCAATTCGGCTCCCCTTATGGCTTCTGTGGGAAGCAATATGTTTCTTCACCCCTTATCCTTCCCCGGCCCGGGTTCTTCTGATGCTCTGCATTTTCTTCTGCATATCATTTCAGGCATAGGAGAAGGGAGAATTCAAGGTCTCCCATGGCAGGTCCTTCCCTTTATTCGTTCAGTTGTGAAAGAGAGGGTGGCTCTTGCAGCCTTCTCCCCGTGCTGGTGTATTTCCCTCTCAGCTTCGCAATCGGCTGCTTTTAGTTCAGGCTACCTCCTCGGCGATAGGGAGAACATCTTGGTCATCGGTTGCAGGTGTTCAGGGTGGAAAGAGGGAGACGTGGGAACCTTGGCTTATGGAAGAAACGGGCCTCTGATTTTCAAGGAGCTCCTTGTGCTTCGAGCCTGCTTTTCCCTTTCAAGTCCTGTTCCTTCTATTCAGAATCAGTTTTCCCGTATCTCTTTATCAACAGAAGCTGGTGAAATGGCCCAACATGGTGAAAATGCGGGGCTTTTGGATATCAAGAAGAACTTAAGGCGTCTCTACGAGCTGCTTTCCATCAGCGTCATGGACAACCGCGAGATGGCTAAGGTGGTCAATAAGATGGAGGACACAGTCACTTATACCTCGCTCCAGATCAACAATCACGACTCACGCATAGATGACAACGAAAGCAGTCTTCGGGAATTATTGGGAAAGGTTGACAGGATTCAAGAGGACTTGCAAAAGTTCATCTCCATGAACCAGAGCAGCCGAGTCCATGCAGCCTCTGATGATGTCGTGCTTCCAATGGAGGAGGAATCAGTCTTACAGCCAAGAGGAAATCCTTAGTTTTATTTTGTCTAGCTCTGTTTAAATGTTTTTCTGTCTTTTCTTATGCAATCAGTATGTAAGGGTTTATACAACCCCCGGCTTTAAAAGTTTTGAACAGACTCATTTTGAAGGGTTCAGGGAAACTCAGTGGATAACCCCCTTGTGCTGCTTCTCTGCTAAGCACAGATACTCTGGTTCACCTTGTTTGTATTGAATGGCTGTGCACAGCCACTTTTATATATATTTCTTTTCCGTTTCTGTTAAAAAAAAAAATAAGAACTCTTGTAAAGAAGTCAGTTTAGGCTTTTGAGGTAAGATGAATTGATGCGAAGCTAAGACTTGTTTTGTAAAAAAAATTAAGTCCCAGCTGTGTGCATGGATGACCTCTGTAGCTGTGTGCGCAGAGAGTTTTTGGGTGATTAAGAAGATCTGTAGCTGTGTGCGCAGAGGCCTGCAGCTGTGTGCACGGCTTTGAGGACTTGAAGGGATCTGCAGCTGAGTGCGCAGATCAGAACTGTGGTTTTTGTAAAGAGTTGAATAAAACACAGTTCTGTGGATGTAACCCCTACACTAGGGGTGAACCACGTTATATCTTGTGTTGTGGTTCTTTTGTGTTGTTTCTGTTATGTTCTTTATGTATTGATAAGTAAATAACTGATAAGTAAGATCACTGTTAAATAATAACTTTACTGTGAATTCCCAGTTAAGGGTTAAGCAAGTAACTGTTTGTTTATCTAATTGCGAAGTTATATAAGTGTTGTCGAAGCTCTGTAGTGTATGATTATAACTGGTTAAAGGCTAAAGGTACAGTAATATCCATCTTCTGCTTGCAGAAACCTGGTTCTGTGGCACCCCATAGCTGTTTCGGGTGAGATTGCAACCTGTTCGCAGGTTGTTGCCGAAAGGGCCAACACTATGGGTCTTTTGTTGGTGCGAAGTTAATGGTATAAAACCAAGGTCTGCCCTATAGCCCAACAAATTGGTTCCGTTGCCGGTTGAACTCAGTATTTGCTCGAGAGGGTTTACGTCGTACTTATAGGGCTATGTTCTGGAGACCCTCAGTGAAAGAAATCGGTGACTGGATTAAAGAGACTTATCTAAAATTTGCTGAGCACGAGAAAAAAGATCTGCGTCGTAGTTCGGATGAATTTTTACAAAGGTATGTTTTTTCTGATGTCTATGAAATTTTCTTTGGTAGTATCCACATAGAGTTGCACCAGTGGTTATCCAGGTTGACAGAGAGAAGGACGAACTTCCAAGAAGGTCAGTTTCCTGATTGGACCCCCGCAAGAATTAATATATTGAAAAGGGTGAACAACGAGATATCTCGAGCTGTTGATTTCTGGACGACGCGAACCCTTGAAGCATTTGTGACGGAGTTCGGCATTGACACAAGTACATCCTTCAGCGAAGCCGAATGACAGTTTTTCAAAGGACCAAGGGGTAAGTACTTGAATTCATTTAGTTTGAGAATTAAAATGCTATTGGATGAAAAAGGTATATTGCTCATTGAATCAGACTGTTAGATTTAGTATTATTAACCTATGTTTGCAAGTGAAAGTACCTTCGACGAGCAAAGTGGTTTGATGCGAAGTGGAAAAAGGTACAAGAGAAATTTTGAGTCCTATACCCTAGGTCATAATATCGAGTCTACCCCCGTAAGTCCAGCAGCCTCAGAGCCTGAAGAAACCCCTTATGTTGGAAACCCTCCGGTCACCCTGCAGCGAAGACCTGTTATCCTTGAGAATCCGTCGCAGTCTGAAAGTAACCCTAGCCCGAGTATTCCTGTCGTAGGTCAGTCTACCCCAGTATGTTCCCCCCCGCCTACTCCCAGTCCCCCTCCAACTCCCCCCTAGATCTACTATGGCCCACATGAATGATGATATTAAGCTCCCTGTTTTCAAAGGAACTGGATCAGAAAATCCAGAACAGTTCTGGTTCTTATGTGAAGCAGTGTGGACTGCTAAGAACATTGCGGATCAAGATACAAGAAGAACGCAGTTGGTTACTTCTTTTAGAGACCGCGCTTTGACCTGGTTCATGAAGTTTTCCAATACTTAGAACTATGTCTTGGCTGATATAAAATCCGCAATGATAAAGGATTTTAAGAAGCCAAAATTAGAGTCGCAGTGTATCACTGAACTAAAGGAAATTCAGCAGAGGCGAGGAGAATCCGTGTGGGACTTTGATCAGAGGTTCAAAGTTCTGCTAGATCAAGTCAATTTCACTATTGGACCAATGCAGCATAAGGAATGGTTCATTGCAGCTTTGTTACCGCATATCCAGACTCCACTCATGCAACAGAAGGTTGCTGATCAACAAGAGGCTTTGAAAATCGCTATGAAGCTTGAAACAGCCCCTGTCGAAGATAATTCTGGCATAGCTCAAATACAAGCGCAGTTGGCAGCGATGGCTCTGGAGCTTCGCGACATGAAAAAAGACAAATCCAGTCGTGAAGAGGTTTGGTGTACACGATGTCGAACAGAAGGTCACGACAAGGAACAGTGTCTTGCGGTAAGAAATTACCTGAATTCTAGTGCACCAAACCCATTCAAACCTAGTGTTCTATATTGTGAGATTTGTAAGACAACTGGATAGCATCGACCTGAAGACTGCTATCTATTGCAGAGGTATGTGCAAGTCCCTAAGAACCCCTATTGCAAGTTCTATAAGTCAGTTGGACACAACGAAGATGAGTGTCACAGCTTTCACCTCATGAGAGAATGAACTTATGATGCTTATCGGGTACAAAACGATGGACAAGGCAATGATGGATATGGTTACCGTGGTAGTACATCAGGGTGCGGAACTTTTGGAGGTCGTGGTCGCGGTGGTATGGCTGGAAGAGGATGAGGCCAGGTTGTGTGCTATAACTGTAACCAGGCATGACATCTAGCTAGAGACTGTCGGAACCCAACGACGACGTGTCGATATTGCAGAGCCGTAGATCATGTTATTGAGCAATTCCCGCAGCTGATAGCCAAGATTCAAGAAATAAATAGTGCCCCTACGCAGAATATCCAGCTGATTGCTGTGGAGAAACGACCTGTCCCAGCCATTAATGTTGTTACCAGGAGTGGAGCCACGACAGAAGTGCAGAACAAGGAGAAACAACCTGACGAGGCTTGGGTTCGTAAGGCCCCAGAGAAAATCCCAGCATTTGATGTCGAAAGAGAAAAAGAGACATTTATGGAAGCCAAGAGAGACTTTGTTGACCCAAGCACATCAGTCACACCTGTGCAACAACCTCAGCAGCAGTCGCAGCTGCAAGAAGGTTCGACGGATAAAGTAAGTACACTGTCCTCCTTTTTACAGAGTTGTATGAAGCTCTTAAGGAATCAGAATGCTTTAAATGAGTTGCAGCAAGTTATTGCTTCTTGCAAACCTTAGCGAAGTTTTGGTAAGAAAAAAAATTATTAATAGAGTCAGAAGAATTGGCAGGGAAATGAGATTGAATGCTCAGATAGGAGAGTATGACATGACTGATGTCATCTTGGACCTAGGATCAGAAGTAAATGTCTTAACTAAGCATACATGGGAACAAATGGGAAAACCTACCATTGATTGGTCCTCTATACAGTTTAGATTAGTCAATCAGCAGAAGATTGTGCCCCTAGGAAGATTTCCTAGTGTCCCAGTAGATATTGATGGAGTCAGTACCTTAGCAGACGTTGAAGTTATTGAGATAATTGATGACAACAATCCCTATCCACCCTTATTAGGAATTGAATGGGCAATGGAAAATGCTGCAGTCATTAACCTCAAGAAGAGACAGATGACTTTCGAAGGGAAAGGTTTGAAATTCATAGTACCACTGGACCCCTCTCAAGGAGAAAGGTACACAGAACCATTCAGAGATGAAGATCAGGATGTTTTGGATCATATCTACAACATCACAGCTAAGGAAGAAGATTATGTTGATCCTACTACCGAAGGTATCATGGATTGGCAGTGTGACAGCTCTTGCATGAAGGATTCAGATGATGGTCTAGAGAATTGGCAGAACAGACTGTATGAGCTACATGGACATCGATGTGCAAGAAATACCAAGTCTCTTAGATGGCTTAGCTCACAGACAAGAGCCTTACCTATTTTTGATGGTTCGACAGACCTAGACGAGTTTATTGTGCAATTCTCACCGCAGGTACCAGACTCACAGAAAATGGAGACATTAGATTCAGCATTCAGAGCCACAACGACCAGATGGTGGAATGGTCACAAAAAGTAAATTCATAGTTGGGAAGCTTGTCAATAGTCCCTTCGCCTGAGATTCATGGATTGACCACAGGAGGTGCAAAGCAGGTTTAATGGTAAGACTAGCCCTCACAAGCATTTGGAGCAATGCTACGAAGCCTGGAAGCATGTACCTCATGCAGAGTGGGTACATAGGTTTGTGCATACTTTGGAACCTATAGCAAAGAACTGATATGCGGAGATCGAGCTTCACCATGGTACTGTAAGTTGGGATAGTCTTGTTGATAGTTTTGTGCTGACATTTTCTATTAATGAGGTTTGCCCTGCTTTGGACATAGCTATTAGGTTGATCCATACTAAGGTGTTTGATGATCAAGAGATAGCAGAATACCAACCGGATTGGAAGGAACAAGAAGCTAATGCAGTAGAATGTTACAACCTCGCAATTGACGAGGATGACGATCCGCACAACATTGACATTCCTGAGTCAGAATGACACTATGAACTACATGGACTAGCAGTCGAAGCACCTGAAGTGACTCAACCCCTGAAGACGCGGACCGTAAACATTGGATCAGAAGAAAATCCTAAGTATGCTACCATTGGAGATTATTGGGATGAATAAATGGTGAGTAAAGTGACCCAATTTCTCCATGAATATCAGGACCTATCTTTGACAGAGCTCTCAAACATGAAAGGAATCATTGAGGCGGTGGAAGACATTCTGTCGTGGGAGGAAGCTCGACTCCATGTCGAAGATGGTGTCCAGAAGTGTTGAATGTACTTATTAGGGTGCAGTTCGAGTTACTGCTTGTGCCAAAGACGGAAAGATCTGTCAAAGTTTAAAATACGATCGTTGGAGGAAATCAAAATTTGCGGCGTCGGTACGCCACTTGTATTAACTGCCTGTATTAATGAGATCTTGGAAAATATACCGTCGTTTGGACAAGATCTCTGTCAGATTTGGTATCATCAATGCACAGTTATGACAGATTTCATGGATGGATTCTATAAGAAGACACCCACACCCGCGACGTTTGCATTTTACATTTTCTTGAGTTTTACAATTGTGTCCATGTCAGCTGATCGTGAGTTTTAGGAACTATTGAGGGAATTTGAGCAGACGGGTTTGCCAAACCGTTTCAGCCACCCACCTGTGTCTGCACCCCATGAAAAAACTCCTTTAGCACTGACTCAGCCAATGCAGACATGATCTGCCAGAAAAAAGTTTAAGCCTGAAGTGAGTTCTAAGCACAACGAAGACAGACACAAGCAATCAGGGAAAACACTGGAGGATCCTGATATGACTCCGTCTGGTTCAGCAGAGGTCCCACCCGACGCGGATGAGAACATTGCACTGCAGCGTCCACTGTATCTTCCGCCGGTTCGACCAGGAGTTTATCCACCTCGGCGGCGTGCCAAGTTCACTATATGCACCCCTTCGCTACCACAAGTTGTGTAGTTGGTTGGAACCATGACAGGGAAAATAGACCGGCTTAAGTATGCCGACCACGACACGAATGATCATGGGAATTTTCCACAGTTCGCCCCGGGACAATACTTACATTTCGTCAAATATCCAGAGACTGGGGCGACATTGCTGGAAGTAAAACAATGGGCTGCTAGCTTGGATAAAGCTGGATTGTTGAAGATGCTCGATGTTCCCCATTTTGGTCGCAGCACACAGGTGACCATAGTGGTCAAGCAGCTGTTGGCATTAGTACATGACGACCACCTATGGCTAGGAGATAAGAGAATTCCTATTAATGGCGAGCTCATTCATAGGATCACAGGCTTACCAATAGCGGGGCCTAATCCGAGGACCGAATTTCCTTCAAAGCATGATGATACGAAGCTCGCACAAAGCATGAAGGACCGCTTCGGCCTGACGAAGGGAAAACGAGGGTATCACACTTCCACGATTCAACACCAGAACATTCGCTTCGCAGCTGAGCTCTTAGCATGCAAGCTCATGCGAAAGTGCAGACCAAATGAGGTGCCGACCTCGGTTATTAGGATTGCTGCGAACTGTGCCGAAGGCTACAGTTACAACTGGGCAGAGTACATTGCGAAGGAATTCCTTAAAGACGCTCGCGACGTGCAGGAGAAAGGTAGGCCCTTTCACTACTCATGTTTGATAGTCCTTATCGCACTGGTAGGATGGCAAGAACCTACCGAGGCGCAGTTAGCTGCTGTACCTCAGAACATGCCTGATGCGGCAAGGTACTCATCTCTGTGGGTTTCACAGGATAAAACCCTACAACAGATGACAAATTATGTATTTTCCTTTTATATGATGAGTATCTCATATGAGATCGTAAAAACACCACGGCTCAGTAATGAGTTATTCTCTCAATATGATGGAGCGGCCAACTTCAGGGCTGATGTCACGACCCCGTGCCTCCGACCGGCGTAGAGGACGCAACTACTAGCTTTATCAGACTAGGCTAACTGCCCATGAACATGTACAGGATTAAAAATTGCTGGAAACAGAACGCTTAAATGTATGCATTGAACTTGATTATGCACATATGAGAAATTATCATGCACAGATGCAATTTTCTATTAACACAGCGGAAACATCATACATTCCAACAAGCATTCTGTTCAACATGTTCATTTCATTTTCATTAACAGAATTTACAGTTGCAGAAGCAAAATGGACAGAGCACTTATCTTATGAAGAACTCCTTCCGCAACCAGCTACGTCGCTGCAACGTTCCACCCAACCGTAGGCCAGCGTGCTCCTTAATCTCTCAGCAGCGCTGCCACCCCCGAGCTGGGCATGATTCTCCAAGGAATAAGGGAACTGGCAGGCTTACACATAGCCAGGATACACAAAACACATAGCCAAGCCAACAAAGTTGGGTTTATCAGGCCATTAAGGAGTTGGAGAAGGCAGATTGCTAAGCTGGTGAGCTCATTACAGAGCCAAGGAAACCTACACCAGAACTAGCCTAACCTCTAAGACACCCATCCACACCCAACACAAGGAATCAGTCCATTCTCTGCTATACAGTCCCTCAGGCCCTGCATTCCCTTCCAGTGCTATTCAGGGGTGATGGAGAAGAAGGCTAGCCCTCTAGCTCTGTCTGTGTGGTTCCAGCCACCAGGTTTATCAAGCAAAACTAAGCCAACATCCTTTCTCCCAACACAGTCCGAAGACCAACCATTGCACTCCGGCAATTAATTTAACTTTCACAGCTTAAACAGGGAAAACGAATTCCTGAGTCATTCTTGGCCCTATCGTGGCCAAAATGACTCTCACTCGAATTTAAAATGCCCCCCAAACGTAACAGCAATTACATTCACAACATGGGGAAGACCACAGCCGCGAAATCTATCAGTGAGCACAACTTACAGCAGGGAAAAACGACCCAATTAATCTGTGAGACAGCCAAAAACGTGAATGGGCCTTCACAGTCAGTCATGGATGCAAGAGCACGGCTCTCAGCTCACTATGTGCACCCCAAACAGAAGAATACCTGTGCGTGGGTAAACAATCCGACCCAGCAAGGAAAAGAACAGACAATGGAGGCCCTGCGTGAGGAAAAACAACTCCGTTTTTGTCCGTGGATGCACACACAACAAGAAGGACGCGATTCTTGCATTTCGTGGGTGTTCAACAACTTGTGGAGTGAAGATGAATGTCTGCGTGAGGAGATGAACAACCAAAATCGTGGGTAGAGTGTGAGTGTGGGTGAGGACTGACAGTCCTGCCGCCCCAGCCCCCAAAATCATTAACTGCATCAACCACCAGCAGTAATTCTTCAATGAGAGTGGTTGGAAATAAAAACAAGGGAATAAGACACATGGGTTTTTCTCCTTTTGGCCAAAGTTTGTCAAATTTCTCCCACATCCTTATCCTTGGGAAAATCATGCCCCTTTCGATTTTGTTGCCGCGACCGTAGCTGGTTGTGTTTATTTTAATTAATTGTAGATGCATATTTACATGATGATAACCCAAAACGTATGCCGCATGCCCTGATCTTCAATTGGTGACGAGTTTAAATCCAAAACATAGCATAACTGATCAATGGTGGGGCCTTGGCCTTTAGCTCCACACCATTATCGTTTACAACATATACATCATATACTTTTAATGTAACGGGGTCGAAACCGAGGCATTACATTCCCCTCCCCCTTCAATAGCACTGTCCTCAGTGCTTACAAAATTGAACAAAATGCTACACTGGCATCGCCTCAGTGTTCCGTAGAATTGAACAAAAATGGATGTGCCAATCACATGGCATCCTCCAGCTCCCATGTAGCCTTTTCAGGTCCGAAGTGCTCCCATTACACCTTTACCTGATCTATGGCTCGGTTCCGGAGCATTGTGACCTTTCTGTCGAGGATGCGCATTGGCTCGATTCGGAACTCTCCCTCGGGTTCCACCTGAATCACATCCCAATTTATCACATGGTTAGGATCATGTACATATCTCTTAAGCAAAGAAACATGAAAAACATTATGAGCTCTAGTGCTAGTAGGCAATGCAAGTCTATATGCAACTGGCCCTATTCTTTCAAGCACTTCAAACGACCCGCAGTATCTTGGTGACAACTTGGCAGAACTACCAAGCTTCAAGGAACTCTTCCTTGCTCTCACTCTAAGGTAAACATGATTCCCAACACTCAACTCTCTGTTCACCCTATGCTTATCTGCATAGCTTTTCTGCCTACCCTGTGCTGCTTTCAGCTTCTGCCTGATCTTTACAATCTCTTGCTCCATTTCCTTGAGCAATTCTGGTCCAAGCACAATCCTATTCACTGGATTATCCCAAGTCACTGGTGTCCTACACCTTCTCCCATACAAAGATTCATACGGACTCATCCCCAAGGATGCTTGATGTCCATTGTTATAAGCAAACTCCACCAAGTGCAAGTAATCTTCCCACTTGGTTGGTTTGTCCATCACATACATGCGAAGCATATTTTCCAGCACCTGATTAAATCTCTCTGTCTGACCATCTGTCTAAGGATGGTATGCAGTGCTGAAGTTTAGCTTTGTACCCAAATTTGCAAACAACCCCTTCCAAAAGTTGGAAGTGAACTTGACATCCCTGTCAGATACT
>LPNX010179234.1:1133-25472 GCA_001517045.1 Pseudotsuga menziesii | reverse complement strand
AATCCGCTACATTTGGAATATAAATTCTACCTTTATAAGTAAGAAGACCATCTTCTTCCAATTTATATCCCTCATACCTCTTCTCAAGACTTTGCTGCTGCAACTTGTCTTTTACCTGCTCATACAATTCATCTCCGGCAACATGATTGGCAATCTGCTACCTCAAATCTGATTGGCAAATACTAAGAGATGCCACATGCATTTCTTGCATTTTCCTGCTGAGTGCATCAGCTACCTTATTTTCCTTCCCTTTTATGTGCTTGATTTCAAAATCAAACTCACATAAAAATTCCATCCATCTTGCTTGCCTAGCATTCAAAGTAGGATGATCAAACAAATACTTCAGACCACAATGGTCTGTTCTGAGCTCAAATCTCCTACCCATCAAGTAATGTCTCCACATCTTGAGAGCATGTACTATGGCTGCAAGTTCTAGATCATGAGTGGCATGGTTCTTCTCATGCTCCTTCAGCTTTTTTGACTCATAACATATCACGTGGTTATCCTGCGTAAGGACTCCTCCAAGCCCTTGTCCACATGCATTAGTACACACCACAAAGTCTTTCTCTGGATCTGCAACTTTCAATACTGGTGCAATGGTGAGAAGACTCTTCAACTTCTGGAAGCTTTCTTCACACCTCGATGTCCATTCGAACTTCATCCCCTTCTTTTGCAAAGAAATGATGGCGTGTGCAACTTTGGAGAATCCCTCAATGAATCTCCTATAGTATCCTGCAAGTCCCATGAAAGATCTTACATCTATCACATTTCTTGGAGTAGGCCAATTCATAATGGCTTCAATCTTTTCAGGGTCCACAGATATACCCTCTTCTGAGATAATGTGACCCAAATACTGAATTCTATCTCTGTAGAAGTCACACTTGCTCAGTTTTGCATACAACTGATGCTCCTTGAGCAATTGCAGTGTCAATCTCAAATGCTATTCATGCTCTTCCTCATTCTTAGAGTAAACAAGAATGTCATCAAGGAAAACAAGAACAAACTTGTCCAAATACTTGCTGAAAACACTATTCATAAGGCACATAAATGTAGCTGATGCATTTGTGAGACCAAATGGTACCACTACAAACTCATAATGCCCATACCTTGTCCTGAAGGCTGTCTTATGAACATCTTCATCCTTGATTCTCACCTGATGGTAACCAGACCTCAAGTCAATCTTGGAAAATACCTTTGCTCCCCTCATTTGATCAAAGAGTTCATCAATCCTAGGCAAAGGATATTTATTCTTCACAGTAACCTTGTTTAATTGTCTATAATCAATACATAACCTGAGTGTACTATCTTTCTTCTTTACAAACAGAACCGGTGCTCCCCAAGGAGACACACTCGGCCGAATATACTTCTTGTCCAACAACTCTTGCAGTTGCATCTTCAATTCTAGCATCTCCGGTGTACTCATCCTGTAGGGTGCCTTAGACACTGGTGCTGATCCTGGCACAAGTTCAATAGTGAAGTCAATGTCCCGCTTTGGAGGAAGCCCTGGAATCTCATCAGGAAACACATCCTTGAATTCCTGTAACACTCGATAGTCCTCCAACCTCAGAGTTTCATCTCTCGTTTCCTCCAAAATCTGAGCTGCATACAACTGGCAACCCTTCCTACAAAACTTCTTTAACTGCATTGCTGAAACCTGTCGTACTGAAATCACCTTTGGAATACCCTTCACAACTACGGGGTTCCCTTCTTCATTCATGCATTCAAAAGTCTTATTGTAGCAATCAAGCTTCACCCTGTGAGCTTCTAACCAATCCATTCCAATGAGAACATCATAGGAACCAAGTGGTAGAACATTCAGATCTACACAAGTGGCTAATCCATTAATGACCAATGGACATTTCTCTACCACTTCACTGACCTTTCTCTTAGTTCTAGTGGCTAGCTGAACTAACCAAGACTTCCTATGCTTTACCTTCTTAAAAGCACAAATATCCACTACTCTAGGAGTAATGTAACTGTGAGTAGAACCTGGGTCAATCAAAATAGAAACAGATTGCTCAGCAATCTTACCTGCTACTTCAACCACAGCTGACTGGTGATCTGCCTGACGGTCCTCCAATGCTGCATAAATCCTAGGAACTTCCCTTGCTACTTGACCCACTGTTTATGCTTCTTGAACATTATAAGCTGGCCTTACATTCTCATTCTCGAGTGGACAATTTCTGCGCATGTGGGGTCCTCCACATTTCCAACATTGAAGCGGCCCTCTATTCTGTTGCGGATCCTTAGGCTTTTCTCCTGTCACTCCAACTGGCTTACTCGTAGCTTGGGATGGCTGCTTTTGCTGATTCCTGAAGTTAGAAGGTTTGAAACCTTTCTTTCTCTGGTCAAACTTCTCGTTCTTCTTGTCCTTCCATGCCTTTTGGTAATCCGGCTTACCTTTGCTTTGCTCATAGCAATACTTAGCCTTTCTTATCGCTTTTTCAAGAGTTCTAGGCTCATAAAACTCAATCCTATCTTTGTAAGACTGAGGTAATCTACTCAGAAAATGCTGGACCTTTACTTTTTCATCTCTGATGTACCGAACATACCTCAACAGCTCCAAAAACTTATTAGCATACTCTTCCATGGTTTGCTGTCCCAATCTCAGCTCATGGAACTCCTTAATCTTGTCATCATAATACCTGTCAGATAGGTATTTCTGCTTGAAATACTTCTTGAACTGCTTCCACTTAAGTCTCCTTTCACTAATCCTCTTTACTTGCTTGAAGTGTTCCCACCAAATGGATGCTCTTCCATTCAGATTGAATATGGCAACTATTGCCTTCATGTTTCCTGAATAGTCATGCACTTGAAAGTACTTTTTTATACCAAGAAGCCAAGCTTCAGCCTCTTGTCCAGTCTTTATCTCACCATCAAACGTAGGAGGTTTAGCTTTCTTGAATTCATCTCGAGTGCGATCCCTATGGTGTCTCTTTCTTTTTCTTCTATGAGAAGAAGAGCTTGAATCCCCACTGGATTCTTCAGAATCAGATGATCCACTAGAAGTCATTCTCCTTCTCCTAGTACTGCTCTTGCTGCCTTCTGGTCTTGCTATACCTCGCTCAGAGTCTATCTTCCTTTGCAAGTCTGTCAAACTCTGCAACATTGCAGCATTCAACTGATGCTGCTCTTCTTGGGATTTTATTAAGCTTCTCATAGTGGCTGCAACATTTGACGGTGTCTCTTGGAATGTCCTTCCATTAGACTCTATGTCATCATTTCTATTACGGACATTTTCTCCCATGGCATCTCGGGCATTCTCATCAGAATCCCGAGCATCATATCCGTCATGGGTTCGCATACTAAACCACCCCTTACTTACCAGACTGCACTACCTGGAATACTTCCTGGAAGGTGACTATGAATCTGCAAACGTGTTAATAACACAAACGTTAGATGCATAGCATATAAATCAGAATCACTTACCTTCCCTGGTGCTGATCATAAAAATAACAAATTTTCCCAACATAGAATTTTCTTCCTCAAGGAATAACTGTCTGAAGGGGACGACGGGGGTCAAGGAAATTTTTTTGTTTTTGTTTTGGTAAAACATTAGTTTTCGCGCAATCTGGCGTATAAGATCACTGCCTCATTTCTCATTTTCAGCCCTGAAAATTCCCCTGAAAAACAGTCAAAAATCCCACTGGAAAAATCCCACTGAAAAATGCAAATTTTCCCTGTGCAGAATCGGCTGTCGGAAGCCTTCGGCTTCCGCAACAGCGGACGCTCCTTCCCTTTCCTCTTCTGATCGACGCACTTTCTCTTGCGGCGTCGGTAGAATTTCGACATCGGACGTCGGAGCATTCTCTCTTCCACTGAATCGGCTCCTCTTCCATTCTTCCTTCCGCCGAATCGGCTCCCGGATCATTCTTCCTTCCGCCGAATCGACTCCCGGAACAATTCCTCTTCCACCTTGGCACTTACGTCGAACGTCGGCGGAATTTCACATCGGAAGCCAAATGGATTTGGCTTCCGCAATGGTGGACGGAAAACTTCACCAATTCGTCCGCAACAGCGAACGCCCACTTTGCCGGCTCTTTCGATTTGGCACTTAGAACCACTTGACAGTCGAACGTCGGCGGACTATTGTAACGTTGGACGTCGGACCACTTTCCCTTCCGATTTCTCCAACACTTAGACAAATTTTCAAATTTTGTATTCATTCGACTGCGTCGGCTGTCGGAGGGATCTCCCATCGGAAGACTTGATGGTTTGGTCTTTCGCAACGGCGGACGGGAACTTCGCGGAACCTTCCGCAACGGCGAAATTCAATTCCTCCAATGGTCCGACCGCTCAACACTTAGACTATTTTTTCTGAGTCCGTCTGCTCACTGCTATTCTGCTGGACATAGAGGGTAATTCTGTCCTCTATCAGCGGCTCTTTCTTGGCCCATAGAGGCCCATTGCTGCAACCTAAAGCTCTGATACCATGCTGTCATGTCCCCGTGCCTTCGACCGGCGTAGAGGACGTAACTACTAGCTTTATCAGACTAGGTTAATCGCCCATGAACATGTACAGGATTAAAAATTGCTGGAAACAGAATGCTTAAATGTATGCATTGAACTTGATTATGCACATATGAGAAATTATCATGCACAGATGCAATTATCTATTAACACAGCGGAAACATCATACATTCCAACAAGCATTCTGTTCAACATGTTCATTTCATTTTCATTAACATAATTTACAGTTGCAGAAGCAAAATGGACAGAGCACTTATTTTATGAAGAACTCCTTCTGCAACCAGCTACGTCGCTGCAACGTTCCACCCAACCATAGGCCAGCGTGCTCCTTAATCTCTCAGTAGTGCTGCCACCCCCGAGCTGGGCATGATTCTCCAAGGAATAAGGGAACTGGCAGGCTTACACATAGCCAGGATACACAAAACACATAGCCAAGCCAACAAAGTTGGGTTTATCAGGCTATTAAGGAGTTGGAGAAGGCAGATTGCTAAGCTGGTGAGCTCATTACAGAGCCAAGGAAACCTACACCAGAACTAGCCTAACCTCTAAGACACCCATCCACACCCAACACAAGGAATTAGTCCCTTCTCTGCTATACAGTCCCTCAGGCCCTGCATTCCCTTCCAGTGCTATTCAGGGGTGATGGAGAAGAAGGCTAGCCCTCTAGCTCTGTCTGTGTGGTTCCAGCCACCAGGTTTATCAAGCAAAACTAAGCCAACATCCTTGCTCCCAACACAGTCCGAAGACCAACCATTGCACTCCGGCAATTAATTTAACTTTCACAGCTTAAACAGGGAAAACGAATTCCTGAGTCATTCTTGGCCCTATCGTGGCCAAAATGACTCTCACTCGAATTTAAAACGCCCCCCAAACGTAACAGCAATTACATTCACAACATGGGGAAAACGACAGCCCCGAAATCTATCAGTGAGCATAATTTACAGCAGGGAAAAACGACCCAATTAATCTGTGAGACAGCCAAAAACGTGAATGGCCCTTCACAGTCAGTCGTGGATGCAAGAGCACGGCTCTCAGCTCACTATGTGCACCCCAAACAGAAGAATATCTGTGCGTGGGTAAACAATCCGACCCAGCAAGGAAAAGAACAGACAATGGAGGCCCTGCGTGAGGAAAAACAGCTCCGTTTTTGTCCGTGGATGCACACACAACAGGAAGGATGCGATTCTTGTAGTTCGTGGGTGTTCAGCAACTCGTGGAGTGAAGATGAATGTCTGCGTGAGGAGATGAACAGCCAAAATCGTGGGTAGAGTGTGCGTGTGGGTGAGGACTGACAGTCCTGTCGCCCCAGCCCCCAAAATCATTAACTGCTTCAACCACCAGCAGTAATTCTTCAATGAGAGTGGTTGGAAATAAAAACAAGGGAATAAGACACATGGGTTTTTCTCCTTTTGGCCAAAGTTTGTCAAATTTCCCCCACATCCTTATCCTTGGGAAAATCATGCCCCTTTCGATTTTGTTGCCGCAACCGTAGCTGGTTGTGTTTATTTTAATTAATTGTAGATGCATATTTACATGATGATAACCCAAAACGTATGCCGCATGCCCCGATATTCAATTGGTGACGAGTTTAAATCCAAGACATAGCATAACCGATCAATGGTGGGGCCTTGGCCTTTAGCTCCACACCATTATCGTTTACAACATATACATCATATGCTTTTAATGTAACGGGGTCAAAACCGGGGCATTACAGCTGACATGCACCATATATTTATCTAGGCTCGTGCAGATAAAAATCATTAATGGTTTAAGTTACCATATGTAGTAAACGAGGAAGAGATCCGTGTAGTAGTTCAGCAATGGCCGGCTGAATGGTTGAAACACGTGGGAAAAAAACCTAACATTCCAATCCCTCCAGTCACCAATGTGGGCGAAGGCCCTAGTCACACGCAGCAGCAAGACCCCCCACAGGATAGCGAAGACAAAAGTGAGTCACAACAGAGTCAAAGCGACCAGGAGGGATATGGTGGAAATGTAGAAGAAGACGAAGACTCGGTCCAAACTGCCTCAGACCCTAATCGATCAGATAAGCGCAAGTCGCCAGAGGTAGAGGAAGTGACCAAACCTCAAGCCCAAAAGAAAACGAAGGCGTCGAAAGATAAGAATATCAATGAAGAGCCTAGCCTGACAAGTGAGGAGCTTGATCAGGCTCTGTCAAAGTCCACAGAAGTTCTCACCAAGAAGTGGTTAGAGTTTACAGCTACGCATCTTAGTGCCATCACTAGCGTAGCACAACGGATTTCGGAGCTGAAGGAGTTAGCAGAAAAATCAGCGACTGGCACTGCAGCAAGTAGTGCCCCCGTACCTGTGCAGCCAGACAAAATACAATGGCCGGTTAGAGAAAACCGGGGACAAGTGTCAAGCGCCACCCTCATCATAACCGACGCAGCATTTCGCGCAGATATGAGCATGATAGTGGAGATAGATTACACCAAGATGTCCATGATGGAATTACATCTCTGCCAATTAGCTATCGTGAAGGAAATCCAGGTACGAGACCACTACTCACAAATACAGTTGGAAGATACCAGGAAGCAGAATGATAGTGTCGTAGCACAGTTGGAGGAGGCGGAGTAGAGGAAGAGGCATGTAGAACGTAAACATGTTACACTGGTACGGGTCTTGGATGAGGCATGTCGAAGTCTCCTTGACTTCGAGGTACAACTGGAGGAAGAGCCAGAGCAACGAATAGCCAAGCTAAAAGAATACGCACAGCACTCTCGCAGTAAAATAGAAAAGCTCCAAGCAGAACATGAGGCTCAGATTGCGGAGCTTCAGCTTCGCATCATCTCGGAGAGCCCACCAGAGGTCAGGGAGCAGCGCCGAGCAGACATTCAGGCCTCAGCAGCGAAAATATCAGATACTGTGAGCAGCGCAGCAAAACTGCTAGAGGACACCGTCGAAGCCTGGGCGAACCTGCAGGAACATCCAGAAGTGCAGAAGCTGCAAGAAACCATCAAGCAGCGACAGACAGAGCTGGAGGCAGTCAAAGCGGAAATTAAGACTCTGCCTCCTATGCAGAAAATGCTCAAGGTAAAGCAAAGTAATGAACTCCAACAGGAAATTGAGTCGTGCAGAGCAAAAGCAACATTGTTGGAAAATTCTATGTAGCCCCTTATCAACGAGGCTTTGGAGTTGAGTACTGCTGCGGACAGCCAGCTTAAAGTTCTGAAGGAATACGATGCATTTGCAGAGGAAAAGGCCAGCGAAGCATCAACAGCAGCATTGCAGGAGCTGGTGGAGAAGGAGCAGGCAGCCAACAACATCATGCGCAGCCTCAGCAAGCAGTTCACTATCTTTTCCAACAAAGTTCTCCCACGAGACGAACAACAGAGTGTCCCGGGACGGGCCACTGGTGAGTCTTAGGGGCCTATTGGGGCATGCACCTTAACGGTCCTTAAGTTTAGTAACTTCGCGGTTTTTGTGGAAGCTTGTAAGCGGAGTTACTACTCAAAATAGTCTTAGGGGTTTCAGGGTTGAGTCAAAGTCCTCTTTTTGTAATAAACCCATGGTTTAAGTCCAGGGTTTAGGGTTCGGGGTGCCCATGGTTTCAGCCCATAGTTTTGTAATAAGTGCACTGTATAAATAAGCACTCTTGTAAAGAAGTCAGTTTAGGATTTTGAGGTAAGATGAATTGATGTGAAGCTAAGGCTTGTTTTGTAAGAAATATTAAGTCCCAGTTGTGTGCGTGGACGACCTCTGCAGCTATGTGCGCAGAGGTTTTTTGGGTGATTAAGAAGATCTGCAGCTGTTTGTAGAGACCTGCAGCTGTGTGCGCGGCTTTGAGGACTTGAAGGGATCTGCAGCTGAGTGCACAGATTAGAACTGTAGTTTTTATAAAGAGTTGAATAAAACACAGTTCTGTGGACGTAACCCCTACACTGGGGGTGAACCACGTTATATCTTGTGTTGTGGTTCTTTTGTGTTGTTTCTGTTATGTTCTTTATGCATTGATAAGTAAATAACGGATAAGTAAGATCACTGCTAAATAATAACTTCGCTGTGAATTCCCAATTAAGGGTTAAGCAAGTAACTGTTTGTTGATCTAATTGCGAAGTTATATAAGTGTTGTTGAAGCTCTGTAATGTATGATTATAATTGGTTAAAGGCTAAAGGTTAGTAATATCGCTCTTCTGCTTGCAGAAACCTGGTTCTGCGGCACCCCATAGCTGTTTCGGGTGAGACTGCAACCTGTTCGCAGGTTGTTGCCGAAAGGGCCAACACTGTGGGTCTTTTGTTGGTGCGAAGTTAATGGTATAAAACCTGGGTTTGCCCTATAGTCCAACAATCACACATATTACATTACAGAGTTTGGAGTCCTTAGAAGAAAGAAGGATGGGACTATAGCTGATTTCTCGAAGAGGTTCAATAAAATGTATGGAAGAATCCCTGCAGAGATTAAACCTTCAGAAACTTCTGCGAAACTCACTTATGCCAATGATTTTGATCATGATTTTTCCCTACTCTTGAGAGAAAGAAGACCTGTTACTTTACTTAACATGCAGGATTCAGTACTAGAGGTGGAGTCTAATATATTAGCTTCTAATAGACAGAAGGGAAATTTAGCTCAACAGATATATGACAAGAAGGGTAAGAAAGAGGTAGCTCCAGGGGTTTCGACATCCCACTCTGCAGAAGGTAAAATTGATGAGATGGCCAAGCTAGTGAAAATCCTAACAACAAAACTAAACAAGTTGGAATTAGAGAAAAATTCAAATAAATATGTTCAAGAGGGAGACAGAAACCCTAATAATCCGAACCAATTCAGGAGACAGTTTGTACCTCGTTTCATTCCTAGAGAAAGAAGAAACAATGATATACAACGAGAAAGGAGGGAAGCTGAGGATCAAAAAGTGCCACCACCACTTCAGAATAATGTAGCTAATGAAGGAGAAATAGAAGAGGAAGAGTTCTTTGAGGATCCAGATCAGGATATGAATTATTTTGGAGAACAGTTGACTGAAGGTTTTGTGACTGAAGAAGATTTTTTAAACTTAGAATATTATGATGCATATGTGTTTGAAACAAAAAATGATTTGAATCTTGAAGTGACTGCTGTAACTGCTGATACATATCAGACTGATCCAAAAAAACCCTTAAATTTGAGATCAGGGCCAAAGCAAGTAGTTCAAAATCCTAAGAAAAAGGTAGTTTTGCCTCCTAAATAGCAGTCTAATCTAGTATTAGAGAAAAAACAGAATCAGGATAAACAAATGGAGAATGTTGAAGTTGAAGAGGTGAATAAAAGTATGCAGAATTTCAACCTTGAAAATGAATTATGTAAAATAAAGATCCCTATGCCTTTCACTAAGTTGATGAAGAATCCTTCTTACAAAAATTCAGTTCTGAAAATAATTGGTTCAACAAATAGTCAACTTCCCTCTGACACAGTGAATTTACAAGAGGAAAGTCCTAAAAATTTTATTGGGTCATCTTTGGCAGAAAAATTTGAAAATGAGGCAAGTGCATCTCCTCTTTTTTACATCACACTAACCATTCATGAGCAGATGATACATAATTGCCTTTTGCATTCAAGAGCATCTCATAACCTAATGCCAAAAGCTGTCATGGAGGCTTTAGGTTTGAGCATAACAAAACCTTATCATGACTTGCATGCTTTTGATTCACGAGCTGTAAAATGTTTAGGAGTGATAAAGGATATGGTGGTTAGTTTAGCTCAACTACCAATGAAGAGTGTGATTATGGATGTAGTAGTAGCAGATATTACACCTAATTTTGGATTTCTCCTTTCTAGATGTTGGGCCAAGAAGGTTGGTGGAACTCTACAGATGGACTTAACATATGCAACCATTCCTGTCTTTGGAGGTGAAAACAGAAGGTTGTATAGAGAGTTACAATTTGATTATATTATGACTGATGACAAGAACCCTACAAATCATCCCTTGTATGTTGTTGAAAAGGATTTGGGTACTTGTATGTTGCATTTTAGTGATGATAATGATACTGCTAGTTTATTACAGGTTGAAAAAGAAAAATCAGTCAAATGCACTGTCACGTCCCCATCCCTCCAAGCGAGCAGAGAGGACGCGAACCGTGGCTTAAACCACCCAGGCTAAGAGCCCCATGAACATGCACAAGTATAAAATTTGCTGAAACACAATGCTTAAACAAAAAAATTGAACTAAAACATGCACACATGATTGTTTATCATGCACAGATGCAATTTAATCCTCATACACAGCGGAAAACAACAGCATTCATACATGCCTGTACTCATTTAACATGTTCATCAATTTCATTAACAGAAATTAAGATTGCAGAAGTAAAATGGATAAAATCACTTATATTATGATGAACTCGATCCACAACCAGCTACGTCGCTGCAACGTTCCACCCAACCATAGGCCAGCGTGCTCCTTAATCTCTCAGCAGCGCTGCCACCCCCGAGCTGGGCATGATTCTCTAAGGAATAAGGGAACTAGCAGGCTTACACATAGCCAGGGATATACAAAAGCATAGCCAAGCCAACACAATTGGGTTTATCAGGCCATTAAGGAGCTGGAGAAGGAAAATTGCTAAGCTGGTGGGCTCATTACAGAGCCAGGAACACCTACACCAGAACTAGCCTGACCTCTAAGACACCCAAACATACCCAACACAAGGAATCAGTCCCTTCTTTGCTACACAGTCCCTCAGGCCCTGCATTCCCTTCCAGTGCTATTCAGGGGTGATGGAGAAGAAGGCCATCCCTCTAGCTCTGTCTGTGTGGTTTCCAGCCACCAGGTTTATCAAGTAAATCTAAGCCAACATCCCTGCTCCTCCCACAGTCCGAAGACCAACCATTGCACTCAGGCAATTAATTTAGCTGTCACAGCTTAAACAGGGAAAACGATTTCTGAGTCGTTCTTGGCCCTCTCGTGGCCAAAACGACTCCCAATATTCGAATTACACAGTCCTAGCTAAACAGTAAACATGGGGGGGGGGGAGAACAATAGTTCCAATCTCAACATTAAAATGACGGAAATTACACAACCATACCGGTCTGTAAGTAGAAGATACAACTGAGGACGTGAATGGCTCTTTTTAGGAATTCGTGGGTGAAAACGTACAGCTCTCAGCTCGCTGTATCAGCTGGAAACCAAGAAAATTATCGTGCGTGAGGAAGCAATCTGACCCAGTGAGGAAAGGAATAGACAATGGAGGTCCTGCGTGAGGAAAAAAAGCTCCGTTTTTGCCCGTGGACGAACAAACAACAGGAAGGACACGAAATTTCAATGTGTGGGTGTTCAGCAACTCGTGAAGAGAGGAAGAAAAAATCTGCGTGGGTGAAGAGTGCGTTTTTCCTTTCCATTCAGAAGTCAACTATGGGTGGAGTGTGCGTGGAGGCATGGACTGACAGTCCTGCCACCCCACTCCCAAAACAATTAACTGCCATAACTTCCCTCAACTACCAGCAAAAATTATTAACTGAAGGTGGTTGGGATAAAACAAAATGAGAAGACACATGGATTTTCAACCCATTGGCCAAAGCTGGACAATTTCCCCACCCTTATCCTTGTGAAAATCATGCCCCCATTCGATTTAGTTGCCACGATCGTAGCTGGTTGTGTTCATTTAATTAATTATAGATGCATATTTACACGATGACTAATATAATATATGCCGCATGCCCCGATATACCATCGGTGACAATTTAAATCCAAAACATAGCATTACTGATCAATGGTGGGGCCTTGGCCTTTAGCTCCACACCCTGATCATTTACAATTTATACATCATATACATCTAATGTAATGGGGTCAAAACCGGGACATTACATGCACTAGGGAACAAGAAGATGAACTTTGGCAAATGTATTTTGATGGATCATCATGCAAGGAGGGTGCTGGAGCATGGGTTCTTCTAATATCTCCTAGTGGTGAAGCAGTAATGTTAATGTATAAATTGGAATTTATTACCACCAATAATACTGCAGAATATGAAGCTTTGTTGTTAGGTTTGAAAGCTGCAAAAGATTTAGGTATTCAGTAGATTTCTGTGTATGGCGACTCCGAGTTGGTTGTTCAGCAAGTAAGGAACAACTATCAAGTAAAACAAGAAGTGTTGAAAGTGTACCACAATGAAGTATGGGATATGATAGACAATTACTTTGTCTTTTAATGTAATCTCCCCGGGTTTGACCCCGTTTGTATGATGTATGTATGCCTAGCGTGGAGCTCAAGGCCAAGGCCCCGCTAGTGTATGTTCATATTTTATTTAAAATGGCAAAGCATTGGACATGATGTTACCCATGTGCTATTTAGCCGTGGAACACTGTAAAAATGATGTAAATAAACATCAGGCAATAAAATGCCAAAACTGACTATGGAGGCAACGAATGAGAAGGGGCCATGTGTATCCACTAGGGAGTGGTGAAGGGGTTGTGGGATTGAACCATAGGCTGCCATATGTCATTGTGATAACCCATTTGACTTTCCTTGTTGACATTTAACTCTGTTGTAAGGAAGTGGTTGAAGAAAAGAATCCATGGCTTTAATGGAGCATGGGCAGCCCAAGAATTCGTATGGTGGAGTATGGGCTCTGTTTTCTTGTACCACAAGTCACTCTACCTCTTGGGGATTGCTTCTTCCTCATCCCCATTCCATTGTGGGAGGACCCAGCATCATTCTCGATCCAAAAACGAGTTCCCAGCAGGGTGAAAAACCAGAAATCGCAACTGTGCAAAAACCCACGTTTTGAAGAGCAAAAAATGCCCAGATTTGGTATTGGACAGTAAAATCCAATGGGGAATCCATAGGTATGAACCTTAGGGAGAATTTGGGAGCATTAGCTACCCTGAAATCCATGGGAAAACCCAGTTTTTGCAGCACAGGAAGTCAGTGACGGATTTGAGTTATTCGTTGACAGAATGGTGAGAAATCCAAGTGTGGATGTTGGAACAGAGGTTGGGTTTGCTTGATAAACCCAGTAAAGGCTGAAATATCAGGAAGCTAGCAGCTGGACCTTTCTATGCCCATCCTAAAGAGAATTGGAGGGAAGAGTTGCCTGAGGGACTGTGTAGCAGAGAAGGGGACCTTCCTTGTGTTGAATGTGGTAGGTAATGTGGGTGCCTGACTATTGAGTTCATTTGAGATGCCTGTAGCTCTGTTGTTGAACTCATTGTCTTAACATTACCCTCCTCTATCTTCTTGTATGCTTGATAAACCCAACTGGGAGTTGGCTTAGCATGACCATTTGAGTGAACCCATGGCTGTGAGTGAGCCCATCTAGTTCCTCCTTAGTGGATACACAGCCCAGCTCGGGGGTGATCTCTCAGCTGAAAGAATAGAGGCTGGACAAAGATCTATGGTTGGGTGGAACGTCTCTCATATAGCCAGTTGTTGGACAGCTTCATCTCAAAGACAAGTATTCTCTGTGGTTTGAATGATGTTCATCTGTGGTTTTCCCTGTGCGTTAAATTACTCATGTTACTTGGATGAAATGATTATCTTGAGTTAGTTGGTATGATGCTTGTGCATAGCATGAGAATGGAATTGATTATTATGTGATTGTTTCACTATTCTGCCTGAAGGAAATAGGCTGAAGCATCCCCTTCTACTTGTATGTTAATATGGTTATTCCGTTGTGTTTACTAATTGAGTTGTATTAATCCCATGTTCTGCAATGTCTTAATTAATGACTGATGTTTACATGTTGATTGCATGATGAAATTGTGTGCATACATAATGTTTAATTCCGCTGTGCTTGTTGAGTATGAATAGGTATGCACAAGTGTTATTTAACCCTGCGTTTCCAAAGAAATTGACCGGGTCTAAGTTTTGCCAATAAGCCCGGTAGTTTTGGTTAATGTTTCCTTCATTGCATTGGATTGATGGAAGGGGACGTGACATTTAATATCACTTATATTCCTAGGGATCATAACCAAACTACTAATTCTCTTGCCCTACCAGCCACACATTTCAGGATTCCTAAGACAACACAGCTGAAGTATCCTTTTGAGGTTAGGTACAGACCTTCTGTGCCTGATAATGTAAAGCAATGGAAATTTTTTGAAGATGATATTGAAATAAAAAAGGTTTTCAGAGCTGACAGTTGACCTTTCCAATTCCTTAATTGATCAAGAACAAGATGACGAAATTGAAGAGTTTGAAGGTGTTGCAGAAAATGAGATTGCAGGTCACAAAATCATTGAGCTGAAAGGTAATTTCATTCCTAAAGGTTTGGTACCTTTGGAGAGGATTTTTTCGAAAGATGATACTCCTTTAAAACATGTTATGCAGTCTTCAGAAGAAAATGTGATGGATTGCAATATTGGTACTAAGGAACATCCCAGAATGGTGAAGATCTCAAAAGCACTCACAACAGAACAAAGAAACAGGGACGTCAAGTTATTGAAAGAGTATGTTGATGTTTTTGCTTGGTCATAAGAGGATTTGAAAACATATGATACTAGAATTACACAGCATAAAGTACCATTAAAACCAAATGTTAAACCTTTCAGACATAAATTAAAGAGGATCAATCCTACTTTGTTTCCCATTATAGAAAAGGAAGTTAAAAAGTTGTTAGATGCTAAGATTATAGTTCCTCTCAGATATTCTTCATGGGTAGCCAATTTAGTTCATGTCAGGAAAAAGAATAGTGAAATCAAACTGTGTGTTTATTTTTGATATCTGAATAGGTCTTCATTGAAGGATAATTACCCTTTGCCAAAAATAAAACAAATATTACAGAAGGTAGTTGGTGCACAAAGAATTTCTATGGTTGATGGTTTTTCAGGATATAATCAAATTGCCATGCACCCTGATGACAGAGAAAAGACAACTTTTACTACGCCTTGGGGTACTTTCATGTACGACAAAATTCCTTTCGGATTAATGAATGCTGGAACTACTTTTCAAAGAGCTATGGACATAGCCTTTGTAGTAGAAAGAGATAAGTTTGTAGTGATTTACTTAGATGATATTACAGTCTTTTCACAATCTGATGATGAGCATCTAAAACACTTAAAACAAACTTTTCTGAAATGCAGAAAATATGGTTTATCTCTCAATCCAAAAAAATCACATTTTGCTGTATAAGAAGTTAAGTTATTGGGTTATTTAGTTTCAGCTTATGGCATAAGGATTGATCCGGAAAGGATGAAAGCAATTCTGAAAATAAGTTTACCAAGGAGCAAGAAGGATGTACAATCTTTTATTGGTAAAATTAATTTTCTGCGTTGGTTTATACCAAATTTTGGTGAAACCATCAAACAGATTACAACTATGTTGAAGAAGGATCAGGAGGTCAAGTGGAATGCAGAAGCAAAAAACTCATTTGAAAAGATTAAGATGGCTCTTACAGAAGCACCAGTATTAGTAAGTCCTGATTTTACAAAGGAATTTTTAACTTTTTCTTTTGCATATGAGGATATTGGCTGTTGTTTTATTACAGAAGAATAAGGATGGTTTTGAATAGCCAATTGCATTTTTTAGCAAGACTCTCAGAGACTCAGAGCTAAAATACAACACTTTAGAGAAGCAGGCTTACTCATTGGTAAAAACATTGAAATTTTTCAGAATTTATGTTTTGCATTCCAAAGTTATTGCTTATGTTTCTAATGCTGCCATTAAGGATGTTTTCAGTCAACCTGACAGTGAGGGAAAAAGAGGGAAGTGGATTGCAAAAATAATGGAATATGTTGTGGACATTAGATCTACAAAGCTAGTAAAGGGACACGGTTTGGCTAAATTGTTCACTGATTCAAATTTCCAAGCTTTAGGTCTACATTTCATGGCAGAACAACTAGCACAGGAAGAATTTCAAGAAGAGCAGGAGAAAGAAAAGATTATGGACCACTATGCAGAATCCACATGGTATGCAAATATTGTACATTTTCTTTTGTACTTACAATTTCTAGAACATCTAGACAAGAAAGCTGCTAGGTCATTAAAGTTGAAAACTACTAAATATTGTTTGATAGAACATCATCTGTTTTGGAAAGATCCAAGGGGAATTTTACTTAGATGTTTGGATAAGCTAGAAATTGAAGAAGTAATATCTACATCACATGAAGGGGCTTGTGGAGGACATAAGTATTGGAAGGAAACAACTTATAAAATTCTAAGAGCTGGATATTATTGGCCTTCCTTATTCTCGGATGTATATCAGCAGGTAAGAGCATGTATCCCTTGTCAAAAGTTTGTTGGTAAGCAAAAGTTGCTGTCATTACCATTAAAGTTAATTGCAATAAATGCCCCATTTCAGCAGTGGGGTTTGGACTTCATAGGAGATATATCTCCTTCCTCTTCAGGGCAGCATAAATGGATTTTGACTGCTACATATTTCTCTACCAAATGGGTAGAATCTATTCCCATGAGAAATGCAACACATAAGGTGATCATAGAATTTATTTAGGAAAATATTCTTAGCGGGTTTGGATGTCCTAGGAAATTATTGACTGATAATGCTCAAGCTTTTAAATCTAAAGCTATGGTGGCATTCTGTGAAAAGAATGGGATTATTCTAAAACACTCGACACCTTTTTATCCTCAGGGAAATGGGTTAGCTGAGTCATCTAATAAGAATATTATTCAGAGTATCAGGAAGTTATTGAAGCAGAATAAATAATCATGGGATTCAATGTTAAAATATGCATTGTGGGCAGATAGAATAATAGTTAAAAAGGCAATTGGAACTTCTCCTTTCCAATTAGTATATGGTATTGATGCAGTATTTCCTGTCCAACTGGGTATTCCAGTGATGAAATTTTTTCAAGATTGTCAGGAAGAACCTAGTGATATGCAAAGAAGAATTTATGCATTGATAGAGTTATAGCAGAAATGTGAAACAATAGAGGAAAAATCTCAGATTTACAGGACAAAGGTTAAAGAAAGGTTTGACATAAAAATCAAGGAGAATACCTTTTCAAATGGAGATATGGTCTTGCGATGGGATGCTAGAAAGGATCAGAAAGGAAAGCATGCAAAGTTTGATAATCTTTGGTTTGGTCCTTTCATAGTATCAAAGATTCTAGAAAACAATACTTTTGTGCTATAGACTTTGGATGGTGAGGAATTGTCTAATCTAGTTAATGGATGATTTCTCAAGCATTTTTACAGTTTTTGACATAGATACTGGACTTTCATTGTATATACCAGTGTGAATAATATAATACAACTACATGACCCAATGGACATTTTGCAGATTAGTAGGCAACAACACAGAAGGCACTGGTCTATAGGTTCTTGAAGCCTCATAGGGAGGACTTCATCCCACAACAGGAGCCAGATGTTAGAGCCTATTTTTGTTTTCCATTTTTTAATGCATTTGTTTATGTTTTGAAACTTGGTTTTGTTCATTTCTCCAATAAAATTTTGTTTCTTAGGACAGTTTAATATTTTTCCTTTAATTTTCATGTTTATATGATTTCTTAGTTTTATTTTTCAAATTTTGATCGAAATTCACAGTTAGGAGGCTTATAGAATGTTTATATGAATTAAAAAGGTCCTAAAATATCATAAAGTTTTGACCTAGATCCTTTTACCAAAGTTAAATCATTGCTAGTCATTATATTTTTTTTAAAAATCATTAAAGCAAACTTTCTTGTAGCGCAAGCCTGAAAAAATTACACACATGCGCTACAAGAAAGTCACGCAGTTCAAAAATCATCATTTTTGGTTCAATTTTTTTAAAATTCTCACACATGAGAGGTCATTCATACTTAGTTGATGGATTTGATATGTGTTTCCTCTAGAATGATCATTGTGACAGGTGTGAATATGTCAAGCAAATCATTATGAGGGCGAGTTGTGGTGGTCTATTGCAGAGTGATGGAATAATGATGGTTAAACATGATGAAACAAATGCACCTTGAATTTCGTATCCCCTGAAGTGCACGAAGATCATATGAGTTCGTGGCGAAGTGTTAGCAGTGTGTAATTAAAATATTGAAACAGGTCAGAAAATTAGGGCTTTTGAAGGGCGATCATTTGGAGTTATCGTAATGGTCAGAGAAGAATGAGGAATGAAATTAGACACTTGACAGTGAAGAAAACACGATTCTAGCACCTAGATCCATTACTTGACAGGTAGGCTGCGAATTGATATCGAAGTCCATGTATTTAGGTTTTTACTAAACAAAGGATTAATGATGAAATTGAATGAAGATTATTAGTATGTAAACCTAATTCATACTTAATATCAAATTCTCTGTCAATGGAATTAATGCATTTAGTAGTTTAAGCGAGACAGTTCAGTTTAGGGTTTTTGGTTTCCCAACATAGTATTGTCTGTCATATTGTCAAGACTTGAACAGATTTAGAGTTTGTTTTACTGAAAGAAGTAATTTGACAGTCGTTCAAAATGAAAATAAGTGGTAAAACCAATAGAGTTGAACCTTCAAACATGAGCTGGGTTCAAACATTTCCAGACTGTGCAAAATTATTTTTAGAGGCAGGGTGGTTAGTGTTTTTTAAAAGAATTGAAGGATATCACTCAAAAGTCTCTTATAAATTTGCTAACAGTCGTTCAAAATGAAAAGAAGTGGTAAAACCAATAGAGTTGAACCTTCAAACATGAGCTGGGTTCAAACATTTCCAGACTGTGCAAAATTATTTTCAGAGGCAGGGTGGTTAGTGTTTTTTAAAAGAATTGAAGGATATCACTCAAAAGTCTCTTATAAATTTGCAAAGTGTTTGGATAAGGATATGGTGACTTTTGATACTTTGAAGTTTAAGCTGACTAGGAAATTGTTAGCAGAAGCTACAGGAATCTTAGATGAGGGTGAAAACTGGTTTAAAAAAGTTCCTTTCACTTTTAATGCTCAGAAATATTTACTTCCAAATGTAGTAGTAGATTGGGGAAAGGGAGTATCTATTCAGAAATTTAAACCAGAATGGATAGACCCTATCAAAATCATACAAAGTTATATCACTTGTGAAGGGAGATTTGCTTTTGTTTTTAAGTATCATTTTAGATTCTTGCAACATCTCAACGATGAAGCCAAAATGAATCTCTCTTTTTTCTTCTTGAAAAGTTTACAGAATATGTCTAGCAGGGTGAAAGAACATTAGGATCACACCAAACAATCTGTGTTTCATCATGGGCTGATAAAACTTGTTATAAGTACTATACTTCAAAAAGGGAGAAAACATGAGAATATTTCCTATTTTGGTCTGGTTTCCTGTTAGAATAATCAACCCATAGTTAGCTACCTTAGACATTAATTAATCCATTTTTGTCTTATTTTCCTAGTTTCCAATATTCCACTCTATGCAAGTTGTCTTCCACATGTCCTAGAAGTCAAACTTGCTAAAACTGAGTCATGGAGTGCTTGGGAAACCTCCTGGAAACCATATTTAATAGTTCTTCTTTATTCCAAATCCTTCCTAGCGCATATCTTCTTTTTTTGGCTAAGTTGCCTGCTTTATTGATATTTGAGGCAAAAGGGAAAGTAAGACTAGGTGTAGTTGACTTGTTTTTTGCCCTCATCATCCTCCATTATTTTCTCCTAATAAAAACATGTATGAGTTATCTTTCCATCAGTTATTAGCTTGCCCATTTGACTTTGCCAATTCGTGAGCCTCTAGGTAGATTTGGAAATTGCTTTATGCGCCTATGGGGGGTTTGACTAGATTTAGTAAGCCTACTTTTGACTATTTCGAATGGCATCCTTATGCATTCTAATCTCTCATGTAATTATATATTGCAGCAGCCTATGAATTCATAAGGTTGGCTATTATACACTTATTCAATACAGATTAGTGTTATGCTCCAATTTCAGTCTCCTTTGTGTGTAAATTTGCAGGTTTGATTAGCAATTTTGTGAGTGCAATTGTTCTATCACTTGGGTTCAATTTCCACATGGTATCAGAGACTTTGTAGATCGATTTCTCTCCTTCCATATTGCTATTGTAGGTTCAACATCTTGACTGGGAGCAAATTCTGCTGGTTGAAGGGCACAGTTCAGAGCTATGGATCAATCTCAGAAGATCATCTTGACTCCATTTAATTTCTTTGAATGGAAAGTAGAGATGGATATACTATTGAGAACGAAGAGTCTCTACAGGGTGACTATGGCAACTGAGACAGAGCCCAATGCAGCTGCAAAGAAAATTAAATGGCACAATAGGAGGGATGAGGCCTATGGTCTTCTGTGTCTGAGTATATCCAGAGACCTCCTCTTCCATCTTGATGGATTGACATCACCTAATGTAGTGTGGGAGAATATTGTAGAGATTTTTGGTAAGACAGATGAGATGAGAGGACATCAAATTGAGAATGAATTGATCTCTTTGAGTCCCAGCAGCTTTGAATCCCTGCAACTCTACTTTTCCAAGTTTAAAGCCCTTGTTTTGTAGCTAAAATAGTGTGGAATTGAAAACAAGGAAGAGTAGCTAGTTTTGGCCATACTCTCGAAGCTTGGCCCTGACTATTCAGTGTTTGTTTCGACCTTCCATGCCACCAAGTTGACAGCTCGAGCCTAGAAGATGCCTAAGCTTGCAGATTTCATGGAATCCCTCATACAAGAACAAGATAAACTAGTGATGATGGGCACCATCAAACCTTCCAAAGAACAAGATTTGGTTGCTAGGGATTCGAGGGTGGATTCAAAAGGCAAGAAGAAAACTAAGAAACCACCTGAGAAAAAGAGAGACAAGAACAAGTCTCAAGAGGAGCCCCAAGGCTCCAAGAAGAACTTCCAGAAGAAGAAGAACAAAGGAGAAATGAGCAAGTGCACATACTGTAGTAAGGGCTGTCATCCTGAAAGCTCCTGCATGAAGAAGAAAATTAACATGCTGACCCAACTCTTGGAGAATAATAACACCTCCCTTCCTAATAGCTCAAAGAAGAGGGAAGGTGGATCAAATTCAGAGGACAAAGAGAGAGTACAGGAATTGGTTGTTGGCACATCAAGCTCACCTAGCTTCATCATAGAATTTGGAGCTTCAAGACATATGGTTTCGACCAAGGAGGAATTCTCCTCTCTTGACATGTTAAAAGGTCCAGCAATAGTGCTGGGAGATGACTCTCACACTGACAATTTGGGGAAAGGAAGGATTGATCTTGACCATGGTAAGTTCAACAATGTATTGTATGTTCTAGGTCTTGCCTCTAACCTCTTGTCAGTGTATCAGTTGACTCACATAAGGTCTCCAAAGAAGGTCATATTCACCCTTGATGATGTCGAGATCACAAAGATATCGAGTGGTAAAATCATTGCAAAAGGAGTTGTAGATCACACTTCGAAGGTATACATGTTTTCACATTTTCTACCCTACTCAAACCCCTCTGCTGTTCTGATTCATGCCAATGAGGAAACCAAGCATTGGCATGAAATATTTGGACATCTTAACTATAAGCATATTTCTGATCTAAGTGAAAAAGAAATGGTCATAGGGTTGCCAAAGATTAAGTTTTCCAAGGGAGTCTGTCAAGGTTCTATCCTAGGAAAACAACCAGAGCATAAATTTGAGAGAGCTAGTCATGAGAGAACCTCTGCACCTCTTGAGTTGATCCACAGTGATGTTGCTGGTCCATTTCCTCATATGTCAATGAGTCATGCCAAATATGCATTGACCTTCATAGATGAATTTTCCAGGTACTGTTGCATTTACTTCCTGAAGCATAAGTCTGAAGTTTTTGGCCTCTTCAAAGTCTTTAAGGCTTTGGTTGAAAACCAGTATGGGAGGAAACTCAAGATCCTCAGATCTGAAAATGGTGGTGAGTATGTCAAGTCTGAGTTCATTCAATATTGTGCATATGCAGGTATTCAGATGCAGCATTCAATCCCTTACACACCACAGCAAAATTTTGTTGCTGAGAGAAAGAACAGATCACTGAAGGACATGGCAACCTGTATGATGGAGGCTAAGACTTTGCCACCAAAGTTTTAGGCCGAGGCTATAAACTATGCATCCTATATTCAGAATAGGGTGCCTCATAAATAGCTTGATGGTATGACTCCTTTCGAAGCATGGAGTGCGCACAAGCCAGATGTGACCCATTTCAGGATTTTTGGCTCAAGGGCTTGGGCTAGAATTCCAACTGAAAAGAGAAGGGCTTTGCAGCCCCAAAGCCAAGAGTGCCTATTTGTTGGGTATTCTAAATATTCAAAAGGGTACAAGCTGATCAATTTGAGCACAAACAAAGCCTTCATTGAAAGGAGTGGTCAGTTCCAAGAAGAGCCTTTAGCAGCAGTTGAAGTTGGAGAGTCTTCTTCACCACCATAACCATTGAATGTAAGTGAAGAGACAAATGAGTTTGCTGATTCTGATATGTCTGATAATGATGATTTAATTGCAGAACCTAACAGTCCTACAAGACCAAAATGGGCAGCAAAGACCATTCATGCGGCTAGGGAACTAGCTGGAAATCCTAGTGATCCTAGGAGGACTAGATCTCAGTTTGAGAGTGCCATGTGTATGAAAGACCCTTTGTTTGCAGAGAAGTGCTATCTAATGGTTGAATCAGACCCACAGACATATGAAGATGCAGCACATGATCCAAGATGGCAAAAAACCATGAAAGAAGAATTCAGCTCACTCCAGGTGGGTTTTCAAAACTATGTTTGCTACTGATGGTTCACCTTTGAAATATAAGGCAAGATTGGTAGCTAAGGGATACTCACAGGTACTTGGTACTGACTACAATGAGACCTTCGCACCAATGGCAAAGATGGACTCCATCAAGCTATCCTTATCCATTGCAGCTTCGAAGTAGTGGGAGGTACATCACATGGATGTGAAGTGTGCTTTCCTGAATGGAGATCTTACTAAAGAGATTTACATGCAGCAGCCTTAAGGGTTTTTTACTAATCCATATTTTGTGTGCAGGTTAAAGAAATCATTGTATGGGCTTAAGCAAGCCCCTAGGGCTTGGTATGCCAAGATTGATGGCTTTCTGTTGTCATTGAGTTTTGTTCAATGCAAGTCTGATCTTAATGTTTATTTGAAGTTGATTCATGGTTCTTTGATGATTATTGGCTTGTATGTGGATGACCTTCTGATTATAGGAAGTTCAAAGAACGAAATTGCCTCCTTGAAGGATGCAATGAACCATGCATTTTCTATGACTGATTTGGGGTTGTTGAGCCAATTATTGGGTCTCGAAATTGCTCAATCCCAACATGGAATAAAGGTACATCAGTTCAAGTATGCTTTAGATTTCCTGAACAAGTTCAACATGAAAGATTGCAAGCCAAGCAAGACTCCCTTCCTTTCAGGAGTTAAGCTTGAAGAAGCAGGTTCTTCTCCTATGGTAAAGAATACACTGTATAGGCAATTGATTGGGTGTTTTCTATACCTTACACACACTCGACCTGATATTTCTTATGAAGTAAGTGTGGCTTCAAGATACATGGATCAGCCTCATGAGATCCATTGGAGAGCATCCAAAAGGATCCTTAACTTTGTTCAGGGAACAAGAACTCATGGGATCTTCTACAAAGCTAAATATGATCTTGATTTGATTGGGCTTACTGACAGTGATTGGGCAATTGACAACATGGATCTAAAGTTAACATCAGGATATGTGTTCATGCTTGTTGAAGGAACAATCAGTTGGTCAAGCAAGAAACACAGTGCCATTGTACTCTCATCTACAGAAGCAGAGTACAGAGGAGTTGTAAATGCAACAACTCAATGTTTATGGTTGTAGGGGATACTTGGTGAGTGTGGCTTTGAATCAGAGTTTCCAACCATTATCTATTGTGATAATCAGAGCACCATTTGAATCTGCAATGATCCAGTTCAGAGACAGATAACCAAACACATTGAGATCCATATGCACTAGATCAGATAGCTTGTGCATGATGGCACCATTCACCTACTCTTATGTGCATCTTCAGAACAAGTAGCAGACATCTTCACCAAAGTTTTTTGTGAGAAGACATTCAACAATCTC
>LPNX010179230.1:137952-197382 GCA_001517045.1 Pseudotsuga menziesii | reverse complement strand
TGTACATGGTTTAGGAGGGCCTTGCACATGGTTTTAAAACCATGTGCAAGGCCCTCCTAAACCATGTACAATAAAACCATGTGCAAGGCCAACATTTTTTTTATGGTTTTAAAACCATGTGCAAGACCTCCTAAACAACCCATGGTTTTATGTACATGGTTTAGGAGGGCCTTGCAAATGGTTTTAAGACCATGTGCAAGGCCTCCTAAACAACCCATGGTTGTAGGAAAGCCTTGCATGTGGTTTTAAAACAATATATGGGGAAATGTTGTAATGTTCGTTCCTAATAAAATAAAAAATAATAAGAAATATTATATGCCGGCCATAAATAATATTAAATATTAATAATAAAAATATTATATGTGGACCTTAAATAAAAAAATGTGTTGTTTGGTTTGAATCAAATTAATGGATACCTAAGAAGAGATTTGATCCCTCTCAACGCTTGATAGAGCCTAGGATTTGGATCTACGCTGGTGTTACTAAGATGTAAAGTTAGTAACGTTTGTAACATGTCAGCAAAAAATAATAGTGATTGCCCTGAGAGGCCCTCTACAGCCCAGTATGGGGGAGATCTTGTAACGTTATGTAAAGTTACTTTTATTAATAAAAAATAAATTTTTTAATTATAGGCCAAAATAAATGTAGGCCAGAAAAACAATCTAATATGGGGGAGATATTGTAATCTTCCTACCTAACAAAACAATAAAAAAGTAAAAATTTAATTATCGGTAATGTTCCTACATAACAAAATAATAAAAAATAACAAATTGAATTATCCGCAAAAAAATGTTGGCCTTAACCATGTGCACATGGTTTTAAAATCATGTGCAAGGCCTTCTAAACAACTCATGGTTTTACTATGCATGGTTTAGGAGGGCCTTGCACATGAACCGTGTGCAAGGCCTCTAAACAACCCATGGTTTTATTGTACATGGTTTAAGAGGGCCTTGCAAATGGTTTTAAGACCATGTGCAAGGCCTCCTAAACAACCCATTGTTGTAGGAGGGCCTTACATATGGTTTTAAAACCATGTATGAGGAAATGTTGTAATGTTTGTTCCTAACAAAATAAAAAATAATAATATTATTATATGTGAGCATAAATAATATTAAATATTAATAATAAAAATATTATATGTGGACCTTAAATAAAAAGACAGTGTCCTTTGGTTTGAATCAAATCAATTGATACCTAAGAAGAGGTTTGAACCTTGAGAAATTTAATCCCTCTCGGCCCTTGATAGAGCCTAGGATTTGGATCTACCCTGGTAGTGAATATTATGGGAGAGATCTTGTAACATGATGTAACCTTAGTAAGGTTTGTAACATGTCCGAAAAGATAATATTGATACTGAATATTATGGGAGAGATCTTGTAACGTGATGTAACATTTGTAACATGTAGGCAAAAAATAATAGTGATAGTGAGTATTATGGGAGATTTGATCCCTCTCGACACTTGATAGAGCCTAGGATTTGGATCTAGGCTGGTGTTAAAAAAATAATTAATATTTTGTTATTTCTCAATATCTAATATTAAAAACAATAATTAATGTTAATAAAATTCCAATTGCCCTTATAATTAAAATTCACATCTAAATAGCACATTATCTTTAAATATCAAATATTAAAAACATTAAATAAGGTTGATTGATCTTTTAGATTTTATATTCATAAAAATATACATATTAAAGACAATAATAATGTATATAGACATTTTCGATTTTATATTTATAAAAAAAATATTAAAATAACTATTATTGTTAATAGACATTTTAGTTTTATAGTCGTAATTTTAATTTTATTAAATTTTTTTACCATTAAAATTCATAAAAATATATATATTAAAGACAATAATAATGTATATAGACATTTTAGATTTTATATTTATAAAAAAAATATTAAAATAACCATTATTGTTAATCGACATTTTGGTTTAGTGGTAATTTTAATTTTATTAAATTTTTTTTACCATTAAAACAAACCACTGGCAATTGAATGAACAGTTTAATGTTTAAGAGAAGGCCATTTATCATATTGCACTTCGATGTCAGATTCTCACTTGCCTACATACATTCATGGAACATAAAGCCATGAAAGCTTTGTCACTAAAACAAGTCTTACCGGAACTATTAAACATTCCGATCGGAGAAAAGCAGAGATTGCAGAAACTGCAGACAACTGCATCTTTCTCTTTCTCTTTCTTTTTCTGTTTTTTTATCATATTTAAAGCCATCCTTTAACTGTTGGTGCAGCTCCTCAACTACTCCCTCACTCCACTGCAATTTGGGACATTTACAAGCATTAAGAGTCTCCAATGACATCAAATATTCCACACCCTCCAACTCTTCTAAATCATAACATTCACAAACATTGAGTTCTTCAATCTTTGTTAGTCCGCCCAACCCTTGTATGCTCTTCAGCTTGTGAAGTCCACTCAGATTCAATTTCTCCAAAGAAGTCAAATTTTCCAAACCTGGCAACTCTACTATCCCATGGCATTCACTAACATTTAGTTTTTCAATTTGTGTTAAATTCTGCAACTGTGGTATACTATTGAGCTTCCCAAGCCCACTAACATTCAGCTTCTTCAAGGAAATCAAATTTTCCAAACCGGGCAGCTCTGGTATCTCATGGCATTCACTAACATCTAGTTCTCTAATTTGTGTTAAATTCCTCAACCCTTGTATGCTTTTGAGCTTCCCAAGCCCACTAACATTTAGCTTCTCCAAGGAAGTCAAAATTTCCAAACCTGGCAGCTCTTGTATCTCACGGCATCCACTAACACTTAGTGTTCGGAGCATTGTGAGCTGCCCCAACCCTGCTATGCTCTGGAGCTTCTCGCAATTATAAACAGTCAAACACTCCAAAGAAGTCAAGTGTTCCACACCTGGTAGCTCTTGCATCTCACGGCATCCACTAACATATAGTGTTCGGAGCATTGTGAGCTGCCCAAACCCTGCTATGCTCTGGAGCTTCTCGCAATTATAAACAGTCAACCACTCCAAAGAAGTCAAGTGTGGATGCCCAAACCCTGCTATGCTCTGGAGCTTCGCGCAACTCAGAGCAGTCAACTCCTTCAAAGAAGTCAAGTGTTCCACACCTGGCAGCTCTTGCATCTCACGGCATCCACTAACACTTAGTGTTCGGAGCATTGTGAGCTGCCCCAACCCTGCTATGCGCTGGAGCTTATCGCATTTATCAACAGCCAATCTCTCCAAAGAAATCAACATTTCAATACCCGGGAGCTCCTCAACTTTTGTGCACTCGCTGATCTTGAGATGTCGAAGTTTTGGCAAACCACACAGCCCTCCTATCTGCCTCAATTCATAACAGTGGCTCAAGGTCAGTTGTTGAAGGTTAGGACAAACTCCCTCATCAAAAAATACCTCCTTTAATTCTGTTTGGGACAGAACTAACTCCTTGAGCCCGAACATGCATCTCTTCTTCCCTTTATTCTCCCCTGCTGATGATGGATGTCCCTCCTTTTTAAATGGATGTCCCCGCAGCGGACAGTCTGATACTTTTAAAAATTCAAGATTGTTCATCTTGAGAAGCTGTTGTGGTAAATATTCTATCCCACAATATTCTATCTCCAACCGAGTCAGCTGACTCAACAGTCCAATAGAATCGGGCAAGGATTTCAATTGACGCGAATAAGAAATTGATAAGATCTTCAAGCTCTTGATATCACCGAGCCGAAGTGGCAGCACTTCCAACAAATTGCTACCTAATTTCAGAACTACCAAATTGCAGAGGTCTCCAATATGGCTTGGGAGTTCTTTTAATTTCGTTTTCTGCAAATACAATGTTTGCAAAGACCGTTGATGTGAGACCTGTGGAGGTAATTCTTTCACCTGCTTACAAGCTGAAATATCTAAGTATTCCAGCATTGAAATATCTCCTAGTGTTCCGTTGGAGATGGTCAAATTCTCGCAGCGACTCAAACATAGATATTTGAGTCGACTTAAATTCCCAAATGAATTGGGAAGCATCTGCAAACTGGTAGCACCTTCCAAATCGACATGTTGGAGGTTTCTTAGCTCTCCGAAGGAATCAGGTAGCGACACCATTTTGGAGAAGCCTTTGAAAACCAAATATTTCAAGGATCGGAGATAACATAATTCGTCGGGCAACCTTTTGAGTGTGGTTTCTCTGTGGCTTATGACAATCTTTTCGAGGTTCTTCAGCTCCCTAATAGACTTTGGAATGTCTGAAAGGGGAGCGCAGATATTTAACTCTCGCAAATCAGAAGGGACAGCCTGCAGTGTTAACCTTTCAAACATAAGAGAAATAGTTTACAAAATTAAATTAAATGAAAAGAATAAACGGACACATATTTGCCTACTTGAGAATGTGGCCACAGTGTGTTCAATCTCCGCCCCGCCACTTCTAAGACTCTTAAATTCTTCATTGGAATCCAGTGAGGCAGGGAAGAGTGAGAACATCCATACAAGCGAAGCCATATGAGATGTGGTGACTTAACGCTGCTCAATATGTCTTCTAAATAACTCTCTTCCGTGGCAACAAGGCGCAAATTTCTCATAGCTAATGGATGCCTCATTTCTAAGCTATTTACTGAGTTATACCGATACCAATCAATTTCATTTTTATCCTTGAAGAAATCAATTCGTTTACTAAACATCTTAATCCCGCGAACTTCGGTTATAACCTGTTCATTCAATAACAGTAAATACATTTAAAGAAACTAAAAGAATTAGAGACTCGGCTAAACGGAAGACATACTTTTGGGTTATTGAAGTACTTACAGGTGACCATTGCTGAAACAGATCATCATTGAAGTTGGTCATCAGATAACAAAAACGACAAAAACGACGGGGCATGGATCCTTTGTTGGCAATCTGTCTTCCCATATCCCTAATGTGATCATGCATTTTTATTTTATTTTCTTCGTCCAACTCCATTAAGCACTTGTTTTTTAGATTTTGAACTCCCATCTCACCCCATATTCTTATTGCCTTATCTCCGTCTTCTCCAAGGAAAAAGCAAGCAATATCTAAGAATATTTCCTTGACATTTGAACTAAGAGAATCATAGCTAATTCTCAGTCTCTCATGTATCTCAGTAGTAGGTACTATATTGTCAAGTTCATTCAAGATCTCTAGCCAGATAGATCTTTTATTTACTCTACAAACCAGAGCCCCAAAAACTTTCAAGCATAATGGCAGACCACCGGAGGCCGTTATAAACCGATCTACGAGATCTGCAAATTCTTGTAGTGGATCTGGCTGATGGAAGGCATAACAGCAAAAGAGCTCTTTGGAGTGCCCTGTATTCATTCCCTTTAAAATATAAATGGATGAATCTAATACCTCTGATGCTGTAAGGACACTCTTGTCACGGGAGGTAACCAAAATCAAGCTATCAGGACTAAGAATTTTCTTAATGGGCAAAACAGCTTCCAACTGTTCCATATTATCTACATCATCTAAAACAATCAAAACATGACAAGAAGAGAGCTTCTTTTTCAGTATCCCTACACCTTCATCACGGTTTTCAATTTCTTTATGTTTATCTTTAATTTGTAAGTCCCCAAGGAGCTTATTCTGCAAGTAAGCTAGAGACTTAGTCCGTGCATTTTCTCTCATATCAAATAAAAAAGAGGAACTATTATAATCTGATCTTCTACGGTTGAAGAATTCTTTGGCTAAGGTGGTTTTCCCGACTCCACCCGCACCCACAATGCCCACAACCTTGGCCCCCACGAGATCCCGCTCCAGCTCTTGGGATGACACTGTCTTTTCAAACTCTTGTAATTTGAGTTCCAACCCAGTTGGATATTTTGCCACATCCAGCGGTGGTTTCGGAACATTTTTCAGAACCCTTTTCACTAAGCGATCCAAGAGCTCGCCTTCGTCGTGTTCCACTACGTTATCCAAGAACTTTCCTTTGTCCTCCTTGTCCCTAAATAAAACATATTAAGCAACTGAGAAACGGCTATATAAATATAGAACGCAGGTTATATCAATCTTACAATAGAAAACTTACACGGATTGGATTAGTCAGGTAGGAGTTGGAGCTCACCTAGGCAATACGAAACCACTCAGATTCGAAACATCGGAAAGTGCGTTTCTCCATTCCTGAATGGTGTCACGGCCATGGCGTGGCTTCTGTTCACCAGTTTCAAGGTCAAGTGTTGTTTTCTGCTCAAGATCCTGCAGGGCTTTAGCATAGGCTCCCTCTTTTACGGTCCACCGGACCTCACAAGGGTCAACCTTGTAGAACACTGGAAGAATGATAGACCCCGACTTTATCATTTGGACAAGTTCATCCAAACACCAAGTAGATTCTGCATACCTTGGAGATAATATTGCAACGTGAACAGATGCACCACGGATAGCCTCTTCGATTTGGGAACGAATGTTGTGTCCCTCCTCCATTTCTGACTTGTCCAAAAAGACGGTCAATCCCCGCTCAATAAGGCGTAGGTAGAGATGACTGGCAAAAGTGTATTTGACATCAGGCCCCCGATGGTTTATGAAGACTTCAAAATTGGAAGAAAGGGTCAATGCAGAAGAGGAGGCCGTGGAAGAAGAAGCAGCTGTAGTTAAGTTTGCCATTGGAATTGTGGTATGGAGATTGTTTGAGTGATAAACAAATAATAGCTGCAAAATGATGGAGCAAGAGCAATCGAATTGTGATCTGTGGTAACTGCAAATGTGATCTGCAGAAGGTGCACGCATGAGATGCTTGTTTTAAAGGTGCGATGGAAATAATGTGTAGTTAGTGGATATGTCTCTCTTACGATCACGCAGATCAAGGTGTGGGGTATACGATATTTTGACCATTTTTAAAGGGGTGGTGTGTATGGCGATGGAGATAATGTGTAGTTAGTGGATGATGTCCCTCTCACGACAACGCAGATCAAGGTGTGGGGTATACGATATTTTGACCATTTTTAAAGGTGTGGTGTTTATGATATATTTTGGCTATGTCCAGTCACTGAGTTCACATGCAACTATCAATCTACATTCGATATATTTTTTTAATTTTCCATCGAGGGTGGTGTGCATAGATACACTCCACTCAATACCATCAAGTGAATGATGTGACATGTAACAACCATCTCACATGGTATCGGGATCGAAGTAAAGTGGCTCCTTTCAGTGCAATCGTGGTCGGCAAGAAGAATCACCATATGATACTAACAAAAAATAGACATATCAGCTATGTCCCAAGGGATATATCCATGTGATATGTTTCGATGGGCATTTAAACTAACATGTAAATGATGTGATATGTTTTTATTTTCTTCTTCTAACATGTGAAGTACTTACCCATTTGAAGGAGCGCGTTGAAGTAAAGGCAATGTTTTGTGGAGCAGAGCGGAGCGCAAGGGTTTCTGCGGTGAGCTGGGGTTTCTGTGTTTCCTTTGGTTCTGGCCATCCATGGCCTCTAAACTAGTGGTCTCTGGTGTTATTTGCGGAGGTGACTGGCTGTGGGGTATCTATGGTGTTTTTCATCCCTAGCGAACCTGTTTATTGAGCATGTGACTTCGGGATTGACTCTGTTCTATTTCATGCTTTTGCGAGCGCTGTCTGTTTCTAAGTGCTGGGACATGTATTGCAGTTGCTGTCGGGTTTTTTTGGATTGTGTTGCTGTGAGGTCTAGCGGAACTTGTTTACTAGGAACGTGAGGTGGTGTGGACTGATTTGGAAGGTTATTATTGCATCGAAGTCGACTCTGTTCCGCGTATTTGTTTTGTGGGTGCTATCTCTCTCTGTATGCGGGGTCATGTTTTTTGTAGATGCTGTCGGGCATTGTATATTATTGTGTCGGTGTGAGAACAACCCAACCATATTAGAACTTTCGTTTGTGCCAGGATTGACGGAGGTCGGGGTTTCTAAGCCCTCAATGGTTTTGGATTGAAGGAACGGACGTCTAAGCATGCATTTGGCTGGTCTGGGGAACATCATGTGCATGGAATGCTTCTTTCACTGTGCCCGCTGCAGCAGTGCTGAAAGTTGAGGATTTCGGAACTTGGGTGTCGGATGATCACTGCTTTGCTATCAGGTGATACCTGGCTCCAGGTACTTCTTTGTTTTCTCTTACCCTCTTATCTTTTTACAGGTCGGGGTTCTTGCAGTTTACCCTGCTTAGGGTTTTATGGTTTTCTTACTGCAAACCCCACATGGAGTCCACCCTTTACCAAGGGTTAGTACCAACCATGTGTTAAAAAAGTGGGAATATTCGTCTTTTTTGTTTGGTGTTGTCTGCATTTTTCCGGGTTAGGGTTTCTGTCAGCACTCCGTTTCATCGGGTTGCTTATCTTGTACACTTCTCTGAATATTCTTAGGTATTTTGTGTTTATGAATGTGCTTTGATTGTTACTTCAGATAGACTGTAAGTTGTCTATGTAGCAGTGGTTTATCTGATGCTTTGGTGTTATTACTGTTCTTATCTATCTGGTTATTTTTTAGAGCTTGGTTTTTACCTGGTCCTGCCAACGACCAGGCTTTATGATTTTTATAGCTTTCAGGGGTGTATCTGGGACCACCTCTCTACCTGAGGGTCTGTATGACAGCTTTGACATTGGGGGGTTTCGAGTCTCCGGTTTTATCTTAAAGACCACTGTTGAGTTCTTTGTCTTATCTTTGGTGTGGGGTCTGGATCTATACCCAACCTCTTGTCTATATTATTTTAGTTGGGTTGGGATTTCCTTTGTGATAAGGCTCGGTGGATTTCTTTTTGTGTTCCCCTAGGCATTGTATGAGGACTAGGACCCCTTTCTCGGGTGGCCAGTTTCGACTTTGTTCTTGTGGTGTTGTTTACTCGTCTCGATGGGCCCGATATACCCTTGTTTCCTCTAGTCCTGTCGGCGTACATGCTTTATATTTATTTTGGCCCTTGGGTGTGCATTTGGGACCACTTCTCTTCTTGAGGCTATGTAATGGTTTTGATCTAGGGGTTTTTGATCTCTCGATTATCCTGGATGGTCACTGCTGGTTTTTTGTCTTATCTTTGGTGTGGGGTTTGGCTCTATACCCAACCTGTTGTCTGTATTGTATTTGTCGGGTTGGGCTCTCCTTTGTGATAAGGCTCGATGGATTCTTTCTATGTCCCCCTGGGCTTTGTATGTGGACTGGGACCCCTCTCTAGGATGGACTGTATAGACTATTTTCTTGGTTTGTTGTTTACTCACCTTGCTGGGCCCGTTACATTATTTCCTGGTGTGGTTACGGGTGGGGTATTGGATCCTTGTTTCCACTCTGTTGTGCCTTTGCTCTCTTTCCACCCGTGACATGGGTGATACCTTTGATACTGGCAGGATACCTAAACCAGGGAAGGGTCGGGTCCACAGCTCTTCTCGCCGAAAGGCCAAAGCCCTAAAGGCCTCAGAATATAAGCCTCGGTTTGTACTTGGGCATGATGTATTTATGGATAAGGTAGGAACCTTATGCCGTAGGGCCCTCATTAGTAGGCTGGAGTATTGTTCTTTGTCGAAGGAGGGCTGGGTTGTGTGGTCTACTTCACACTGGAAGCCTCTTACTCATTATGTACCATCTATTAGCCTCTTGGCAAATAAATGGCTGGTTTTTGTGTTCATTGAAGACTCGGATGCCTCTCTCATTCTGGAAAAGTTGTGGCTTGTCCTTGATCGCTCTTTAGTACTGAAGCGGTGGCATTCTGGTTTTGATCCTCTTACTGAAAGAGTGACCATTAGGCATCTTTGGGTTTTGCTACCTGCCTTTCCTTTCCCCCTTTGGAATAAGGATATTCTTATTGAACTGGCAAACCTTATTGGATGGTTTGTTGCTCTTGAGAGGGATTTCCATCTCATCTATGACAAAAGGATGCCAAAAGTATTGGTTGAAGTGGATATATCCAAGGGACTTATACCTGAACTTGATATTGTCTATGGAGATTTAGTTGTCACCCAGAAACTAGATTACCTGCATATGCCTTTTAGGTGTAATTTCTGTCATGACATTGGACACTTACGTAATTCTTGTCACCGTCTCCGGACTGGTCACCCTATCAAGAGGGAGTTTAACTTGATATCTATCCCTGTTCTCCCCTACCCTGATACTAGCCCCTTTCCTGATGTACCACTGGAGGATTCTACTGATATTATCTATGCTTCGTCTTCACCTTCTACTTTTGATGATCTCTCGAAAGGACAGTTGATGTACATCGAAGATATGGAAGCTGTTGCTCTTCACTCTCGAGCTGGTCCAGGTGAGATAAGGGATTCCCCCTCTCATGCTTCATCTGAGCTGACTGCTGCTGCTGGGCCTCCTCCTTATACCCTGGATCACCACCCCTCTCTCCCTCAGTCCTCTTCTCGGTCGTACTTATCTTCTACCCCACCCTTGTCTTCCACTGACTGCACTGTGACTTTACCTTCAATTTCCTCAGATAGTCCTCCTGATGCACCTGCTTTTCAGGACCCTTCCCTTCTTACAGTTCTCTTGATCTTCTCGGACAAGACTCCTATCTCTCCCTCTACATTACCCTTGGATTCTATCTGGTTCAAGAATGTCACTATTAGGAAATCCAAGAAGCCTCCTTTGGTAGAAACTGGGGATCCAGAAACTTACACCCCTCTTTCGACTCGCTTAAAGCAGGCAACCAGATAGTCACATAACTCTCTTGTTTCCTCACAGGTCCTTAGAGCATGTACACCTGTGGAGCCTCATTCTCCAAGATTATTTTATCCATGAACATCCGTGGGTTTGGGGGGGTTGCCAAACAAAAATATCTTGGAAGATTATTCTCTGACCTTAGACCTGATATGATCCTTTTACATGAAACTATGTGTTGTTACTCCCAAGCTCTTTATCTGTTTTCTAAACTTAAACCTGGTTGGGAATTCTGTGCATCTGATGCTTCGGGGCTATCTGGTGGTTTACTTGCTGGATGGGACCCTCATTTGGTTTGCTGTAAGGCTTTCTCCTCACTGGCTGGTATCTTACTTAAAGCTAACTTTAAAGGTCTGGATGAGACCTTTACTATTATTAATTGCTATGGGCCCTTTTCGTAGAGAACTACTTTCTGGAATAACTTGGTGGCAGGGGGCCTTTTGGGACAACCTAATTTACTATTGGCAGGGGATCTCAATTTTACCTTATCCTCTATTGAAGTCTGGGGATGCAAAGCTAGGTTGGACCCTCTGGCCTATTTTTTCTCCTAGCTCATTTCCTGTAACAAGGTGGTTGACCTTGCTATGCATCTTTCTAGCCCTACCTGGAGAAATGGGCGCTCGGGGGATGCTGGTATTAGTAAAAGGCTGGATAGGTTTCTGTTATCTGAATCTCTTCGCCCTTGTCTCTCTTACTATCGGACCTGGGCTACCCCTTCTAATGTATCTGATCACTACCCCATTTGCCTGGAATGGGGTCCAAAAAACTGTGCTAAGTGTTGGCCCTTCAAGTTTAATAGAGCTTGGCTTTTGGAGGAGAATTTTTCTCATTTGGTTATTTCCTCATGGAAGGTGCCTCTGGATAAGGATGACTATTGCCATATGGATGTACTCTCTATGAAGCTACGAAGACTTAAAGGCACTGTAAAGGAATCGAAAAGGGTGAAGAACTATGAAAGGAAGCAGCAGAAATTGGAAATAAATGAAGGTATATCAGAGATCTTACTGGAAGACGCTGGTATTATATCGGTCTCAAATGCTGAAAAGCTGAAAATCCTTCAGAAAAGGAAGGGAAAATATTGGGCTCATGAGATTACTACTCAGAGACTGAAGAGTAGAGTTTAGTGGATAAAGGAGGGGGATGCAAATACGAGGTTTTTTCACTCTTTTGCTTCTGCTAGAAGAAACACAAATGCTATTTGGTCTCTTAAGGATCAAAATGGCTTATCTGTTTCTAAGGACCTGGCACTTAAGCAGCTTGGTAAACAACACTTTAGTGACATTTTTGGTGATGACAAGTCTACTAATATTGTTGATCAACTTAAAGTTATTAGTCTTTTCCCGCACATGACTACTGAAGATGATATTGATAGTTTCCTTAAGCCCATATCGGCCCAGGAAGTTGAGGCTGTACTTAAAGGGTTCAAGAAGGATAAGAGCCTAGGTCCTGATGGGTGGCCTGCTGAGTTTTTTCTGGCATTCTTTGATCTGGTGGGAAGGGATTTGGTGCTGGCTGTGGAGCAGGCCAGATTATTGGGTAAAGTTACTGGTGCTCTAAACTCTCCTTTTCTGACCCTGATTCCTAAATGTGAAAAGCCCCTGACTTTTGCGGACTTTCGACCCATTTCCTTATGTAACCTAGTCTATAAGGTTATATCCAAGCTTGATGCCATCAGACTGAAGCCTATCCTTAACCATTCGCTATCTGCCCATCAATTTGGTTTTCTTAAAGATAGACATATTACTGAACCTATGGGTATTACCTAGGAACTATTACACTCTATCAAAACGAAGAATTCAAATGTTTTGGTCTTAAAATTGGACTTGGTTAAATCTTTTGATAGAGTCAACTGGACCTTTATTACACTTCTTCTCATTCAGATTGGTATACCCCTGTTGGGTCTTAATTGGATTATGGGTTGTGTTTCTAGCTCCTGTTTTGCTGTGTTAGTTAATGGCTCTCCCTCGGACTTTTTCCCTGCTTCCAGGGGGTTACGTCAAGGCTGTCCTTTGTCTCCCCTATTATTCATCTTGATTATGGAGAGTCTCAGTCATATTATTATGGATGCACAGCACAAAGGGCATATTAAGGGCTTTCAGTACTCTCCTATTCTTTCAATTACACACTTGTTATTTGTGGATGATGTTATTCTAATTGGTGTTGGTACTGTTGAAGAATGGAGTGCATATAAATATGCCCTTGACTTATTTTGCTCAGCCTCAGGAATGACTGTTAGCATTGAAAAATCCCCTTTTCTCTATCAGAATGTGGATGCTGATATCAGAAATAAGATTGTTGAGTTCTTCCCTTTCAAGATGGAACCTCTTACTGTGGGCTTTAAGTGTCTGGGCTATCGGCTTAAACCTTTGGGGTACCATACTTTGGATTGGAGATGGATGATTGATTTGTTTGAAAAAAAATAAAAAATTGGACCTACAGGTATCTATCACTTGGTGGTAGGGTGGTCCTCATTAAAGCTGTGCTAACTGGGTTGGCGGTCTACTGGTTTGCATTAGCTAGATGTCCTAAATCTATCCTGAATGTTTTGCGCAAATCTATGTTCTCTTTTCTCTAGGGCTCCTCTGATAGCCACCAGAAACCACATTTGGCTAGCTGGGAAACTCTTTCCTTACCTATTGAATTTGGAGGATGGGATATTAAGAATCTGGAATGGTTTGGTATCTCTTTGAGATTAAAAATCATGTGGCAGCTTCTTACTTGTACAGGTATCTGGAGCAGAATCATTGCCCATAAATACTTAAAAAACAGACCCTTAGAAGACTGGATACGAGCCCGGATTTTCTGTGTTAACGGTACCTCGTACTCTTGGAATGGGTTTTTAAGGATTTTTGAGTGGATTACCTGTCAGCTGGGATGGAGGGTGGGGAATGGATTAAAGATCAAGGTGGGGGTTGACCCTATTGTTGGGCTAAACTCGCTGCATCTACTCTCTGAGGATCTCAGAGAATATCTTAATTATCTGGGGATCTCTTTCCTTGCTCATGCACAAAATTTGGATGTTTGTGGTGTTGATGGTCCCACATGGTACTCTACTACTTATCTGCTTTTGGGTGGTGATTGGGCTGCACAATGGTGCTCATATGTTAAGGGACTGACTCATGGGGGTATTAGGATTGGGAATGCGAAGGATAAACTACTTTGGATGTTTGATGAACAACAGGGAACAATGATTGCCAAAAAAGCTTATGATCTAATTGTATCAAATCATAGAACTATCATGGAGAATAATATCATATTGAATATTTGGCACTTTAATATTCCCCACAAGCTTAAGTGTTTTATCTAGCTCACGTGTAATAAAAAATCAACACTTGGGATACTCTATGCAAGAAAGGCTGGTACGGTCCAAATAGGTGTCGTCTTTGTTATGAGGAAGCTGAATCTGTAGACCATCTTTTTGCTGCCTGTCCATTTTGGAAGAAGCTGATCTTGGGTCTTAACAATTTGTTTAATGTGAATATACTTTGGAATGCCCCTACCTTCATGGAAAATCTCTCCAACTGGGTTTCAAAGGATGGACCCTTACGGTATATGCCCCTTTTTCTTACTTGGAATATTTGGAAGGCTAGGAATTGCTTGTTATTTGAAGACTGGCCTCCCTTGATTGCTAGCATCTTACATATTATCAATGATGAGGTGAATACTTACAAACCTGTTATGAAGCACAGGAATAAATTCCGGAACATAGGGAAGCCTCTTGTGTCTAATTACCCTAGGATCTTTTGCGATGGAGCTGCTACCAAAAGTATTGGTGGAGCAAATTTTTGTATATGGCTGAATGATCATCATCTGTTTGACTTTAAACTTGGTTGTGGGAGCAGCACGAACACTAGAGCAGAACTCCTAGCACTATGGGAATCATTACGGGTCGCCAAGGAAATTGGGTTGCCTTACCTACATATCTTTGGCGACTCCTCTATGATTATAAACTGGGAAAAGAAGGAATCCACCCTGGACATGGTGAATCTTGAGGCTTGGTGCTACAACACCAGATTTCTTCTGTCCTCCTTCACCTGGGTGGATTTTAGTCATGTCTATAGGGAACATAACAAGAGGGAAAACATCTTATCCAAGGAGGGATTGCACTTAGCTCCTGGCCATCTCTTACTTACTGAATTTTTTGATGATGAGATTATCGGGGAAGACTCTGTACAACTATTTTAGAATATGCTCCTTCTATTTCAGTTTTATCTCATGGATTCTTTAAGCTATATCAGGTTTTGTTGAGCAGCTATTACAGGATATACAAGAGTTGCTCCCTGCTTGGATAAGGTATCTGAGCTCTTGTTATATTCCTTAGGGACATTTTTTACTAATATTATTATTGCTCACTTATGAGAGGATTATTGTGGTATTTGATACCCAGGTGCTTTGTGTACCCCTGGTATTCACTGCTATTTTTTTATTCTCATATTTAGATTATGTATGGAATGAATTGATATGTATTGACTATATCATTGATCTGTTGACCCAGGGGGGTATGTATGCTGACTGTTGATGTAAAAGGTTCTTTTGATTCTATGAATACCAAGGAACTGTTTTTTTCGACTGAAAAAAAAAGAAGAAGTACTTAACCATTTAACATCATTCACTATTTTTTATTTTCACAATTTTGATTTTTATGGCCCCCCAAACACATGAAAAGAAAAGAGAATATTTCAATAATAAACAATCCTTATTTATGATAACATTTACATGATAATAATAAGAGCAATGAGTGGTAATGTTCACATTGCTATTTGTTTTTGAGTTTTTCATCAAATTTTAAACACACATTTTACGCACATTTTTTAGGGATTGATTTCAATGGGAGGGCCTGCATTGAGTGGTATTTTTTTTCCACCTTTCAACAACAAAGAAAATATTTCCATACTAAAATAGACTACAAAGGCTTATCCTAATTCTCTTATATATAAATTGGCACTAACTCATTGAGCCCCTAATCAAAAGTCAATCCTTAAAAATTGGCCAAAAAGAACTTTTGCAAACACAATGTTAATATGTAATGAATAAAAAGTCTAATCTAGAAGCCATCAATGAAATGTGTAAAGTGATAAGTGATATAAGTAGTTATCTCAAATAAAATGATAGTCTTATGATCTTTAAAAATTATGTTTATTACAAGATTGAAAAAGTTATTAATGTGAGATATATAATTGTAGTTTTAATTTTTAGAATTTATGTTTGATAGTTTTTGAATATTTTTTATTTTCTCTTTGTAAAATGTTTGATCATGCAACAATTAGACGTACTTGCCTCCTTAAACCACCCTAGGAACAAAACCCACAACAACTAGAACTCCGCCCACTACAAGGTGAAATAGCTCCCAAATTCTCCCTATTATCTTGATGTAATAAGGATAAACATTATCCAACTAAAATTAGAAAACTAAAACAATAACAATTGATTATTCATTTATTTTTGTTTTATTTTATTTTCCTACTAGATATATATAGGTCACTCCTTGCTTAGGAAGTGGACTAGGCTATGGGGAAGTTTAAGGACAACCCCCAAGGCTTGACTTTAAATTCTCAGTTCACTAGAATGGAAAATTGGATAAGAAGGTTGGCCTACGATCAACTACAGGTGAATGAACACATCAACGCCAAATTGAATGCTTTGTCTAGGGAATTGACCAAGAAGATTTTCAACAAAGTGCCTCCTTCAAAATCTTCATCCCCACAGCTGGTTTTCGAATGTTTCCCTTCATCTTGTCAGCATGGTGCTCCTTCCTCAGTGAAGCCTACGCCTCCTGGTGTTTCTCAACCAGTCTCTTCTCCCATTCTCATATCTGATGATGATTAGTTTTGTTAATTATTTTTCTAGAGATGTTATAGGTTTTGATTTTGTCATGGACTCTAGTTTTTGAGTGAAATTGGTCATAATGCCCGATCTTTGGGGGGCTATTTGGATAAGACTCTTTAGACTTCTAGTTATGTTTCATAAGCAATCCAAGAATAGGGGTATCACACCAAACAATGCCATCTGGACTAATAGGACAATTTTTTGAAACTGTTCAACTCTGTACATTGTTTTTAGTTTAATGAAAATTTTCAACCTCACAACAAAGAAAAGAATTGTTTTATTCTCAAATATGTATTGTTACAATGTGTATATTATCCTTTATTTTTAAATAAAATTCATGGTAATTTGTATTAGTCATGGAGTTGAAGTGCTCTCTCCAAGAGAGTAAAACTAAGCCTACATTTCCAAGCATATATAGATACCTACTAAACATAGCTTCTCTCTTAATATTTCCAAATAAAAGACTAAATGACTCTTATTAAGAGTTTAAAATTTTATTCTACCTCTTATCATAGTGTTATAAGCTATCCATATTTATTTACCGGGCATGATTATCGTCCACTCTTCATCCTGTATACATCTCTCCCTACTTCTTTCAAACATCAAATCTGGTGCCAATGAGTTTACACTAAGTACCATCCACAAAATGCAAGTGCTTGAGGGTTTTCATGTGAGGTTTTCCTTGTGTGTGTATAAGCTAGTATAGGTTTATTTTTTCATCAATAAGGCCCAACAATGTAAATTTAATTTCAAGTTTGAAATATTAAATTAAAAAAATTATGGAATATATATATATGTGTGTGTGTGAAAAATCTTGTGGGGAAACCTAAAATATGTCATCTATTTTGGCACTTTCTACCTGCAAAAAACTAGAGCTATTGGCTTGTACGGTCCATTTTATGAGTAGGTACATTTTTTGGGTCGTAAGCCTTTTAGAGTCTATTCGAGGCCTTAAAGAATCAATTTTCAATATCAAAATTTTGCAAGCTTAACTTTTAGCCTTTCTATAGTGTTTTACTCATTCAAAGCTTTACAAAAATGCAGAAATCATTTAATCACACTTCATATGCAAAAGTTATGTCTTCTGCAAGTCGACGTATCCTATTGATCGCCATGATATCTAGTGGATGCCATGTCAACCTACATGTAGAGCTAGTCACATATGAACCCTCAAGAAGATCCTATAGAGTCCAAAACCCTAACAACAATAACTAAGGATAGAGACATGTGAAAACCCTAAACTAAGTCACTCAATTTTAATCCATAAAAAGATATTGTATATATACATTTTTGTAAACTTAAGCATTCAAACTCTCACACAAAAAATCTCTTATTACACAAACTAGAAAGTTTCATATATCAATTTGAAATTAATTTGTAACCTTAAAATTTAATTTTATATTTAACTTGTTTTTAACTTAGAATATATATATTGAATATTTAATTTATTTTTTCCATTAAATAACATAAATTCATTATAAGAAATATTCAAACTATGTACTATACTTAAAATCTTATACTGACACAAATATAAAAAATTAGAATTGTTCCTTTATGTATCAAAGCTTTTATCGCATATCAAATATTAAAAATATTGTCCTTTCTTCACCCTCTTATCAAAAACTATTTCTATCCCAAGTTTACTGAATATTTTATTTAAATTTTTTAACTAGGACCTCCATATAGTTTGTAGCTGGATCACTTCGATAGGAATCGCATTCTTCTAGTTATGTGTCATGAAGTGTTTGTTATCGATTCATCAACTACTACTTATTTTCTTTTTAATTTTTTTTAAATCTCAAATAAAAACCCAACATAAATATAATAAAAAAATTTACATAATATTTTATTTATATTTCTTAAATATAATAAAATTTTGTATTTCTTAAATATAATAAAATTTTGTATAATTTTAGTAGCTATTTTCTTTTTAATTTTTTTAAAATCTCAAATAAAAACCCAAAATAAATATAATAAAAAAATTTACATAATATTTTATTTATATTTCTTAAATATAATAAAATTTTGTATTTCTTAAATATAATAAAATTTTGTATAATTTGGGTAGATGTAATTTTCCAATTCATAAAATTGTTTTAAAATTTAAGGTATTTTGAATAAAATATTTACTCTAATTTTAATTTATTTATTTTTAAATTTTGTCTATATTTTAATAGTATATTTATGTTTTTCCAAATAACTAATTATAATATTATAATTGATTTTATTGTATATATATTATTAATAATATAATATAAAATTTATATTTTACAAAATCATAATGTCATTTTTGGCTAAATTACTCATTTAAGGTGTGGGTCTTGTTTACAAGATGACAAGGCTGACTTTATTGGGAGGCAGCACCCCAAAACCCATCTAATTTAGGGTTGATGCACTCCAAGTAGATAAAGTGATTTTGACTCCTTAGATATCCTTAAGTTATGATTTATCAAACCACAAGCCATTCCTCCAAGTTAGAAAAATTCAAATAAACAAACAAAAATTATTATCAATATAAACTATAAGAATTATTATATTATTAATAATAAATGTTCAAATACTCATTAATTTATTTTTTAATAATCCAAAGTTTATAATTTTATCATTATAATGTTGATGTATTTTAACATTTTTAAAATCAATTTGAATCATAATAAACTTAAAAACTTAAAACCTAAAATAAAGAAGTCTTTTATTTTGTAAAATTATCAATAATAAATATAAAAGACACAAATTAATTTATTTTTTAATAATTTTATTTTAAATAATTCATTTTTTAATAATCTAAAAATAATTTAAAAACATGCAACTACCAATCTACATATCTACTTATGATATATCATATTTTTTATCTACATATGATATAGACCTGTGCAGAGGTACTCCACTCAACACCATCCAATGAATAATTAGACACGCAACAACCACTTCACATGGTTCGACATATTTTTCAATTTTTAGCTTATTGACTGACCTCTAAAGTAGCTTCGTTCAATACTATTGTGGTTGACAAAAATAATGACCATTATACTAAACACATAGCTTAGTCCCCATAGGTATGGTATACCCATAACCCGGGACCTCTTCGAACCCAAAGAGAGTGAGAATCATACCACTAGACCAAATGCCCTCACATGGATATATGAACATCTTAACAACTGAGATTTCAGAGTTCAAGCTAGACCATTTAATAAGTTGCAATCTAGATTGATAATCTACTCCTACAGTTCAGTCGCTCTCAACAGGAAAATTTTAGTTATTTTTTTATGGTTTTTCCCAAAAAAATTGTTGATTTCCAGTTTTATTTTACTTTAAAAATCACCAAAAATAGTTCAAAAACTATATAAAGATGTTAGAAATTTGAATATTAAAAAAAGGCCAAGTTGTAAGATTAAGAATTAATGATTTGCCTTGGTTTTTTATCCTTAAAGTTTTCCCCACGCTCCACATCTTTATCAGCCTTCAGAATTTATTTAGTAAGTAAGAAAATTGGGTTGTGACAAAAACATTGGTATGTTTTGTTAAAAGCATAAATTTTGGTCATTGCCGAACTGCAACTCTTACATGAATGAGAAGGATAGTGTATTTGACCACTGCTCTTCCATCATCAAATTGCTACTTTTATTAAAAAAAAGGATAGTGCATATGACCACCGCTCTTGCTTCAAACATTACTCTTAAAAGAGAAGATGGCAAGAAAAACGACATTCCGAGATTGGACTCAAGACCTCTCGCACCCAAAGAAAGAATCATATAATTATACCTTTGTATATGATAGTTACATGGCTAATGTCATTCAAATGGATCTTTGAGTTTAAATGGGGTTTTTTCATTTGAGGGAATGCTCACATGTTGGCTTTCCTTCTCATCAGAATTCTTGTGGAATCAAAGTTGATTGCCTTTTTCTTTGGTTCTTTGAGTGGAATTTGAGCTTATTGGTTTTGGTTTTATGAGTTCTATGGTATCTATTTGTTGATGGCTGTAATTTATGCTTGTAATTTGGTACATATACATATTAGTTCTATTGTATGTGCTTGTTATAGCTTTTGTAATTGCTACTTCAGGAGTGGGATTATCCTATTCTCAACTTGGGGATTCTTGTTGCATTAGAACTGGCCTATTTTTTGAGGTGTCTAGCCGTACTTATAGTAATGGTTTGACAACATTTGGTTGATAGATTAAATATTTGGTATCTGTTGGGATTCAAACCATTGGTTCATACTTTTTGTAAGCATGGATTGTCATTGACAACACCCCATTTTCCAAATAGACATTTGGGAAATACACAAGGTTCTTCGATGACATGAGGATTTCGCAAATGGGAACTTGGGAATAGAACTTCCATTTTTACTACTAAACTTGATGAATTGGAACACCGATATGTTTCTCAAAATGAAATCATAATGGAGAATTTGGTTTAGTAGAAGATAAATTCAGGATAAAGAAAGAATGTATCATGTATAGATACATGATCATTAATCTTAATGGAGGCTCTATATCTACAACTTCAATATGAAAATGACTATGGGATCAATCCTTGAGGAATTTAAGGAAGAGGAAACAATGCATCAAATAATGGAGGATATTGATATGGGAAAGCATGGATATCATCCCTCCAACCAAGCTTAACATGATGCTATGAGCAAGCATTCATTTTTGTAAGTTTGTAGATGTTAATGTTATGTAAATTTGTTTTAAATTTAGGAGTCTCTTACATAGTATACTTTGGGAGCGATCTCTTGAACAATTTTGAAAGTAATGCCACAAAACTTTGTAGCTTAGACCATGCTGCAAGGATAGAATATATGTACTCTAGAATAAGAACAAATAATATTTTTGCATTATCTCATTGATCAATATAAATGCAGTGTTTTTAATACAAAACTATACCTATAATTCCTATTAAAAAATTAAAATATATTATAACAACACAACCCACTAACCAAAGAGAATGTCCAAAGTCCATTAAATTTTAGTGGCCATATTTCCTTTCCTAAAAAAGTTTCTATCACCTTTAATACAAGGCATAATTGGTAAGGAAATGTACTTCCTAGATGTAGACATGGTCACAGTTGTCATGTCCACTCCCCTCTCGTCGAGAGAGGACACGATGCTGCTATAACCGAGAATATAGCCCCATGAACATAATAAAAATGCATTGAAAGTAAAAGAAATATGCAAATGTATATTACAGCGGAAGCAAATCTCTACTTGAACATCTAGCAAGCATTCAATACATTCATAATAATTCTTAAAACAAATACATTTCATAGTTAATACAAGAGAGTACTTATCTGGAAAATGAGTTGCCCCGCGCAACTAGCTATGTCACTACAACATTCCACCCAACCATAGTCCAGTTGTGTTCATCAATCTTCTCAGCACAACTTCCACCCCCGATTTGGACATGATTTCTACAAGGAAATAGGGAACAACAGGCTCACACATAGACAAATACACACCAAGTTTCAGCTAAGCCAATTCACAGTTGGGTTTAGCATGCTGCTAAGGCAGTGGAAAGGGAGAATTGCTAAGCTAGTGAGCTCAACCACAGAGCTATAGACACCTCTACAAGATATATCTAGCTTGGCCTCCACAATTCCTATGCACCCAAGACAAGGAAGTATTCCCTTCACTTCTACACAATCCCTTGGGCCATACCTTCAATTCCAATGTTCTCTAGGGTGTGAATAGAAGAATAGCCAACCCCTTTTGATCTTTTGTGAGGTTCCTCTCTTCACTAGGTTTATCAAGCCAATTCTGGTCCTCTTCCACTCCTATGTCTTACTTACAGTTCAAACCAAAACAAGGGTGTAGATAACAACAAAACACAAGTGCTGGGTATGAAGGAAAATGTTTTGGTTGTGGTATGCCCAAGATGGGGTTTCCATTAGACTCATAATTCATGGAAACCAAAAAATAAAATGGTAGATGGGGAATCAACCCTGGGAGAGAAAATTTGATTTCAGCAAATGTTTATGGGAATTACAGGAGAAGAAATGACCTCCATAAACACCCCAAATCGTGAATTTCTATTCCCATCCACTGTGCAACACAAAAATGGACTTCCCAGCATGGAAGATGAAGGAAATGCAGAAGAACATGAAGAAAACGCCCCAGCTAGCTCCAGCTATGTGAGGAAGTGAGAATCGTGGGTGAGGAATGGAATGGGCACACATTTCTGGGTGTTTTCTGGCTCCATAAGAAAAAATACGATTTCCCAGATTGATGGCTTGCCCCAATACGAAATCGACTGCCATACCTCTCCATTCCCAATGCATTAACTACCTCAACTAACTCTTGGAAGAATTAAATGATTGGGCACATAAGACAAAATGGGTACTTGAGAGTTTATGGGTTCTCTCATTGACATTTGGCTTAACACTATTGGCTCAAGGGTTTGAATAACCCCCACCCCCCTATTCCTTGTAAAAATCATGTCCCCATCTCCTGTTGCATTGCATAGCTAGTTGTGGGTATTTTATTAAATTGCATATTTACGTGATGTCTCAATTTATATTGTTCCTGACTAACACGAGAACCATAGGCGTCGATTTTAATTTTCGATACATAAAACACTAAATCAATGGCAGGGCCTTAGCCTTGAGCTCCTCACCATGATTTAATAATGATATTTACATCATGTACCATTTCAATGCAATAGGGTCAACATTGGGATATTACAACAATATTGAATATATGGGGTCAATATGATTTTCCCTTGAGTATAAGTTTATCTGCAATTAGTGTTGAAGAATATTAAGGCAGGAATGGTTTGGGTATGTTCTCAAACAAGAAATTCTGACCTAGTTCGTTGACATAACCCTTCTTTTTCTTTAGGTTTTCAACAAGTGAAATATTGTAGATTAGGAAAGGACTGCTGATTTTACAATAAATTTCCATGTAACCCATGCATACATCTGGTAGGAAGATGCAAACAAATAAATAATAAAATTATTAATTCAATAAAAGACAAATTTGTTATAGAACTTGCACTTGAAAATATGACTTATGAGAATATTTAAGGGAAAAAAATCCTTATTTCCATGATTGAGGTGTTAATTAGAGATGTGACTCGACAAAACAAAAGTTGTCACCTAATCCAAGTTTGTGCAAGGAGTGTTGAGTTTTTTTTGTTTGAACTGATTTGGGAGCAGTTTAAAAGGAAACAAAGAATCACTAAATCTAATAAAAGTCCTTTCCATGGTGAAATACAATTAAAAATTGTGTTCGTATCATTCCTTTGCAACATAAATCAGAGTGACCATGCAAGTTAATAGAAAAAAGGAGGACTATAATTTGAAGGATGGATAGTGTGGAGAAGGATGGCTCATTATGGAAACACACATAGTATAGAAGATTATTGGTGTAAGTCACTAAAACAAAAATTAAAACAAATAGCTAGCCAATCCATCTTTCCTTGATCAATTTATTAGTCAAATATTTGAAATAAAATGAAAACGGAGTTCCAAAAAAAGAGATCAGAACATATCAGAGTGGGAAGGAGCACTAACAGAAGGAGGAAGATGAAGCGAATGGACTAATCCAAGGAGAGACATTTATGGGTACTATGTGATTCAATTCTTATTTTCCTATTGATTCTTGAATGCAAAAATATCAACATTCCTTCCAGTAGCTTATTCAAAGATTGATTCCAGGACAAAACTTGTTATTTATAATCATAACTTCTCATATTTTGGTGTGATTTGGAGTTTAACACATTTGAATAATATTAACACACTTTACTATGGTCAATGTTAATCTAAAAAGAAGGAACACTAATGGATAGAAGAAACCCTAGAAAGCAATAATTTTTAAATGGTATCAGAGTTGATAACTTTGGGTGATTCGAGATGGATTGGAGCAAGACAAATGTTTGTAAGACTTAGCACCTAAGTGCAATTTTGAAATTGATTGGAAGCAGAACGAGCATAGTGACATTGAATACATATGCAAATGTTGAGAAGGTACTATGTTCCCACAGAGTTTGAGTACATGTAGATGCAAATAATTTAGTTGTTGTGATTGAGTAAGAGATCTGATTGACATATTGAGTAGAATAGGTTCATTTTTCCATTACATTGTCAGCTAGTCATGTGTGTGTGCATGTTACACAAAGTATAAAAGACTTGATAAGCCATTCTAAAGATAAAGAGCTCTACATAAGAATGTGAACAAATATTGGCTTTTAATTTCATATGGGTACATTCTGATTGAGTTTATTTGTATTGGGATTCATTTTAGAGTTGGTGGAACAAATAAAGGATGTTGCTGATTAAAAACGTGTCATACCAATTGTTTTCTTTAATATAAGTTACTAACAAGATGCTCAATGTATTAAAGGTAGGTCTCAAGGTGAGAGAAAAGTAGTGGCTAGGGAAGAAACCAAAATATACAAAGAGAAAATGTTGGCACGACATTTGCTATGTTTGTTCCACCACAAATTTTAGCCTTAATAAACTTGATATCAAGTGTTGGTGGTTGGCGTGAATCAAACCCTAATTAAGTAGAATGATTACATTTACTCCAAACATGGAGATGCATTGGTCTGCACCATACCACAGGCAACAAACATTTTTCAAGCATGGTACATATTTCATAAACATCAATATATACAAAAAGTGGCCAAGGTTCATGAATATGGGGGCAATAGAGTCAAGGGAAAAAATCAGCAAATAAATACTCACATTTTTTTATGGGCGGTTTTTCGGTTCAGAGTAAACATAGTGAAAAATCATGATGTCACTAATAAATCAATAATTTTTGTAGCACTGCAATATAGAGTGAACTTAACCTGATTTAGCATTCATCTTCAAAAATATGCCACATCAAGATCAATTTTCATGAGACACATTTTTGAAGAAAATTACAATCATTGTTATGAACTTCATTCTACAAACTACCTCTGCTTAAGTTGAAAAGCAAAGGAAACTTATTAGTGAAATGATACACTACTTTGGGTTAAATTACTTAATAAATACCACCATATTATTGACAATGTCTCTTGTCGATGATACAATTCTACATTAATGACTAGTGATATGTCTAACCGTTGGCCCGCCTTCATGGATTTGACCAGGAAATACATCTTTCATAGTGTGTTTAACTTAGACAGTAAATTTTTGTTGTAGACCAGTGCTATATACAAATTGATGTGCATTCACCTGACACAAACCAACAACATGTCCTATTTTAACTGAGATCGATAATTCTTGTTTGTGAGATTCAAAACTTCTAATGAGTATATTACATGACAAGCATATAACTAAGTTGCAACACTGTCAATTTGGCCAACGAAGCAGTTGCCGGGACAAGAATATAAAGTTGAGTTTGCATCATACATTTCCATTATGTATATGCAAAATTAAGGAGCTTTTTTATAGCGGAAAGAACCAGGGTGCAATCTGTCTATAATTTGTGTGTACACTTAACTGTTGGAGATGAGTGACATACTATAAAAATTGGAGACACTAAACACCACAAATTGTGATGACACCAACTTTTGTGACCTTCAGCTGGCTTAAGGGTACATACTAATATAAACACAACTTGATTAGAAGGTTTCACACCAAAAGCTGCTAGTTTCTACTGCTACTAGTGGCATTCGCATGTCTCCAACCACCTTCCGAAGTTTGTTGCCATAGGGATCTTAAAATCATGAGTTGGCATGTTTTGTACTGCATGGGATATTGAGGATTAGCAATATGGACGGAAAAACAATCATGGTTGGGGATGACCCAGACATCTACGAGGCCATTTTGGTTGGGAAGATGAGGGATGATGTAGTAATCCTTCACTCTTTATGCAAATGGCCTACATTATACATTTCCATGGCCATGCATTTCAATTCCCAATTTTCACATCATACATTGAAAATAGAAGCCAAAAAGTGGCCTTGAAACTGCTTTAGGGTTTGAAACTAACTAGGAAAAGAAACTATCCAAATGCAGGGGCAAGAGAAATATTTCAAAACTACCTGTAACTCAAAATGGCCGGAAGTCGTAAATAAAATGCCCACTCGAGTTATTGTGCATCTATAGACAAAGATGAAGAATCCTTTATCTACGATGTTGAAGGAAAGATTCAGAAAAATCACCAACCGACCAACGAGTCTGATTCTCAAAAACACTCACATCTGTGGTTTGTTTCTTTCTTGCATACGTCAACAACACGTCTAAAAATATTTCCATCGTGGGGAATAAAACATGAGCAACCCAAAAACTTCAACAATACGCAAGAAGATTAAAGCTATACACATGTTGAATTTTTATTGACCATTCCGAAAACTCATGATGCGTTCTTATTCAATTAAGGAACGACAAGATTGGGAACCGTGCCTAGAAACAAGCCCTCAGAGAAAGAATGCCTATGACGTAAAAATACACATTGCAACTAAGTCCCAAGAGGTATACCCATGTGATATGTTTCAATGGGCATTCAAACTAACATATAAATGATGTGATATGTTTCCATTTTCTTGTGATTTGTTTCAATGGACATTCAAACTAACATATACATGATGTGATATATTTCCATTTTCTTCTATTAATATGTAAAGTACTCACCCATTTAATATCATCCACTATTTTTATTTTCACAATTCTGATTTTTATGGTCGCCCAGCACAACACATGAAAAGACAATATTTCAGTAAAAAAACAATCTGTCATATCTAGCATCTATTGCAATAATGGGAAAATGGCAGTTACAATACAACAATAATAATATAATAAATTATAATTTATGATAACATGAGCTTAATAAGAGCCACATGGTGGTATTGTCACTGTGGTAGTGCAAAGTAGGAATCAGAAACAATGAAAGCTATTTGAGGAATTGCAATGAAAACAAAAGGACAATGTTGTTTGGTTGGTTTTTGGGTATTCATTTGTTTAGAACATTGTATTGGATTTTCAACGAAACAAATGCATGATCAAAGTTGCAGTTGACAAAAAAATTATTGTTATCCATAGAGTTGGAGGAATATCACTGATTTTCTATTAATGCAAGAATAAATTAGATTACAACTTTGACACAGGTTCAAATTTATTGGTATTCCTTTTACCTTAAAATCTTCCTGGAATGAGCTATAGAAAGGAGTGTTGCTAGGAGTTTGCAAAAAAAATAGTAGATGGATTGTGCAGCCCTTGTCTTTTGGAGGCATGTTTCAAATATGTACCAAACACTTTGGTTGCTATCCATGTTTAGTTTTCATCATTATAGGATCATTTTTCCCAAGTCTATACTTAGCTTGAAAAGCTCTGTAGCAATTTTGTATGGACCAATTCTAGTGCAGAAAAGATATTTTATAGAGTTAGTTCTATTGCCACCTTTCACACACCTAGGTCACGTGGCAGAAATCTTCAAGCCACTCGGTGTGTCCTTGGGGGAAAGTCTCGAGTCAAGGCTGTCACCTTGTTCTTGACTCCTCCGTTTAGGCTCAACTCCTAACGAAGCCAAGGGGGGTAGACCCTATTAAGTTACTAAGGAAAAATTATTTAGTATGGTGATGTTAAATTGAATGAGTTACTTAGGAGTTTGAAATTTAACCATAAACAACCATAGATGACAAGATACAAAATGAGCACACGAAAGCACAATGCTGAGAGATAGTATATATATAGCAAGAAAATAGCCAGTGCCTTAAAATGGAGTCAATAGATAATCAATGTACTTGCATGTGCTTGGAGTGAATGTTTTGCAATTGCCTCTTGGTATGTTTTAAGTTAATGTGAAATATGAGATGATTAAAATTAGGCGAAGGGGTCGACTCCAGATATACCCGAGAGTACTTGGAGTATGTCCAAAACTAAACCTTCATGGCTACCCGCAAGGAATATGTGGGATGAATGGAGTCTCTGGGGCTATTGTTCATAACGCACCCGTTAGGGTGTGACAGAGACCGGCGCCCCGAGGTCACTTTTCAGGAGTTCCCGCTTCCTTTGGGTATTTTGCCACTGTAAGGGTTTGATCTAGGTGTTGGATTTTCACTTGATGGTTTGTCAATTTGGGAGAGTGAATCCTAATTATTCTAGTCACTCAAGTGCTTTTGATACAACTTAACTGATCAGATGAACTGCAGCCAAGTGCAGAGCATACACACCGGAGTCTTGTCAATTTTAGTAAATTTTTAGATGGGTGCTCTTGTTAAAAAGAAAACCCTCCAGGAACCTCTTTCGATCCAAGTGGATCTCAATAGGGGAATCAAGGAGGGGTTAATTTTATAATAGCTGATGAAACAATTGATGAAAAGGAAAACACGGATACACAATTCCGGTTTTCTAATTAGTCCTACCACGCATCTCTTTTCCCTTTTGGGTCAATCGGGAAGTCGTGGGGCAAGTATTAAGATTAATTTGAAATCTCAAATATGGAATATGGAGATGATAATAAATCAAAGTATACTACCCTGCAGATTAGAACTACGCTAGATTGAAAAGAGATGAACAAAAAGTAAAAAATTGACACCGACACAAATCCCTCGAGGGGGGATGGTGAATAGGCTCGAAAGAGCCTATTCGAAAGGACCTCTTCTTTTTATTAGCAGCGATTTACAATATTAGCAAATTTAAATTGACGCACTTTGGTCCTTGTTATTTGGGATCCAAAGGCTTACAACAAGCTTGTAACAAGCTTGAATTAAAACACAGCGGTGGGGGAAGCTTCCGAGAAGCTCTGGTTCGTCCAAGAGTCAGAAATTTGGCAGAGTCTCCTTCTCTTTTATGTTATACCTGCTAAAAAATAGTGAGCAATTAAAATCAAATGTTCCCAAACACACTTTAAAAGTGTTTTGGGTCACCACACTAATTACCAAAAAAAAACTAAGTAAAAATTGTTAAACAATGGTAATCTAATTTCTGCAAAAAGGAACCAAGGAAAGCAAGCTTTCCTTGTGATCTTGGCTTGGTATTTGGGCAGCCAATGAGATGTGCACTTTGATTGCAGAATTTAAATCTTTGAAAAACAAAAAAGGAAGCTACCTTATGAGCAAGCTTTAGATCTATGCTTTAGCTACTTGCAAAAAAGGAATTTCCTACACCTAGATCTATCTTTATGAACTGATATTCTTTATGAAATTATAGATCTAAGCAGCAAAAATCTTATAAAATAGATCTAACAATATATATTCAGTTCTTGGAACTAGATCTGATCATAAGAGGAAGAGACAGGTAACCGGAAGATTGATTTTAAAAGAAAGGAGGAAGAGAATGGGAAATGCCCGTTGTTGGATGGATTTGCAATGGAAACTTGTTAGTGGAATACAGAGGGGCAATGTCATCACAAAGCTTTTGGATCTACAGTGGAGTCAAACTAGATCCATGGCTCGTCCAATCCTTGCTACCTGAAAGCTAAACACACAATCTTGCACGAAACCTCATGAGATCTGGATATATATATGAAAAAGAGACAAGAATTACATGCAAATAAACTTATTAAACATGTATTATCTAGATATTCTAACATATATGCTATGAGATATAACAAAAACAAGTAACCTTACTTGCCCAACTATACTCCTATTGATTCAACTGAATCGTTCAAGCCAGACAAGGTTCAGATGCAGAAATTGAGAGAAAAGCTGGAAACATCAATAGCCGTAAGAAAATGCTTAATCCACAAACATGAGAGAATTACACCATTTGGCCTCCAAAGCTTCTTTATTCCAACAATCAAAAGATTGCAACAGTATTACAATAGCAACCCCTTCAATCCAACTCTAACTAGCTTGGAAGAGGCAGCCTGAGCTTTATTTATACAAAAAAAGGAGATCCAACCCAGGGGGGTGCAAATCCCAAGGAGATAGACCACTGTAGCTGAAGGAGAGTCCATTAATGCCTGATCTGTGTCTAGCTGAGACAGATCTGAGTCTCACTGAGTGCAATTGTCAATCGGGAGGCTGATCTGACTGACACCTCAACTTGTTGACTGAAGCATCCACCAAAACTCATCCAAATGAGCCCAAACATGTGGAGGAGAGAGGGAGGGCAAAATTCCCCATAAAGGATGCTGAAGTTCAACTCTGGATCTGTCTAGATCACCTCCTTCAGTCAAGGATTTGTCAGATCCAGTCAATCTGGTTCATATCTAACTGATTTCAATCAAATCGGTTGAGAATCCACTGATCTAGGATTTTCTCCATTATTCATCAATTTATTAATTAAAATAATCAATAATTGATTTTTTGGGGCTTTCTGACCTGAGTGATGGAAAATCATTCAAAACTAGGAAATAGCGGGTCCATGGGTTTACATGGTGCTCTTAGCTTGAAAATGAGCACCTGCATGACTGAAACTGATTATTTGGCCCACTTTTATTACAAAATCAAATTTTCCAATTAAACTATTAAAAAATAGCCTAAGTTTTGGAAAAATTAAATTTTAATAAAAAACACTGAAAAAACTAAAAGTTTGAAAAATTGAAAAAACCTAGGGGGACTTAGACATGTTCATATGACTCGACCATGATGTCTAGCATGTTTATACATTGACACATAGACTCTAATAACCTCAATAGGCCTAAATGCTAAGCCGACCACCCCAACTTTGGAGGTATGGAGTGAAAAACTCAGAAATTATCAGTCGTTTATTCAACAACCAATAATAACCAAGGGAAAAAACACCCTGGGCTGATCGGATTGACAAATAAATTCTAAGAGACCGAGTCTTTTACAGACACTATCATGCTAGAACATTTATTACAATTCCTCCATGGGGTATGAACATGTGATATAGTACAACAAGCACTTCCCAGAAGTTCTTCCAAAGGTATTCTTAAGTTCAAACAAGTTATCCTTGTCCAGTTCACTAGGCTCACTTGATAAAAAACCACTAAGTACAGCTTAGGTGGTAACATTCTGGCTCCAACTGTGGGACGTGTGCTCAATTTGTTCTTTAAGGCAAGGAGAGGATACGAGAACACCAGAATCTCTGGTTTATATACCCTATAAAAACATATCAACTTGACAAGAAAAACCTCAATAGCACAAGTTTTATAAAAAACCAAATGAACCATTAAGCTGATTTATTTAAACAAAATAAATGTAACTAACTAAAAGAAGCAAAGTTTTATTATAGCTAAGTATAAAATAGAAATGCAAAAAGTAAATGCTCTCTTTCAAGGAGCTTATTTTCCTACTCTAAGCAAGATATAAAAAGGGTTAAGTGTAATCAGAAATCCAATGTAACCACCTAAGCATTTTATTAACATAAAAAAAATTTCCTTGTCTTTGGTTACCAGCCAAAGTAAGGATACCTTATTCAGAAATTGCAAACCTGCGTGATGATTCAGAATGGGCGGGATGGATGGGAGATCATAGGCATGAATAATGTCATAAAAATTATTCCCCAACTTGTATGTGCTCATGCAGGTTGCTTCTATCCATGACTGGATATGACTGATATACCAATCAAAATGATGAGGCAGACTGACTACATCATCATACTGATCACCGTGGCTTATCAAATGATAACTTGTTGCACAAGCCCCAAGTAGCTCCAAATCATAAGGAACCTCTATATGTGAAAAAGATGGCTGAGACTGATATTCCACTGACTGCATCACATTTGAATTTTCACAATACTGTTTCTCAATGTCTTCATTACCGATACCCTTGTGCGGCTCTGCATGGTATGACTCTGAATGATCACGTGAAAATTCTGAATGCTCCTCTTCCATACTAAGGTTTTCCCAGGCATCCAGATCCGTCCTCCCCTCTATGGACGTATCGTAGATTGGACTTCCACAAATTTTTGAATAGACACTCCCATTGTTGGACATATCATGGATGGGATTCTCCATAAGATTTTGACAAGTTGGATTGTCTATGAAATTCCAATAGTCATAACTCCCATCCATGTCATATGTGGGGGACTCTTCATCCATGGCATCATGCTCCTACCTATCCATTTCTTCTTTGTATTCATAACAATCTTCTTCAGATAAAATGTTACAAGGCAATAAAATTTCCAAACCTTTATCAACATGTGGAGAACAAGGTCTAGTGTCACCACACACCATACTGATCTTATCATAAGTTTCTTTACAGGCTTCTGTTATGATATCATGAATATGATCTTCAATCAAGGAAACATTTTGGACATATTCAATGGGATCACGTGGTATGTGTTTCTCAGTGGATTTCTCTAGAGGGATTTCTGGAAAGATATCAGTATTGCAACACACTTGAGAATACACCAAATCTTCAATGTATTCAGCTATGGTGGCATGAGGAGAGTCTTCAACAATGTGTTCCATCATGGGCTCCTCCTGAAGCTCTTCAATAGGATCATCTTGGATTTTCCCTTCCTCAGAATCTTGTTGTGTATTGGGAGATACCTCATATTCTTTAATAAGCTGCTTACTTACTTCCTTTCTCAAATAACTATGAGGAAACTCTTTGATGGGAGTATCATGAACCTCCTCTTCACTTAAATGTTCAAGAAGTGATTCCAAGTCTTCAATACTTTATATCATGGCAAAAGGTCCATCATATGTTTCCGTGTGATACTCTGTCCCAGATAGGTAGAAGGTATAGATCTTTTCAAGGAACTTTTTTAAACCATTCATACTACCCCTACCATCATGCCACTGCTCTAAAGACATCCAAAGGAAGCTTGGAAAAGAAGTTATACATTTATTAGGAAGGCCCTGATAGAACCAACAATAGGCCTCACCCCAAAAAGTACTAGCAAACATTTCCATCATATTGTCTTCATGAAGAATATTGGAGTCAGCAATCAACTGAAGGAAAGATTTGACATGCCAGATGGCCGAATCACCATAATTTCCATGAAATGCTGGAAGCCAGTTATATGCATCCCCCAAACCATTACAACAGTTAGGAAAACTCGGGATGTTTGAGAAATCGATAGGCTGAAACATTATGGTTAACTGGGCACCATATTTCTCCTTTAATTCATCCATATCAAAAATTAGTAGTATGCATTTGATATAACCATTAAACCTTGTACTGAAAAGGTGGAGTTGTTAAGTGATGAGCTTTAAAGGTTTTAACATGTCGCATGGGCTCATCTACACACAACAAAACTTCACAAGTTTATGAGATAACAGGGTTTTATCCCTTCAGTGGAGTCGCCATGTGAAAAAGAAAAATAAGCATTTATAAATCTTTTCACAAAAAAATATTTTTTGCTTTTCTTTGTAAAAATAAAAACTGGAAAAAGTCAGTGGAGTCGCTAGATGAAAATTAAAGATCTATTCTAAGCATTCATCAAACAAAGCAAAAACAAAAAGGAAGAAAACAAAAGTTGTACTCGGGAATAAAAAGATTTATCCTCGGCAACGGCACCAAAAAAGTGTTGCCGCCTTTCACACACCTGGGTCACGTGGCAAAAATCTTCAATCCACTCAGTGTGTCCTTGGGGGCAAGTCTTGAGTCAAGGCTATCACCTTGTTCTTGACTCCTCCGTTTAGGCTCAACTCCTAACGAAGCCAAGGGGGGTAGACCCTATTAAGTTACTAAGGAAAAATTATTTAGTATGGTGATGTTAAATTGAATGAGTTACTTAAGAGTTTGAAATTTAACCATAAACAACCATAGATGACAAGATACAAAATGAGCACACGAAAGCACAATGCTGAGAGAGAGTATATATATATAGCAAGAAAATAGCCAGTGCCTTAAAATGGAGTCAATAGATAATCAATGTACTTGCATGTGCTTGGAGTGAATGTTTTGCAATTTCCTCTTGGTACGTTTTAAGTTAATGTGAAATATGAGTTGATTAAAATTAGGTGAAGGGGTGGACTCCAGATATACCCGAGAGTACTTGGAGTATGTCCAAAACTAAACCTTCATGGCTACCCGCAAGGAATATGTGGGATGAATGGAGTCTCTGGGGCTATTGTTCATAACGCACCCATTAGGGTGTGACAGAGATCGGCGCCCCAGGTCACTTTTCAGAATTTCCCGCTTCCTTTGGGTATTTTGCCACTGTAAGGGTTTGATCTAGGTGTTGGATTTTCACTTGATGGTTTGTCAATTTGGGAGAGTGAATCCTAATTATTCTAGTCACTCAAGTGCTTTTGATACAACTTAACTGATCAGATGAACTACAGCCAAGTGCAGAGCATACACACCGGAGTCTTGTCAATTTTAGTAAATTTTTAGATGGGTGCTCTTGTTAAAAAGAAAACCCTCCAGGAACCTCTTTCGATCCAGGTGGATCTCAATCGGGGAATAAAGGAGGGGTTAATTTTATAATATGAAACAATTGATGAAAAGGAAAACACTGATACACAATTCCGGTTTTCTAATTAGTCCTATCACGCATCTCTTTCCCCTTTTGGGTCAATCGGGAAGTCGTGGGGTAAGTATTAAGATTACTTTGAAATATCAAATATGGAATATGGAAATGATAATAAATAAAAGTATACTACCCTGCAGATTAGAACTACGCTAGATTGAAAAGAGATGAACAAAAAGTAAAAAATTGACATCGATGCAAATCCCCCCAGGGGGGATGGTGAATAGGCTTGAAAGAGCCTATTCGAAAGGACCTCTTCTTTTTATTAGCAATGATTTAAAATATCAGCAAATTGAAATTGACGCAATTTGGTCCTTGTTATCTGGGATCCAAAGGCTTACAACAAGCTTGTAACAAGCTTGAATTAAAACACAGCGGTGGGGGAAGCTTCCGGGAAGCTCTGGTTCATCCAAGAGTAAAAAATTTGGCAGAGTCTCCTTCTCTTTTATGTTAGACCTGCTAAAAAAACACCGAGCAATTAAAATCAAATGTGCCCAAACACACTTTAAAAGTGTTTTGGGTCACCACGCTAATTACAAAAAAAAAACTAAGTAAAAATTGTTAAATAGGGGTAATCTAATTTCTACAAAAAGGAACCACTTGGCTTGCTATTTGGGTAGCCAATGAGATGTGCACTTTTATTGTAGAATTTAAATCTTTGAAGAACAAAAAAGGAAGCTACCTTATGAGTAAGCTTTAGATCTATGCTTTAGCTACTTGCAAAAAAGGAATTTCCTACACCTAGATCTATCTTTATGAACTAATATTCTTTATGAAATTATAGATCTAAGCAAAAAAAATCTTATAAAATAGATCTAACAATATATATTCAATTCTTGGAACTAGATCTGATCATAAGAGGAAGAGACAGGTAACCGGAAGATTGATTTTAAAAGAAAGGAGGCAGAGAAGGGGAAAGGCCCGTTGTTGGATGGATCTGCAATGGAAACTTGTAAGTGGAATACAGAGGGGAAATGTCTTCACAAAGCTTTTGGATGTACAGTGGAGTCAAACTAGATCCACAGCTCGTCCAATCCTTGCTACCTGAAAGCTAAACACACAATCCTAGACACGAAACCTCATGAGATCTAGATATATATATGAAAAAGAGACAAGAATTACATGCAAATAAACATATTAAACATGTATTATCTAGATCTTCTAACATATATGCTACGAGATATAACAAAAACAAGTAACCTTACTTTCCCAACTATACTCCTATTGATTCAGCTGAATCGTTCAAGCCAGACAGGGTTTAGATGCAGAAATTGAGAGAAAAGCCGACAACATCAATAGCCGTAAGACAATGCTTAATCCACACACATGAGAGCATTACACCATTTGGCCTATAAAGCTTATTTATTCCAACAATCAAAAGATTACAACAGTATTACAATAGCAAGCCCTTCAATCCAACTCTAACTAGCTTAGAAGAGGAATCCTGAGCTTCATTTATAAAAAAAAAGGAGATCCATCCCAGGGGGGTTGCAAATCCCAAGGAGATAGACCACTGTAGCTGAAGGAGAGTCCATCAATGGCTGATCTGTGTCTAGCTGAGCCAGATCTGAGTCTCACTGAGTGCAACTGTCAATCAAAAGGCTGATCTGACTGACACCTCAACTTGTTGACTGAAGCATCCACCAAAACTCATCCAGATGAGCCCAAACGTGTGGAGGAGAGAGGGAGGGAAAAATTCCCCATAAAGGATGCTGAGGTTCAGCTCTGGATCTGTCCAAATCACCTCCTTCTGTTAAGGATTTGTCAGATCCAGTCAATCTGGTTCAGATCTGACTGATTTCAATCAAATCGGTTGAGAATCCACTAATCTAGGATTTTGGATTTGCTCCATTATTCATCAATTTATTAATTAAAATAATCAATAATTAATTTTTTGGGGCTTTCTGACCTGAGTGATGGAAAATCACTCAAAACTAGGAAAAAGCAGGTCCATGGGTTTACATGGTGCTCTTAGCTTGAAAATGAGCACCTACATGACTGAAATTGATTATTTGGCCCACTTTTATTACAAACTCAATTTTCCCAATTAAACTATTAAAAAATAGCCTAAGTTTTGGAAAAATTAAATTTTAATAAAAAACACTGAAAAAACTAAAAAATTGAAAAATTGAAAAAACCTAGGGGGACTTAGACATGTTCATATAACTTGACCATGATGTCTAGCATGTTTATACATTGACACATAGACTCTAATAACCTCAATAGGCCTAAATTCCAAGTCAACCACCCCAACTTTGGAGGTATGGAGTGAAAAACTCAGAAATTATCAGTCGTTTATTCAACAACCAATAATAACCAAGGGAAAAAACATCCTGGGCTGATCGAATTGACAAATAAAGTCTAAGAGACCGAGTCTTTTACAGACACTATCATGCTAGAACATTTATTACAATTCCCCCATGGGGTATGAACATGTGATATAGTACAACAATCACTTCCCAGAAGTACTTCCAAAGGTCTTCTTAAGTCCGAACAAGTTATCCTTGTTCGGTTCACCAGGCTCACTTGATAAAAAACCACTAAGTACAACTTAGGTGGTAACAAGTTGTAGCCTACGTTATGCTTTGAAAGAAAAGAAAAAATGCATACCTAATTGGTCCATTTTGACATAACCCAAGACTTTTGTGCCAACTGGATAATTAGAGTAGTAGAAAGGAAGAAGCTTTGAATAAATTGTTCATAAGTCATATGGAGTTAGAGGTTTCACTTGGTTGTAAGATATGGAGTGATGTAAAATTACAAAGTCTCTTGTTGAACACTTCAACCCTTATTCAAGTTAACTAAAACTTTGTAGCTAAAAGTATTTGGAAATATTAGATGGATATTAAACATAAGTTGGTGTGGGAAGTTGATTTAGATTTATTTTTACTTTGAATGAGCACTATTTATGCTTGTCTCTAGTGTTTCCTCAAGATGAGAATCCATTTGTTGAAATGCAGTGGTCCTGAACAAAAAAGAATATTTGAGAAATGCATTTGAGCCTTAGGAGTCCTCCATGGAAGTCGTGCCAAAGATTGGAAAAATTGGGAGGTCTTAAAAGTACAATCCAAGCTCAACTCCACTAACGAGATCAATTTAGAGAAAGGATAGAGGATGATATTGAATAGCCTATGGTTTAAACTTGAGCTTCCAAGGTCATAGATGAGGTGGAAATATTAGATATGGAATAGAAGAAAAGGGTTCTTGATGTATAAGATGGCGAACAATTATAAATGACTTTTTGATAGGATTGGGCTAAAGGGGCTACTAAGTAAAATCTTGAGAACTTAATTCTAGAGAATCTCTTGCTCTATTGACTTAAACCCATATGAAAGCGAGATTTAGAGGTGAAAAGGGAATGATTATCTTGGTCCCTACTTCATAGTGTCCTAGCCTTAGGGAAATGCTAGAGAAACTAGAGAATATTGTGCTTTGATTTCCTTATATGTATCAAGAATGATACATCAAAGCATTTGTAAAATATGTCCAATTTGCTTAGGCAAGGATGTATAGGTTTTTCCATTTTTACTCTTATCCAATATTAGCTTGAAAGCAATTTTGTTAATAGATTCTCTCCATTTGATTCTAGAATTTCATACAAGGAACTGGATTGGAATCCTAAGCAGGTTTAAAAAATATTAAAAACAAATGAAGGTTCTCAAAAAACTATTGACAAGATTCAACAGATTTTTGACATGCGCAAGAAAATGTTGCAAGAGAGCCATGGGAAATAATGATCCTCGTGCTTTTGGACTGATCTCTATAACTAGATGATCTAGTATATTGATGATCTTGATTATAAGCATTGTTACATGTTTCTTCCAAAATGACATCTTAATGCTTTTTTGGATATCTAGGTTTTAGATTCTCTTTCCATGTGGCTTATAAAAATTTCCTTCTTGGTGCCAATAGTAACCTTCTTTAGCATCGTAGCTTTTCTGTAATTAAATACTTGTACAAATTATCACATATTTCATATAAATGGAAGATATGGAAGACAATTAATACCAAAACAAATGTACAAGCTCCTATGTATTTTTCAACCTGCAACTGTGTTGTTTGGGAAGCTATTATTGATTATTGAATGTTGTCTACATTTTTTTCAAAGAATTAAATTACCCATTTTTTGCTCCAATCAATTTTCTGCTTTTATTTCTTACCTAGTTATTCGAACTAAACCCTTAAACTTATCCATTAAAGTTTCAACTTCTAATAGAGTTCAATCAATTAAAAACTATAAAGAAGTTCCATCCAACCTTCAAAGAAAGAAAAAATGCAAAGTTTTGTCCACGGGGGTTAGAGAAAATTGTAATGAGTAATTGAGATGAGAAGTTGTAAATGGAAGGTCACCAGTTCAAACCCCTATGGATCCTTACTTACAAAAAGAAAAAATGCAAAGTTTTCAAAGAAAGAAAAAATGCAAAGTAATATATAGTTACCCTCCATTTTCTGAGGCTCACTATTGGAGCTTTCTTGGGCGGGATACTGAAAACATCGTTACATATTTTGTCTTCATCTTTTTTGTTGTAAAATCTCTCATACTTATCCCATGAAGAAGGTTTCATCGGGTTTCCAGGACAACTAAAACTCATTTGAGAAACAGTAGAGATGGTGACTATCACAATGACACAACTACAAACCACCTCCGATACAAATTACAGTGTGCCTTTAAAAATTTAACACTAATATCATCGTTTTTGGAGCAAACTCAGACATTAAAGAACGATATTACTCACATTAAAGTACCTGCTGAATACTTTCATAATTACCCCATCCAAATTATCTCGTATTCCCCTCTTCTCATATGTGTGTGTTGATTACGCCAAATCAAACTTTGTCCCTCCCATAAAACTAAATTCGACCTAAATAAAGTGGCCAAGCATAGTTGGTTTGAGGACCCACCAAATTCCCTGTGTATGCCTTTACTTTAAGGGATTAAAATCAAAGCAAGCATCTATACACTATGATTATAGTTAAAATATCATTGAAATGCTATAACCCTTTACGTTTTCTATGCCAGGACGGTGAGTGATATACCGGGTTAATTTATCTTATTCGAGGGTCCTTTTGTCTTTCATGAGCACTCGATGTCCCCTTGGCTTCCTCTCTAGAACCTTTTTCAGTTCGTTTATATAGCAATATTCTTTATCACAAGAAAAAAATGGTCGATCTTCTTGTGTATGCCATAGGAAATGCATCACATGTACCTTTTTTTCCTTTATTAAAGGTTGTTGCACAAGCTTCGATGAAGCTTTGTGGAAGATGCATGGAATAGATTTAGTAAACACAACATTGATGACGATGTTTCAACCTATAGATGGTAACCTATTTTGATAAATTTTAGCTTCATAGCATAGATAAATCAATAAGAAGTAAGTTAAACTCCCCACACTTAACACACACTTGTCTAACAAGATCTACAATTTATTATCATGAATCATGGAACGCTAAATTAAAAACAACCTTGCAAGTGATTAGTAGCACTTTTAGAAAAAAAATGAAGTTTCCAATCATTAAACAAAACTTTAAATGAATTTAGCAATCTAGAAGAAGATCCGAAAAAATAAGAATAAATCAAGACAGGCACGTCTTGGTTGAACCTTCCAAGAATGAATGAATCCGAGAAAGGAGAATATATGCACCGAGCAGCAGAGTATTTACTGCTGCGGGAGCTCTCACAGTAATCATCTCTCCGTGTGTGTACCGGCAAGATATTTCCATATTTCCGATCTGATGGTATAAAACGGTTGCTCCCATCATCCATCTTCTCGGTTCATCCTGTATTTAAAGGTCATGCCCATTATCTTCTCTTGAACCCATGGATGGATGTAACCATGTTCCCTGAACCCATGCCCCATGCTCTATGGGCATATGCAATATGGAAAACACAGTGCATTAATTTTATCTTTATTTGAATTTTGAATTCAATAAAGGCACTGAGATTCAAAATCGAAACTTGAGTTTTATTTATTGTTGGTGGGTATGGTCGACAGAGTAAAAGTGAATGATAGTGGTGTAGACAGTTGAGGCGCAGAGTATGTTTTATACCGAGTGAGGGGAATATGAAGGTTTAAATTGGTTGCCACAAAGAAGTTTGGGTCGTCTGGCTAGAAGAATTTTCTAAGCTCCAACATTGTGGGGATGATCACATGCTCACCGATTATTAACCCATCACCATTCTACGCAAGACGTTCATGAATGAGAAACCAAGAACGATTGTGATTGAATCCTAAGTGGTTGATGGGCCACATGGGAAAGCACCTGATCAACAGGCGCCACTGCTTATAGTCTCACAATCCGTAGTAGAATTTTTTGAAGTTTTTTTCTTATTCTTTCTAATTTTGTTAGATATATACAGTTTGATACCGCTTAATGAATTAGTAATCAGTTTCGACGAAGAGTAGTGAATTTGGTTCTAAAAAACTATTGAAGGTTCTAAAAAATATTAAAAACAAATGAAGGTTCTAAAAAACTATTGACAAGATGTTCATGAATGAGAAACCAGGAACGATTGTGATTGGATCCTAAGTGGTTGATGGGCCACATGGGAAAGCACCTGATCAACAGGTGCCACTGCTTATAGTCTCACAATCCGTAGTAGAATTTTTTGAAGTTTTTCTCTTATTCTTTCTATTTTCGTTAGATATATACAGTTTGATAACGCTTAATGAATTACCTTATAGTCCCCCAATGGGAGGTTTGATACTACAGTAATCAGTTTCGACGAAGAGTAGTGAATTTGGCTAAGTTTAGGCCCGAGTGGACACATACAATGGAGGTTGCGCTTTCATAGATGAATTTGTTAATCGATATGAGATTCCAAGGTTCACTGTCTGGTGGAAATGGATGGGTAAAGTAATGTGAAATGCAAGAATTATTTTTCGAACGGGAGTAGGCATATCCAGGATTTTGAAGGGTTTGAAAATTTTCAAATCAAGAACAGTCACAAACTAGAACGTATGCCAACAAGATCATAGAGGATGATGAGTCTTGATGAATTTGAAAACGGGCATCACGGTGCAATATCGACCACCAATCCATAACGTTTCAAGAAAAAAAGATCAATTTCATTCAGCAGAGAAAGACAATTTAACTTCATATTTTTCAATATTTTATATGGTTGATATAATTTTACACTAATTTTTTGTACGTTAAGACAATTTCTATTTTAAAAGATACGTCTATTTTGGTGATAGATCTTATTTTCTGAGATAAAGTTATGTAATTTTAATGATGAATGTAAAGTTTATATTTAATATCTCATTTTTAAATAAAATTAATTAATATTTAATATCTAATTTTTAAATAAAATTAATTAATATTTAATATCCAAATATAATTAATTGAAATTTAATAGTTACAAAAACATTTCCTTCAAAGGGGAAAAAGTCATTGTAATTACCTACCAGCCAGGTATAATTTTTTTGTTTTCCAAGTGTGATTTACAAGTTGAAATATGTTGCATGAACAGTGCCAAATGGAACCGGCTTAAACCATATATGAAGAAATTTAGAAATTTTAAGTGTTTACATTAATTTTGAAACATTTGATGTGGGACCTGTTATCATGAATCTTATAGTTTCCCGTAGAAAAATCCTATACAAGATTTCATAGGTGGCATGTAGCTAAAGTATTGACCTACGAATACCTCAACCCCCAGATGATGGAAAGGTTGTCACAACGGTTGATATATCATTCGCTTTATGCCACTGAAGCCCAAGTGACAAAGGATGAGACCTAGATCTATCCTAGAAGGAAAGACCTAAAGCTAAATCACCAAATCAAACTAAAATCATAGAATAAGTAAGGTGAATAGTTATAAACCACAGATCTAAGGATAAAGCCATAATTTAATGAATACTTGAGTAGAGGGTAGTTACAGTTGTTGATTATGTTACTCAAGTTTATTTACTTGGTTGCTTATGGATTTGATTTCCTATCTAGGGTTTGTGTGTTAATCCAAATTATCAAACTTGATACCTTGGGGGGCTTTGGATGTGAAATTAGGATAATTCCCAATGTAGGGTTTGCTTAGTGAATTAGTTATTTTAACAAACTAAGTTTATTTCTTGGATGATATATATGACAATGTTCAAAATCCAAGCAAAAGCAAAACATAAAAATCAGCAAACTACAAGCAAAGAAGAGAGGGTGATTTACATAAAATATTAGTGCTTTGATCCAATGGGTAAATTGAGTCAAAGGGTGATGCCTATGAGGATTTAACTACAAGCAAAGAAGAGAGGGTGATTTGCATAAAATATTAGTGCTTTGATCCAATGGGTAAATTGAGTCAAAGGGTGACACCTATGAGGATTTATAGTTTTTGGATGATGGCCTTCAAAACCCAGATTGCCAAAAATTGATATCCTAAGTGTAATATGTCTTGGTGAATTTTCCTACTTACTACAAGGGGGTTTTCAGTAAAAATGGTTGACGAGCAATGCATGAAAATTTAAACAGATAGAAATTGGTTGAGATACTCACCTAGAATTTGTATATGCCTTCCTAGATGATGAGGATTTCTCTTCTTCATAGATCAAATGAGATATCTAGACAATTTCTTGATGAAACGCCTTGCTCAGTGACCCTAGCGTCCTTTCTACCTGCCACACGAAGGGAAAACCAATAAGTAATGACAAGAAAATTGGGATCTACAAAGTAGAAGAAAATAATAAAGAAGAGAAAATTCATAAATAAGTAATCAATCCCTATCAAAACACCAATCTGAAGAAAGACATCGAGGTGGGTTTCACCAATGCGCCCCCTCTCCAAATCGTCTTTTTTCCGCGCAAATCGAAAATGGATCGAGAATATACAAGAAGCTATGCCAAAATAACTTAGTGCAAGAAAGAAACACTTCCAATCATCATCACATTCATTCTTCTGTAGAAACATAAGTATTTGATCCCAGAAAAAAAATCTCTTTATTTAGAAGTTCCAATACCAGAGCTCATGCTTTACAATGGGGGGAACGCCTCTCTTAAAAGAGCAATTTAAAGTCATACTAACACAAAACCAATGTGAATCCAAAGCATGGAACGGCCATGTTGGAGATGGAAATCCAAATGTGCATATTAAACCTCTAAACAATGTGTGGAAGATGTTAGACTCTTCTTATGGTGCTAGTAACACAGTGATTGTGGATGGTTTGGAACAAAAACATATTTGTAATGATGAAGAGAACTATGTAATTGCAAAAAGCTATAATTGTGATGATGAGAATGACGCATACTTGTTAAATCGATTGTGACTTTTTTTTCTACGCCTTAATGGTGTTAACATGTAAGACCTATTGTAAAAAAAGTGAAATCAGTTTGTTGAATAATGTGCTTTGATTCTTTATCTTCATAGTCTTCTCTATGTGTGGCTTTATTAGCTATTTGTGTTTTATTCTTTGAATGGTCTATTTAGTGATTTGTGAGGTACATTTAAAGTTCTGAATAGTATGTTGCTAAATCAGATTGAATATTGGCTTTGTTATCTAATTCTGTTTTAATCTTTGAAGGGTCTATTTAGTGATTTGTTAGGCACATTTAAATTTCTAAATAGTATGTTGCTAAATCAGATTGAAGATTTACAAATTAGGGTTTTTGAAATTATAAAAATTAGATTCTAACAATGTCAGTCTTGGTTTTGGAAAGTGCAAAACTTGTTTCAATATGTACCAATATTGGGTACAAGAACTGCCAAAATCAGTTCCAAAAATACAAATATTGGGAGCAAAAAGTGCAAAATGCAGTTCAAAAAGTGCCAATTTTGATCCCGAAAATGTAGTTTTCAAACATGTTATTGTGCATTTTGAAACCCATGTTGTCACTTTTTCAACTATAAAATGGTTGTTTTTTTACTTTAGAAAAGGTGTTGTTGACCTGATTTTGAAGGAGCTTAGACTGGAATATGTCTGGATTTAATGAAATGGGTGTTCAAGCTCAATTGGTTTAAATCCAAGTTTGGGAACATTGAAAACCAAGATAAGTATCTAAGGAATTTTCATCACATATCCTTTAAGGAGAATGAATCCCTCAGAACTTTCAACCTTAGGCTTATGAAGTTGTATAATAAGATTCCTGAAGTTATCTAACCTTCTCAACAATATTTCCTTGTCTAGTATTATGATTGTATTCCTCCTTCTTACCGACTTTGGTTATAGGAAATGAATGTTAATTCTCTCAATTCCACTCTACATGCATGCCTCGAATTTTAAAAGAAAAGCTAAATGGCTCAGTTGCATATAGATCAATCTATTACTAAGGCTGACATGCCTTCCATACTCCAAATGATGAAATAATTGGAAAATCAATTGAGTTCATTAGATCATAAGCATGTGATTGAGCCTCATGCATATTTCACTCAACCTCATTGCATTCTATTCAAACCTGAGAGGACAAAATTTGTTTACTCTTTCGTATATCATTGGTGATTTTTTTGCGACAAGGATCATAATCCTTCTACTTGTGAACTATACATGCCATACATGGAACAAGTAATGAAGGGTAATAATTTGGTAGATAAGAATCCTAGCGATGAAATCTATGTTGCTGCAACCATGTCTCAATCTCAATTAAGACCAAAAGTTTGATTCAATCCCAACATTTCAATCAAGAAGGTGAATTTTAATCATGATATTGTTACACCTATGTTTCTGAGTCGAGACCTCTTCTAATCAATCAATCCAATCATTCTAGAATCAAATTCCATTCCATACATATCTTTCCTAATATTTATGCACCTTACAATGTGGCCACATATTTATCAAATGCAAGGGCTAACATCAGCCTCCTAGATGTCTTTAGAGTGCCTGAGCAACAACAGGATGTGATAATGCTCTTATGACTGCTTCCCCATCCATAACTTGTTTTGAGACGATCACGCAAGATGTTCCTGAGGTATTCTCTTTCAATGATGACATATTTTCATATAATTCCATGTATGATCCTCAAATCTGTACTCATCAAAGAGATGTCATCCTACCTTGGCTTAACGCTCCATGTTTTTCCAACTCATAAAATAATTTCTTAATTGAAGAAAACTCTATAATTTGCAATGCAATGTCTCGAAAAATATTGATAATTCAAAAGGGGATTTCAATTATTTTGGGGAGATGAGTCATACCAATGTTTTTCATGTCCTTGGCGATAACAAGTCTTTAAAGTCATATGATGGTGTGATCGATAATTTTCTCAAGTCCCTCATTGTTCCATCAATTCAAAATAAAGATGCTCAATCCTTTGTTTCCATGATTCTACCCTTGATTCAGAATCTTATGTTTTTGGGGAAAGTCCTCATTTGGTTCACAATGATTGCTCTAATCATTTAATTAATGATGCATGTGTTCCTGAGAACAATTTTGAATTTATCCAATTTATTTATCCAAATGAACATATCTTTCTTGAAAGAAGAGTCATGTCGGAGGTTGACTTTAATTCTATTGATGATGAATGTGAGGTTAACTTTCATTCTATTGATGATGAATTTCCTGATGTTATCTTTGATCAACATAATCATGAAGAAATTAATATATATTCTAATATTTTTAATTCTTAAGGGGAAATTAAATGCAATCATGAACCATTTGTTTTTCGATGGATAGTGATAATGACAAATGATAGATGATGCCATGATTAATGATAACTCAATTAATTTCTATGATCTTAGATTCTTTATTCTAGATCAACCTGACGTAGTCGACAAAGTAGGTAAGGGAGTTCCTGGGCTTGTGATTAAAGATTACATTTTGGATTCATGGGTTGATAAATTTTCATATTTCATCAAAACTAACCCATATTTCTTGCATCTCTTTTTATTTGATTCGGTTAGGACTAACGTTCCTCTGTAGGTCTTCATGATCACATCCATTATTGGAAGATGAAATAAAATTTTCGAGAATAATTGTAACAATAAAGATGCGTTCATATACATTAAATGGTATCTTCTGTGGTTTTTTTTCTCCTTTTGTAGAAGTAGGAGTAAGTTTCATATTATTTGTACTTGATTTTGCGTTATTGCTCATGCACTTAGTTTTCTTTTTCATCATATTGCTCAGAATATTTTTATTTTTATATTTTAGCACTTTCATTTGCTTAGATTACTTCACGGGGTCTTCACTTAGTGAAACCATGCCATAGCACGTTCATTCGTGGAATATGAAACAATACCCCTATTTTCAAAAAATATTGGAAAATACCTCCCAAAATCATTTTTTTAACCCCCTCCCAATATGCCTTCCCACATTGAAAAAACCCCTATTTTCACTATGTATTGCATGTATCCATTTTTTCATTTACATTTTTTGTACCCCTTTATATTTCTACCAAGTATATTGACATGATACCCCACATGCATTCTACAATGCACCTTGCTTCTTTTGGTGTATATTGTGGATGCACATTACTTCACCCACATAGATCACATTCATTTCCTAAATTAACACTAGTTTGTCATTTTTTTCCAGGTGCCTGCACAAGATCAAAGCTTAAGGAAAAAACATACAATGTGAAAAAGTTCAAATCAATGTGCTAGCTAGGGATAACGAGTGGATGACCTCTGAAAAGATTAACATTGATAGTGTGTTAACTGAACATATACAACAAATAAATTTTTTTTGCAGGTGCCTGAAAAATATCAGAGCTTAAGACAAAAACATACAACGTTGTGTTTAAAATTTTGTAACATTGCATATAGAGTGCACCCCTATCAGGACATTAGTCAATGTTCACATACTCATCATGCTTCACATAAATACTCCAACGTTTTAGTCAATCAACAATGTTCACTAGCCTCTTCAACTTGTTGATTGTACTTGAGCTTCCCACACCTCCACTGTGCCCTAAGCTCGTTGATGCCATAGATGGCCTAAGTTTCAACAATATGGAAATTAGTGTACTATTTCCCTTGTGATTTTATTCCCCACTCTCATCTTGTTTGAATTTGATCAACTTGAAGATGCTTCCAAGATGTGAAAAACAAATTATGAACTATATGCCAGAGAGCTGATCAAAATGACAACACTTCAAAAATGTAAATGAGCTAAAGACATATTTTGAAGACATCGTGTTTGTTAATAGTCATTTTATTGGGCACTAAGTATGTTTCCCCTTGACCAAAAAAAAGATGTGAAGAGCTCAGTTTCTTTCGAAGGGAATTTTACTGGGCACTAAGTATGTTGCCCCTCGACCAAAAAACAAGATGTGAAGAGCTCATTTCCTTTCGAAGGCCCTTAAGCCCTTAAAAATAAAAACAGAACAAGATTTCTCATGCTTTAATAAAAGCCTCTTCATTGGATAGGATTTAAGCCTAGTTCTAATAGTACTTAAAGGAAAATAGAGATCATGGTTTCTCAAAAAATATTTTTGCATTGAGAAAGCTTCTTACAGAAATTGTTCAAGTTTTTAAAGGTTAGAAAAACTGTGAACACGAGTATCAGTATCATGGTATCACCACAATAGAGCCAACACAAGGACTTAAAATAGACATACCAACAACAATAGCCTTTAAAAAATATTAGTCAATGATAAGACACTAAAATCCTAGGAGCTAATTTTATCATGGTTCTCTAGATAGACAATTGCAAAACATAACATTTTAGAAAAATAACTCAAAGTTCGGGCATAACAGCCCAATTCTAAGTTGAAAGAATAGAAACCAGAAATAGAAACACACAAAAATTAATCATGCAAAATAATTAAAGCATCTATCAAGCTACCACAGCTACTGTAATTAATCAGAAAAATGAAAACATAAAAATCATTAAAGTTGCAAAAAGGATTGTATAAAGTAAGTGAAACTTTGAAGGTATTTCTCCTTGAGTAAGCATCAATTATGATCATAGAATCATCAAAGGTAAACCATATCCATAGGAACCATGTAAATGATATAAATGAGCACACTATTACTAGCTCGATGTCTTTTATGTGATCTAAATCCAATTGCAACCTCCTAACTTCAATGTACTATAACTACAATTGAATCTCCCCTGCCCACATGCTACTAAAAATGAGAAATGGAGAAATGATAATGAAACAAGAAATAGGGAAAATAGGTTTTGGGGTGAGACCATATAACATTGTCTTTAACAATGTGACTCTATGATTGAAGATTTGTGTTGTTAAAAGGGTTGCTACAGAAATTTCAAATGTGGATTTATGGGAGTGCCGAGATTATCTTCATCTTTGGTTTCCTCCAAGTTTGCTATACAATCCTACAAACTCACCAATCTGTCACAAAAATATGGCCAGAAAAGGGTCATCGTTGCTGGATGCAATCCATTCCAAGTGCCAATGGAAAAAAGTCCTTTATGTTATGAAAACATGTTCCAAGTATGATATTCCTGAGTGTGATGTCTCATGCCCCAGTGCATGCTATATGACTGTTATGAGTTTCCATAATTGGCTAGTTGAGTAGAGATTTTATCTAGGGCTGATTTTACTATTGAAATTGACTTGAAATTAGACTCCAAAAGTGTCTGAACAAGTGTCCAAAGGATTATGTGGAAGAAGTCTTGTATTGTTTAACCTCTCTGAAATTCAAACCATATGTTACCTGAAAATTTGTAGAGGTTTTATAGCTGCAAGGCAGAGCCATCCCTACAACAAACTTAGTAACTCAGGGAAGTGTCCATTGTCACCTCACCAATATCCCTTGGGCTTCGAGCTAGTTCATGCTAGCTCCAGGGGTGTTCCCTAAAGTAATACTACAAGGGTTTTGATGGGAAAACAAAAGGTGATTATGTAATAAAACCCTCACAAAATCATAGTAAATGAGAAAATAAATAAGGAGGAGTAGACTGGGATATTAGTGCCTTATCGATTGGGCCTAGGCAACAATTTACTACATTGAGTCTAAGCATGTAAGACACAACACTCTTATGGGCATGAGCTTCAAGTGTTTAGTGTCTCTAATCCGAGACAACTACCTATCCAACACTTCCAAATAGAGGTTTTTAGTGATAAGAATCACTTTTGTGCAAAATAATTGTAAATAAACTTGAACCACTTTAACTCCAAAGAATGTCTAAGAATCCAAACTAGATGCAAAGTAGAATCAAACACACATTTTCTAGAAACTAAAGTAAAGATATTACAAACAAATATCTTACACAATAGACATGATCACATGCGATCAAAGACACTTGTAGTAACATTTCAATTCATAAGTGTCAAAATTTCAAACTAATGTATGCCTTCCATAGTTGGGGTTATTTTTGCTTTGATTTAGTTTACACAACTTTTGAGTGTCATCGAATTCGAACTTGAAAACAAACAAAAACCAAGTTACTTAGGTGTTAGCTAATACCGAATACTAACTTGAGCATATATCCATAATATATCAGATGGTAAAAGACACCACTATTCAAAACATATCATTGATTGAAATTTAAAAATACAATAGATGGTGGGAAAGAAAGAAATGACTGATTTTCAGGTCATATTCAAGCCAATTCGATAATATACGTTGAGATTCTTCATAGTTTGGTTGACCCATTCATTCCCCTCCATATCGCTCGTTGTTTCCTGTTTGATAAAGGGGCATGGTTGCATTAACGTCGAAAACAATTATAATGTCTATGGTAAAGACAAGATAAAGAGTGAGTATAAGAGTACCATCAGAGATTCTACAATGTCATTGGAGAAGCACTTGTCAATCAAAGAACCACTGCACAGAGAAAAATATCTCGAAGACTTGATCTATATCCATAATCCTCAACTGATTCAAGGCTTCAAGCCTTTGTGTTCAAGTTCGAATCCCTGGGAATTTGAACGTGAATCCAAGGCCTTCCTTTGCGATTTTTTGGGCTGTACTAATTGCAAGAAAAAATTACTTATAAAATCAAGACTTAGACCCAACAACATCTCAAGAAATCCAAAATGGAGAGTCAACTCAGTGACACAACAAAACTCAACATTAACTGGCTTCATAGAAATTCAGGGATCATAAACTCGAGAATCAGGGATCATATACTCAAAAAAATTCAATAACTCTGAAACCTAGAAAACTCAGTAAAACTTGGTAATATCCTGCCAAGTTTGACCAAAAAGGAGTGAGTTTTGACCAAAGAGTCAATTCCTCTCACAAAGCTAGCAATCATAGTTGATTCACGATACTCGGTGAGTCCTGTTACAGAGGATATATCCCGTTTTGCTTATATTTCACAGGTTGCTTGATATACATACTAGTGCTCTTAATATTCTCTTCTAGAGAGTACACAAAATGAGGAAAAAATATTATTGTATTTAAATAATTGGTACTTACTTTAATAGACATCAAACATTATGAAACTGCAAATTCTGGCCCCAAAACATTATGCATGAGCTTTTGATATGCATCTTCGACAAACATGGCTCCATAACAACTCGAAATTGCACATGATAAGAAAGTGTGTGAAAGACACAAGAAATATCCTTAGAATACAAGACTTTCTTTCCAAAGAGACCTCCAAGGAGATAACGGTGAAAATCAACCTAGATGTTGCATTTACAGTAACTAACATATGCCTTACCTACTATAGGAAAAGTATTTGCTACACTACTTTCTAATGTTTATACTAGAACATTGTGAATTTTGAATGGACATACAGTATACTAGATAAATATGATGCTTTAGTGGATGAATAAATATTTTTCCTTCCATAAGAGTTATAAAATCATACAAATAAGTATGAACAGAAAAATAACACCCAAAATAGCTAGCGCAAAATGCATGTAAAAACATAAAGCTTTTGGAAATACCACAGAAACAACCCTATAGATCAGAAAGTTTCTTCACAAAATTGAAATAACAACTTAGTGTCTCATCCAACATACCATGATATGAACGTTCTAATTACAGAAAGAAAAGAGTTCAGAAAGATATTTCTCACTCTTGTTTGTAAACAATGTTGTAAATTTATATAACAATCCAAAATATGGTAAACAAATACATTTTAAAAGAGCAAGCAAAGGCACATAAGAACTCTAGAAGCACACATGAATTATAAAACTACAAAAAATTTAAAAGATGAGAAAATTAAGAAGCAACATAGATACAAATCCATGTTCTTATATCTCTAGTTACTGCTAAAATAACACCTAAACATATGGTAATATATTTGAACATTTCAGTTATCATTAATTTGTATACTTAACCTAGTACATTCAGTCATGGCATTGCCTTCCTGGAAACATGTTACCTTCAACCAATCTATGTTACTTGACGACATGCTAAAGAGGAAGCCAGGATACATGGAAGAAATGAACTATGCACCAATCACCATGCTATAAGCAAGATTGTGAAATTCTCTGTTGAGTATTTGGTGCATCGGGAGTTAAATTCTCCCATGGTCCACACTTTATTAAAATTTAGTCTTATTTTTTGCCCAAATACTGACTCCAAAAAAATACAGGACCATGGCCCTTTCTAAACACAAAAGTCCATTATGACTTTGATTCGCATCAGCAGACCATGAACACTGAATTAGGAACACCATCTTCCTCACTAAGAAGAGCTGGCTTCCTGGCCCCTTTTTGTCTCCAACCACATCCTAGCCTTAGCAAAATATCACCAGTTTCAGCAGAATCCTATTCTTCAAGCCATTTTCGATGAAGTTCATCCCGTCTCCATTGATCTACTACCCGCTCTTCCTCAGCAGTTTCCACTAAATCCTTTAAGTCTTCGTTTTCATCTTCCTTAGAGTTATCATCTTCATCATGCCTCACTAGAATATCCTCATCTTTATCTTCAGCTTCATCATTAACAAATTCCTTTACAGAAGCACCCTTAATATATACAGATCTTTCAACTGGATTTCTTAAGGAAGGATCAACATTTTCCTTGTCTTCATCTTCATCAAACAATCTGCGAAGGAAAAGCATATTAATCAAGTTACATTTTTCCCCAGAAAACAAATACGTGTTATAATTTTCAACATAATTTTCCACATCTTATGTAATAATGTGAAATTACTCTCAAAATAAAAGACTGCCTTGATTATTTAGACATCCCTAGCCCTTGAAAGGCATACAATATGAACATTCTTGTTGCTTTTTTTTCAATATATCGAACCACTAACTTGTGTTATTTTATAGCTTATCATACAAAAACATAGATACAAGTCTAAAGAAGGAACCCAATCTTCCACGCAAGAATACAACATGTATTAACCTCAACATGATGGTGAATCACAGCTCTTCAGGATTTTATGTATGATATAGCATATAGATACCACCTCTAAGGCCAACTGAAGAATATCCAATCCCATATGTGCTGCTTTCTATTGTACAAGGAATATCAATGCCCAAATTGTGAACTGTCTGTTGAACATCAGTTTGACCCTAGATGCAAAATGTGCAGTGTTTTCCTAGGGAAATACTAAGGCTAATTAAAAAATAATTATTTTTGAAAGATGGTATGTACGAATTTATAAGAGGGTAGAATAAATAAGTTTCCAAGCATAAGTTGTCCCTAATAGTTAACAAACCCTATCAAGCAAAACATTTTCTATTAAGATGTCAGTATTTTGCAGTCAAGGGAATAACGAGAATGACTTTTCGAAACAAGGTTATTTCCAACCCTCAATTAGTAGACAACTAGGACTGTCAACTAGAAGGGCTAGATAGTATTTGATTATAAGATCCCACAATTGCATAAAACCAAATCACAGTACTTGGGCTGCGTGCAAAAAGTTCATTGTGCCTAGCCAAGATCGTGAACCATTTTTTCCTTAACCAACTTAAAAACTTAGCTGAATACTATCAGGTATGTGCCCTGTAAGCTATTTTTGTTGCCCCCATCTCTTGAGATTCCATATTGCAAACTTCAGATGATCTCAAAAGTATTATCATTTTAAACTATTTTTCAAAGCTGAAATTGCAAGTCTCAAGGGTAATGGAGTTTACCATAGCATAAGATGATAACAACTATGTTACCAGATCCACCATAGTATAACATGCTAACAACTATGTTAGAAAACTGAATACATTGCTTTAGATAAACCCTATTTATTCACTTTGAACTGAAGTGAAACACTGATTTCTTAAACGCTACCCTGAGCCCTCTTATATAGCACAAGAAGGTTATCTACAGTTTGTAATAAAGCAAATCCAACCCTTGGTCTATTTTTGGCCTTGGAATTAGAATCCTCAACCTGCATGAAGAAATTGTCTTTAATGGAGTGCTTCAGCAAGAAGAACAACCTCCTTCAGATCTACACCTTCTCCCTAATACTAAGTTCCCCTCTTGCACTTTATCCAAAGCTAGACAAAATAAACCTAAAAACAGTACTTACATAAATCTAAAAAGTCAACTCAAAAGAAGAAAAGTGACTAATTCTAGAAAAACTACTTTTCCTAAAACTGGGAAACCAAACTGCTAAATTTGGACTGCCAAAATGAGAACTGTTAGTCCCTTTATAACACAATATTGTCTCCCATAATCAATGTGTAGTACAAGAATGAAGACTTTTCCCTAACAGAAGTTGTGATAACTGTAGCTGCAACTGCGATGTACACCCAGGTCTGTAACATGTGTGCCATGGCTGGAGGACACTTTCGAGGTATAAAAACTAACACCTGGGATTCGGTGAAACTTGTCTGAAGACTTAATGAAACTCATCAAATAGAAACAAAAGTCAAAAAATAAAATAAATGTGTTGAAAATTAAGTTTACATCCATAAAATCTACAAAATAATAGTTTTCCATATTATCAAATTAGATAATATAAAATTTGGCACTTGAAATTTGTCTAAAAAAACAGAAACATAAATTAAACTTCTAATAGTTTCCAATCCATCAAATAATACCAAGTTCAACAATTCAACTAGTATGGTTCAATAAACACTGTCCAATTCTTCTATCAAATTGGCTAGCACAGAGGTGGTTTCTGGAACATATTGGTCAATATGCCTAGATGGTAGTTTCATCCCTAAGTGGGCATGTCTTGTTACCAAGGGCATACCAACCAAAGGTTATGAAGAACAAATCATTTATAGAATTCCATCCTAAAATGTTGAAAATCCTGAAAATTGTTGAATTTCGGATGGGATGTGAAATTATATTTTCTTCATATGAAGTCCAATGAAGTTGGAATCCCTCTCAAACATCCTGAAACCATTCATCTTAATATAAAATAAAATAAAAAAGTAAAAGGGTAAAATAGGAAATATAAAGGAAAATGAAAACTTTTACAGTAACAAGGGTAATGGAGTCTCAAAGTTGAAATTGTGAGCCTCAAGGGTAATTGAGTTTACCATAGCATAACATGATAACAACAACATCCAAAGAGCAAAAAAAGCACATGATTACTAACTAGGATAGATTTAATATAAGCAAACTGAAAAGAAGTAGCTATCATAAAGGCAAGGTTACGTTCAACAATAACATTTTATTTATACCATTAGCATGGAGTCCTTTAAATGCTTTGATATATCACAACTTCCATATATACCATAGGCACTGAGTCTTTTTAATGCTTTGAGAAATCATAATTGTCATTTATACAACTGAAAGTGAGTCCTTTTAATGCTTTGAAAAATCACAATCTTAGTGTTAAGTAAGGTCATCTACACCACTGTCACCAAGACGTTTTAGTGGTTAGAAGTGTTGCAACAATCTCGTCATGATCTCCAAAAATTTTCAAATGTTGTTTCTAGAACGTAAAATATATGACAAGAGAATGCCAAAGACAACGACAAGTGGGATATGAATTCCATAGACTCCAATCAGCAGCCAGAGAACAAAGTGTTTGCAATGAGCAAAAACACCAAAAATAGAAAGCAATATCCTGCAATGCTAACCTAATGAGTTAAAATTTGACCCCTAGTGCATGAAAATTTGAAAACAGTAATGTGAAACCTTTTGCATTTAGAGAGTCAAAATCTGGAATTACCATTCTAACCCTAAACGAAGTTTTAAAGAAAAAGATGTTTGAATTCACCAAAGATGAGGGAAAACTTTTTAATTTACAATTATCGTGCATGCCAAACAAACAAAATGTGCACTAGATTAGAACTTAGTTTGAAATATGCTCAAGGAAGACTGGAATATTTTTGAAATATTGGGGAAGATATTGATCGTTTGTTATGAGAGTATATTTTCTCAACATGCCTACATCCTACAATCCATTTGACTCAAAGACTGACACAGAAGGATCAAAACAAAATATTGATAAGAACATCCTAGATAAAGACCCTCATCATAGAGTGTGAGATTGGATATTTCATCCTCAAAATCCCCATGGAAGTCTAGATAAAAGGGGTAGGGCCACCATAATTCAAAGGTCAATATGGTGATCATCAGAAAGCTTATCAAATACCATATAGTTAACATAAAAAAGCATCATAACAATGCATAAGCTTTATCTAAAAGCTGACAACAAAATGCCTGCCATATATATTTTAGAAGATCATGTGATCATGGTAAAGATTGAGAATGCATAAATGAAATGGATGACAACATTGAATTTCTGTGACACACCACTTGATTTTAAAGAAGAATTATCATGCTTATAAAAAGCATCAGTAAAATAAGTGTGATTCCAACTAAGGTAGCATTGGGGTCTCGAAATTGGGTTTTTCATTCAAAGTAGTTTTATTATTGACAAGGATGTTTATGGAAAGAAATTAGATTGGCTTGTAAAATTCTGGAGATAACTGTAACCGCCAATATTATAATTTTACGTGTACAGCTGTAACTTTTGAAGAATCCTAGTAGCCTCCAACAAATAGTCCCATAGCATCAACATATAAGTCATATAAGTTAAGGAGACAGTGGACATCCTTGTCTAATGGATCAGTGCAGCAAAATCATGTATAGAAGAAACAATAATAGTCTTGTAGAGCAGTGATGGTCCACAACACCTATGTGGTTCATTTAAAAAATAAATTATTACCCTAGTCTTAGCAGGTAGTTCAAGAAGCCACATGAGCTTGATTTTCACTCTCTGTTTAATAAGCAAATTTGTCTTCTTTTTGTGCAGCAGAGATGTTTTTCCCAAGAAATGAAATGTTGTAAACAAAAAAAGGTCTATACTGTTAGAAGAACACTCAACAAGTGGAATCATCTGAATTCAACAAGTATTGAAACTTGGGCATGTATTTTTGTGCAACTAGGAAATAATTAGACAAAATGGTGTCAATGAGTAACTTGGGTGACACTTTGGGTGCACTAGATGGTGGTGGTAGCAAATCTGAGATATGAGTTTTGAAGGAAACGTGGTAGAGTACATGTTTACATCTTTAGTTTCGTTTTTGTGTGCATTTAAGCATTCCTTGTGTAAGTTGTAAATGCCCTCTTTGCCCATTTTAACATTATAATTTTTGACAAAGTGATGGAAATTAAAGAACATGTAACTTAAGGGACATGAACCTCTACAATTACCTATGGATTTCTCTTTCACAATATTTTCTCACCATGGCATATGGATAAAGGATGAGTGGATAGTTGATGTTGTTTGTTTAGTGGTTGTTTGTGCTTTATTGGAATGCCACCCCACTAGTGATAAAGTACACGATGGCATTCACATTATTCTGTGTAAAGGGAGTCAGGCATTAGATGGAAATGACAGATGGTAACAGATTTTAGAAGCAATTAAGACTTCCAATTAATCTAACCATTCCAACACGAAGATAAATCTTGATGGAATTGTTGTGAAAGGGGGAGGGATTCTCAGGACAAGTTCTCTGTGAGACTTGGCAGTAAATGGGCCTTTTCCTCTATAAAGACCTCTGAGTTTTTTATTGTTTCTCTGCAATTTAGCAACTGGCCTGAGAGCTTTCGACATGATTTAAGAGAAGAATAACAAAGTTTATAGTTTCCATTTAATCTCGATTGTGATAACCTCTATTATAATTAATGCATATAGATTATGATGAGTGATGCCTTTGATAAATTAATTTGCAAAAAAATATGCATTTGAGTTGTCATTGTTCCACTATGTTTGCACTTTGCTCCAATTCACAGGGGGCTTAGTCTCTTTGCATCAATTACTATCATATAAAGTATAGTGAGGTTGGAGGCTTCTTGTTAACTCGGATGATCCCAACAAATAGTTGTGACATTGGAACCAACTGTAAAGGAGAGAAACAAGTCAATCCTAAGGAGTGAAGGGATTTTGAACATAGTATGGAAGAAGTTGGTGAAGAATAAATTACACAGTGGAAGGATAAGAAAGTCCAATGAAGACAATTGTTGTGAAGAAGAAGAAAAAAAGATAAAGAAGCCAACAAAAAAGGTTGAAGAGGACCCCCAGAGAGGGGTGACTGCATAGAAACAAAAAATATATATATTCAGATCTGTAATTCAGTATTTAAAATTATCAAAGTAGAAGCTGGAGTAGCAAGTGATCCAACAACTGATGGGTAACAACCTCATTGACAGTTACTAGGTTGGTTGAAATAAGAACAATTGATAATTGATACAGAAATCCTTGAACAATTACTCAGACTCAAGAACACAACAAAAACTCCAAAATGTCATGAAAATATCTAACTGAATATTGAGCAGTAAAAAAAAATGTAAATTTCAAGAAAAAAACATTTATATTCTGGAATGCTTGAGCTGCAAAAAATCCTCATGCTAAGACAGACCAAGCAAAATCATAAAATGACCATCTACAAGAAGCAATGAAATCACAGGAAACCCAACATAAATATATCATACTTTATAGACCAAAGGGGAATCATACTTAGTTTTCATTCAGTATTTGCACTGTTGAAATCTCCACTCTACTTGGGTTAATTTTTTTCCAGCATCTTAACTTCCATCCAAACTGTGTGGACATTAACATAAATCATTGTCCTTCCAACCTAAGGCCTAAATCACTGATAATCTCCATTGTTTATGCACTAGAACATATATAATACAGATTTTTTTACCTCAATTGTTCACAACAGGAAACTCTGATATATTTTCTCAGATAGAAGGAAAATGACTCTTATTGAAATGAAAACAAAAAATAAAATCCTTTTGTTGGGATTAGGGTACTTGGAAAATTATGTTGTGTGGCATCTAGATTTCCATAACCTAAGCATTATAATGGCCTTGAGCAAAATCCAGAGAAATGTGTGCTTTCTAACTTTGTCACAAAAAATGGAATACTTATCAATAGAAATATCCACAATAATTTTTTTAGTGTCTAGTTCAATGCCTTGTGGGAGACCTTTGGTACAAACTTGAGCAAGAACTCCAGTGTAACCATGTTCACAACCAACATACAATGCTTCTATCGATGAAAATTTCCTTCAAACCATCAAATGACCCATCCTCAAGTCCAAGGGATGTTTTTAAAAGTAACCTAATAGACTTATGACATGCAAATGGCCACTCATGGTCCTTGTAGGATGTATAAGATATCAATTCTAAGAGAACAAAGGATGCTCAAACCCCATAAACCCTATCAAATGCACAAAGAAAGCAGTGTTGGAGATATACTCCAAGATTTGATATGTTGTTTAATTCAAAGGGTGTACTCCAAGATTTGATATGTTGTTTAACTCAAAGGGTGTGGATCCTTCCTTGAGTATGCTCATTCCCCTCGACTCTATCTAAGTTACTAATTTTTCTGTATATTTTTCAACCATTATTATGTAGATTGGAACTTGCTCAATGATGCACACAGATAATAGTATCCAAGGCATTGTAAATTTTTTCGATCATATATAAGGATTTGATTACCAACAAGACCTCACACACAAAATCATTTTGAATGCGTTTGCCACCAAAGGCTGATAAATATTGTGAGTTCCTAGATCGTAGCAAATCAA
>LPNX010179230.1:38784-126266 GCA_001517045.1 Pseudotsuga menziesii | reverse complement strand
GTTGTTATGTCGAGTAGACATAATCCCTTGTTCCATTAGGGGGGTGGAGGCTTTACCCACCGTTTATCCCCGAAACCCAGAGTCATGGGAGGGCTGTGCTATGGTGCGCTCTCCAAGGTGTGTGATGATGACTAGTGGTTTCCTGCTGGGGAAGCTTGGTTGATGTGGTCGACACTTCCGCTTACGGGTTCTAGCTGGAACCGGTCGTGGCTTGACATTCCAGGGTAGTCCAGCAGAGGACAGGATAGGATGTGGAAGTTAGTAATGATGTAGGTAGATAGATGTAGCGTGAAGTAGGGGTGAAAACAAGATCTAACTGTAGGTGTGTAAAACCCTTGATTAGTATGTGTCGTAAATCAGTGATGTATGAATTGTCGTAACATGTATTTCAGTAAGCTAATGGATCATACCTTGTAAACTATGCTAAAACGTGTGTCGGTAAATAATAAGTTCCTTGATTATGATTGATGTATGTGAATTATTACTTTTAGTGTACTTACGTGAGGAATGTAAGCAGTAGCTACGCTTACATAACTCACCTACATATTTTGAATTACATGAAATATTGTTGAGTAATAATGTCAATTAGTGTCGCTTAATATTAATTACTGTCGTTAGTAATTAACTATTGTTGATCAACGTTAATGATGTCGATTAAAGTTAATAATGATGATTAGGGTTAATAATGTTGATTAATGGTTAATTATTGTCCATTAATAATTAATTATGGTTGAATAATAAACAAAGCAATGGTTAACCTAGGTAGTGACTAATGCAATTGATTAGGATGCTTGATTAATTGTTAATTAGCTAATTACAAACAAAGTTGTAATTAAAATGGAAATAGGTATATGAGTCGATTAAATCATAGTGAATTTTATTTAATTAATATGATTACCCATTGATAATGTTATGATTTACATTAAAAGGATTATTGTTCATAATTGATAAATTGAATTAGTGAATTTATAATTAAAGGGAATTTACATATTATAAATATTAGAAATCATTAATTAAATGATTAGGTAAGTGTAATTAATCAATTGACAATTACTGTTAATTAAATTAAATTGGTGAAGTGTGCAAGTTTAAACTATATAATATGTATAACATTTATTATTTATTAATTAAATGGTCAAATATTGAAAAAGAGTAAGGATATGTTTAAAATTATTATATTAAATAAAAATGATTAAAATTAATTGAATTGGAAGTTATGGTTGGGAAGTGACCCCAACCAACACCTTGCAATATTAATTTAATATTTAAATTAGTCCAAGTCAACTTAAATTATTTCAAATTAATCCAAGTCCAAGTTGAGGGCTCAAGGACTTAAATGGTAGATGGAGGGGGGGTTTGATAAATTTAGGATGAAGATGGGGGTAGTAATGGGGGAGGTTGGCAAACATGGGGATAAAAGGGGGAAAGGAGGGAGGAGAAGGGGATCATCCTTACCTTAGTTTTTTGGAGAAGTTTTGGGAGAAGAGAGCTGCAAAGAAGGGGGTTTTTGTTGGAGATTTTGAGGGGATACAACAGCTGAGGGCTTGTACTCGGTTTGGGCTCGGGGGTCCAAAGGGGTACCTTTGGAGCTGGGTGGTCGGCGAGACCTCGCCAGTTGGCAGGGTGGCAAGACTGGTTTGGGTTGGTTGAGTTTCAGAACTTGGGAAGGACTTTTGGCTGCAGGGAAAAGCAAGGAAAAACGGCAAGCAACGACAGCAACAAAGGTGGACCTACTAGCTACCTACAGGTATTTTCCAGCAGTATTATGGCCAATTCTGTTTATTAAATTTTAAAAGTTTATATGGAAAATTCTGTTTATTAAATTTTAAAAGTTTATATGCTGTGATCATCCTTGCTACCTGCACAGTTAACAGTAAATTGTTAGAAGTAGATAAAATAGAATTATAGATTTTCAAACTGTATATATTTCAAGTGAATTTTCTGACTGTAAATAAAAGTTTAAAAGAGACCCAGTTGGGGGATCTACACATAGGTATTCTATTTTTTCCCATTGTCGATGGACAAAATTTGCATAAAAAATGTTTCACGTTGGATGAACAACCACAACCAAATAAGGAAGCTTCTCATGTAAAGGGTTTGCAATAATAACATGTGCATAATGGCCAATCACACAATTCTTGAAGGCATCTATAATAATCTCATATCCTGTAGCGCCCTCACCAAATGTCACCAAGAAATGTGATTGGAACTTATGTTCTTCTTTTTTACCACAAAAACCCACCAATGTATCACTTTTTGCTACCCACCTTACATATTTTTTCACAACAGTTTCATCTTCAGCAAGGCATACGGGAACTGGGCCCTCTATAGCATGTTTGGATTTATAGGAAGAATAAAAATTTTTGATTGTCTCAAAAACGTACTCTTGCTCCCCTGGGATATATGTAAATGATTTTCTAACTTTCCTTAAAGTCATAGATATCGAAGGGCCATCCGGATTCAAGCCAATAAAGATATGTAATCTAGGACCTCCCCATAACTCAATCATCTCATAAATGGATTAAGTGGACGCACTATACCTTCTACCCGACTTTGAACGAACTAGGTTGTGAAATATATCTTGAACAAATTCCCAAACTGCATCTCTACCTTGTAATTTTCCTTGCTTATGAGCCTCACACACATCCTTGCAAAACTTGGACACATCCTTCCTTCCTGCAAATTCAAACAACTTTTCCCTTAGAGACCTTGTTCTTATAGACAGTGTAGCAACCTTTGTCCTCTCCGATGAAAGAGATCACATTGTTAACCTATGTGTAGCATTTTCTTCTCTTGCAATAATTTTGAGTTTAGTTTGAGTCAAATGGTCCAACCTTCTCCCTTTCCCTGTATCTCTCCCATGTCTTTTCATGTTGCTCCTTGATTCGCGATATAATCACATTCAAAAGTCATCACAATTAGGTATCATCTTACAAAAATTGCATGTCAATGAATCAAAAGGTATTCCTATTTCAGAAACCCTCTTGCAATGAATATGTCTATATGTACCATTAATACTGCATTCAGTAGCATGATAATTTAGTGTTCTCCTAGTATGTTTCTCTATGGCCCACAATTTTCCACCACATTGGTCATCCATTAGAACCTTTGTGTCCAATCTCTCCCCTCTTCTCTCAAGATAGGGATCCCAATACCCCCAACATAATAATATTGGGGGAGGTATTTTTCCTAGAACAAGATGAAAAAACACATTGGTTAATTATATACTAACTACTACTAACAAGTAATAACAAATAAAGTAATGTGCATATTCAAATTCAAATTAAATTAAAACTTGTTGACATAATTGTAACTTCGTAATGTATTCACTTATATATTTTATATATTGTACCTCGATGTTTATTCCAGGAAGCATTTGTAATGTAATTGAGTCATGTCATATCCCTATGTTCCTATTGGGAGATTCAATAATGCAAACAAGTCATGTAAAGTCATTGTGGGTAACCCTATTATTGATCAAGGGTGAAAGTCCCCGCAGTTGTGGGGCCCTAGGGTTGTTATACTATCCTAGAGAATTCAACCCTAGGTGAGCTATTATAAGTTGGGGCAATAGTCCCCACCATTATGTTAAGGTTAACCCTCCTTGTTGATCGAAGGGGAAAAGTCCCCACACGTTGTGGGGCACTAGGGTTATTAGACTCTCCTAGAGATGTTAGCCCTAGTAAGTAATTGTTAAGTGGGGCCAACATGTTGAAGTGGAAATCAAGTGAACGAAATAATATAAATAGAGAGTGAGCCTCTCTATTTATCACACACACACACTCACTCACTGGGGCGCATGAGCGAGACAGGAGAAGCTCTCTCAAGTGTGTGAGAGAGAACAAGTTGTGGAGATCATCTTTTATGTTTTCAGATTTTACTACTGCCATTGGTGCTCATTCTATCTCTGAGGAAGTTGCAGGGTTTTCTCCTTTATGGTTTCCCTGAGGAAAATTCTTTGTGTCTCTTGTCTCTTGTGTTTATTGCTGTGCATGTTATTCTCTCAGATAATATCCTAAGATAATGCTAGCTTGAATGATAAAAATATAACATGGTATCAAAGATAACCTAAGAAGAAGACATTGTGCAGCTGCAGAAGCTAGGGATTCTTACTTTTTTGGTCTCTCTCCATAATCCATCAGCAAATTTATGCTAGGTTGAATCTACATTGCAGGGCGCATCTTTCTGTCGAAGCGAAATTCGATTATGAGCATTTTCAGTTTTTGGTGCGGGAAATTAGGGCTTCTTACGAAAGAGGAATTTTTGAGTGAGCCCAGTATAGGATTTATTTCCTCATCAAAATTGAATTTTAGAGACCCAGGTAGATATTTTTGGTTGGGTATAACTCTACGAAAGTGAAACCCTAGGTTGACCCCAGGCCAAGAAAACCCTAAAATAGTAAAACTGATAAGTTTTGGTACATTCACTATATCTCAGGATTGGAGAAGGATCAGAAGCTGAAATTTTCACAAGACGAATATAACATCCTGGTTTACACTTTGTCCAAAATTAAGCCTCCGGTTCACTATATTATAGGAGATATAATCCTTCCAAGTTAGGGTTCCATCCTCTTCCAGGATTCATCCCTAAACAGGACACCTGGGGAGAATTGCTATATCTACGGTTACCAAAATCCAAATGAAATTTATGAAGATTTTATAGAATGGGAATGGACTGTAATTTATGTGGTATAATTTTCATACCTTGAAGATAAAACAGTGACACGTGGAAGTCTATAGAACTTCGCTATGAAAAATAGTCCTGAAACAAGTCACCTTGGGAAAACGATCATAAGTCCCAATTGGTGAAACCAATTCTGATGAAACCCATGGTTTTGGAACACGGACAGGTGAGGCTACCACAGTACAAATATTCATACATGTAGATGAGTAGTAATTGTGGAGATACCACAGAAATGGTATCAGGCATTTCTATAAAACAAATTAGTAAACTAGGGCTTCCCGTTCTGGGAGCTTCCCTCCATTGTTTTCAAAAAATGAGTACATTGGATAGATCACCTTGAAGAGGTCTATATTTCTATCCAATCAGATCTGAAAGATTCCAAGTTTTGAAAATTAGGTTTTCTCTGACAAACCCTAGATTAACCAGCTCTGGAACCAGGACGAACACCTCAAATTGGTAAGATCTAATCTATTGCTATTTTCATTTGAGGTTCTCATTTCAAAGTGATCTATCACACCAACTTGATGACAAGCTTGGTGAAGTTGACAACTTCAAAGAATGGAAGTATATGATCTCTTTGAAAAAAATGAGATGGACACCTACATAAGTATATAGGTTCAAATTCTAGAGGGAGATGAGGCTAAAAGCCTTACACAAGAAGAACTTGGTCAAGGTTAAGAAGATCATTGCTGATTCAATCACGGATCACCTTATACCATAAGTGTCTTCCCTATAGACACCGAAAGAGATGTTTGATTCCTTGACCAAGCTATTTGAAGGGAAGAACATAAATCAGAATATGACTTTGAGAAAACAGTTGAAGGATGTGAAGATCCATAATGCAGAGACCATACCATCATACTTTACAAGGGTCTCTCAACAACTTGAAGCGGTAGAAGAAGAAGTGGAGAATGTAGAAGTTGTGATAACCACCTTGAATGGCATACTAGGATCATGGGATTCATTCATTTGAGGAAAGTGTGCTAGAAGGAAGTGATTATTTTCAGTAGACTCTGGGAAGAGCACACACAAGAAGAAGAAGCTCGACTCATAATAAGAGAAGAGAAGATGGGAGCAACTGAAGGTCAAGCTATCACCATCCAAAGAAGATCCCTCAAGCGATTAGGAATACGAAGGACTCAAATATTAAAGAAACTCTTATCCATCTTAGCATTTTGATAAGAAATGATGAATGAAGAAGATGATGAAGCTGAAGGCTCAAGAAGGGGTCTACCCACAAAATAAATAAAGATAAGTATTCAATTGTAATTTCATGATATTGTTTTGATTATGCATTTGTTTATATTTAGTTGATGTATTATGCATGATAGAATGTTTGCATTAATGACAGTATACTACTAATATGCATGTAATGGGTAAGTAGCTCATGGTGCTATACAACTCTCCATTGCTACTTCTCTAGAATGAAACCTCTTTGCTGACATATTGGATTAGTGCACAATATCAATGTTGTCCTGGTAGAGATGGAAGGCATCTAGAAAGTTTTCGTGAGATATGGATGAATGTTGTATTGGATAAAATAGTTTCATGATCATATATTTATGGATGAGAATTTGCCATTATGAATATGCCTTATGAAGCATTTCTGACCATACAAATGCATTTGACTTGTAGGAAAGATTGCGTACAATCACCTACAAGAAAAGAAGGATAAGACTTGTTCCAAAGAACAAGTGACGATGATTCAATAAAGAATCCAAGATGAAGAATAATATGCCGATACTTTCAAATAAGAGATCTCAGACACAGTGCAGTTATGTGACACTGTTGAGCGACATCATTGATGAATAAACTTCCAAGAAGTAGCTAAGAAGAAAGGGAAGGAGTGTACCAGTTCAAGAAGAATGATGTCCAGGATGCAGTATAGAGACCTAAAGAGAAGTTCGTAGTTCCATCATGCAGTAGATGGAAACATCATGGGATACAAGGAAAGATTCATAGCACGAGGCATAGACTACGAAGAGACATTTCCAGCCACTACAAATACACATGACAGGAAGAATTATGTGTGAAAATGAAAGAAGGCCTTGTATGAGCTCAGAAGACCCCCATGGGATAACACATACATGAGGAGATTGATGAAGACCTGAACCTTTGATACAAGGTTGAAGATGAAAGTCTATAGAGGATGACAAGCTCATAGATGGGTGCAAGAAGAACTTTTGAAAAAGTTCAAGATAGAGGATCTTGGTATCCAATGATCCTAGATGGATACATAGAATATTAGTAGAAGAGGAAGCTACTTGTCATAGAATATTAGTAGAAGAGGAAGCTACTTGTCACTCCGGTACATAATGTTTTAGTGCATAGAGTATGAAAGACAGAGGGAAAAGGATGCTCCACTTCAGAGGGAGTGACTACAGAAGATCCTGAGATTTGACATGGTATGATAGGATGGACAGATTACTGATGAATCTAGGATTTACTGAGAGTAAAGAGGATTCCAACCTTTGCTTCAAGGTTGGAGGTGGAAGACCAGTGATGCTCCTGTTATATGTCGATTACTTGTTCTTGATAGAAAAGAGGAACTCACTAAATTTTCAAGAAGAACACTTGTTTTCAAGTTCAATATAAAGGACTTGGGGATGATGCATTATGTTCCAGGCATGGAGGTGTGAACAAGGGAAGGATGCAACAGATATCCTGAAGAGGTTTAGGATGATGGAATGCAAGGCCATGACCACACCTATGGCATCGAACTTGAATATATTGAGTGTTGCTTCATCAGAGTCGGTTGATGCCACGATGTATCGTCAGATGATTTACCTGACAAATACAAGACCAGATATTTGCTTTGCTATGAACACATTGAGACATGTTCACCTGATGGTTGCAAAGCATGCAGTGAGGTACCTGAAGGGTATAGTTGATTATGGGATCAAGTATGAGGAAAATCAGAAGATTAACTTGGAGGGTTATGTTGATTCAGATTGGGCAGGTAGTGCCATCGACAGGAAGAGCACTTTAGGGTGTTACTTTAGTATGGGATCAAGTGTGATCTCTTGGTTTAGCAGGAAACAGTCTTGCATGGCATTGAGTACAGCTAAAGCAGAGTATGTTGCAACTTGTTCAGCTAGTTGTGAGGCTGTATAGCTAAGGAAGCTATTGTCTGATTTATTTGATCTCTAGTTAGATGCTACTTGTATATATTGCGACAACCAGAGTTGTGTGAAGTTGTCAGAGAACCCGGTGTTCCATGACAAGTTGAAGCATAGCGAGATCAAATATCACTATATCAGGGATATGGTACAAAGAGGAGAAATGAAGCTCCAGTATGTTGCGACGGACGATTAGATAGCTGATGTGTTCACTAAGCCATTGGCCAGAGTGAAGTTTGAGTACTTCAGGGAGAAGTTTGGTGTTCTCCAGATCGAGGTTCCCTCCAAGGGGAAGTGATGAGTCCATGAGCCATTCTGACATGGTGAGAGGATTGGTTCCTTCCATGGTCAAATGTAAGGGTTGAGCCATTCTGTCATGATGAGAGGATTGGTTCCTCACATGTCAAATATAAGTGCTGAGCCATTCTGAGGTGACTGTAAGGTTGGTTCATACATGATCAGATATAAGTGCTGAATTCCATTCTGTAAATGGAGGAACCTGGTCAGTTACCAAGAATACTTAGCCTAGAGATGAGAGCCATTCTGACATGGTGAGAGGATTGGTTCCTTCCATGGTTAGATGTAAGGGCTGATCCATTCTGTCATGGTGGGAGCATTGGTTCCTTCCATGTCAGATGTGAGTGCTAAGCCATTCTGAGGCGATTATGGGATGTGTTCCCACATGATCAGATATAAGTGTTGAAGGCCATTCTCTGGGAGAATGGAGGCACTTGGTCAGTTACCAGGAATTTCATTATGGGACTGAGAGCCTTCCTTACATGGTTGATAGGATGTGTTCCTCCCATGGTAAGATATAAGTGTCGTGCCTTTCTTACATGGTTGATAGGATGTGTTCCTCCCATGGTAAGATATAAGTGCTATGCCTTTCTTACATTGTTGATAGGATGTGTTCCTCCCATGGTAAGATATAAGTGCTGAGCCTTTTCGGTATGGTTCTTGGATGTGTTCCTCCCATGATCAGATGTGACTGCTGGGTCTTTCTGACAAGGTTGTGGGATGTGTTCCCACATGGTCAGATGTGAGTGTTGGGCGTGCCTTTTTGACATGGTGTTGGATGTGTTCCTCTCATGGTCAGTTGTAAAGTACTGGACGTGCCATTCTAACTTAGGGTCAGATATAAGCACTAAAGAAGACGTACATGGAGGCTAGGCCTACAACCAACATGAAAAAGGGTTGGCTCTGTATAACTTCCTATGATGAGAAGAATGAAGAGATAGCACCATTTGATCGAGATAGAGGAAGCAACGATGATGATGATGATCTAGTGATGATCCAGACTTGATGATGATCCAGTGATGCTCCAGATCAAGTGATGATCCAGACTTGATGAAGATTAATTGACAATGAAGATGACTTGAAGACGAAGATGACTTGATGATCCAGATGATACATAGAATAAGAATTGTGCTGAACAATTGTGTTGAGAGAATACCTTCCTAGTTAAGAGGGAGTGTTGATGTAATTGTAACTTTGGAATGTATTCACTTATGTATTTTATGTATTGTACCCTGATGTTTATTTTGGGAAACATCTGTAATGTAATTGAGTCATGTCATATCCCGATGTTCCTATTGAGAGATTAAATAATGTAAACAAGTCATGTAAAGTAATTGTGGGTAAACCTCTTATTGATCAAGGGTGAAAGTCCCCGCAGTTGTGGGGCCCTAGGGTTATTAGACTATCCTAGAGAATTCGACCCTAGGTGAGTTATTTTAAGTCGGGGAAATATTCCCCACCATTGTGTTAAGGTTAACCTTCCTTGTTGATGGGAGGGGAAAAGTCCCCACAAGTAGTGGGGCACTAGGGTTATTAGACTCTCCTAGAGATGTCAGCCCTAGTAAGTAATTGTTAAGTAGGGCTGACATGTTGAAGTGGGCATCAAGTGAACAAAATAATATAAATAGAGAGTGAGCTTCTCTATTTATCACACACACACTCACTCACTAGGGCACATGAGTGAGACAGGAGAAGCTCTCTCAAGTGTGAGAGAGAGAACAAGCTGTGGAGATCATCTTTTATGTTTTCAGGTTTTATTGCTGCCATTGGTGCTCATTCTATCTCTGAGGAAGTTGCGGGGTTTTCTCCTTTATGGTTTCCCCGAGGAAAATTATTTGTGTCTCTTGTCTCTTGTGTTTATTGCTGTGCATGTTATTCTCTCAGATAAGATCCTAAGATAATGCTAGCTTGAATGATAAAAATCTAACAAAACTTGGGTAATTTCCACACCTGAAGTAGAAGGATATGGACTTGTAGAAGCCCCATGTAATGGTGATGGTAGTGATGGGATCAAGAACTTAGACAAACTTTATTGGGACTTTTCATTGGTAGGCTTCTTGGGTCTCCCAACTGTTCCACTCCTCAACACAACTGTATCATGTGAAGCCTCAACTATAGTATTAGTAGTGTGCTTCTTTGATTTCATGTGTTCATTTAGAGAACTGGAAATATTACCACTTGCCGACACCAAAGAGAACCATATATTGCATTGTGTACATTCCACTCTTACTTTTTTCTTGTCCTCATAGTTTGCAAGTGTTGCTTCCACCACCTTGAACAAATTATGCTCTTGCATTTGGTTGAAATCATGTAGAAGTTTGATTGCTTGATCAATCTCAAGTTGATCTCTAGCCACTGTTGTATGCTTTTCTTTGTTACCCGAAGGAATTTCATTAATTCCCAACATTGAAATTTGACGTTGATGGGACCCTATTTTTGTATGATTGTTTTTGAAGTTACGAATGGTTCACGCTACCAAGGATACTTCCCCCATTCCATAATCAATGCCACATATTTCACAACGGATATTTATATTAGGTTTTCCATTTTCTAAATATACCTTTAGTGTTAGCTTCTCCTTGACAAACTCTTCCATTAAACTATTCACTTTATGTTCCCAAGATGCCAATACATTAGGATCAACCACAAATTGTTCCATTGACTCGGACACATTACCAACTCTTGGTTGTTTATGCATAGGTTCCTCCACATTCCCTTCAATTTTTTTTCAGAGACTGGCATTCCCTCCATTACATGTGATTCCAATGTACCATCAACCATCGTGCATACTTTCCTCTTAATGCCTACATTTGTTGTTGTAGGTTTCCTTCTTTCCTCTTGCTTTGCATTTAAAGGACTCCCAGTTGAGCCAATAATAAAATCAAAAGGATATTCAATGACTTCATCATTCACAATTTCAGAATGGATATCAGCATATGTACAACCTTTTTTGACACTGGACTGTGCCAAGGGGACAATTCTCTTCACCAATAAAAATTCCAAAGTCCACAACATCACTTGGATCCATCTGCATTTACATCCATGTGTACCTTTTAGTTGGGTAAGAAATGAATAAAATTATAACAATTTTTTCAAAAGTTTGGATATAATAAGGCTACGAAATGAGGTGAATGCATCCATAAATAAATGAAAAAAAAATTAATTCAAATTTACACATGCATATTAGTTCATTAATAAAACAAAGAGCTAGGAATAAAGATATTCACTTTCAATTCAAATCTCTAAAAAGGATGAAGAAATCTTACTATCAGGATGAAACACTTTGAAACAAAATGTATTGTTACTGGCTTATTCAAATATCCCTCCCCAAATTGAAGAGTCAGCTTCAACGTACCTATAGAAGATCAAAAGGTGATCAAAACAAGAGATTAAAAAAACATAGAGGTGATCAAAGGTATTTGGTCTTTTTGGAATTTAGTCTTGTTATTTTTTATGGAAATGCCCCAAGCATTACAATCCACTCTAGGAAATGATAAAAACATCTTAACTGACTAATACTCCCAACCTGCAAGCCTAATCCCTATTCTACATGGTGTTTGGCCTTGGGGTAAGAGAAAAAGATTAGTAATAAGTGAACTCACCTAATAAATGAAGAATGGTTCAAGGAGATATAAATTTGTTCAATAGTCACTCACAAAGCTCAAGTAAACCATTTTCAAAACTTCCTACATAAATGAAACAACTCTTAAATTCACTCCCTAGATCTTTGAGATCAATTTTGCATCCAAATGGTGAAGTTTACGAAGTTGTTAAAGCTTCCACAGCTCGACAACACAATGAAATTGCAGCCATAACACTTTAAGCAACCTAAATTTATCACATTAGTGTGAATAGGTATTGTAGCTCTAATGACAGGTAACAAAGAGAAATCAGCAAGATTTTGGAAGGGAGGCATTTAATTTTACATCACAATATTAATATGCATACTCCTTTTATCATCAACATTGTAGACTTAGTCAAACTGATGTAGACAGTGCTGGAATTACTCTTACACAAGTTTTTAGCTATGTAGAAGATATGTGATGACGCATCCTTTGTTAACATAACATTGGAATCGTCACCTTTTGGTAAACAAGGAACATATACTATAGAACACATACCATGTTTTATAAATGTTATATAATATGAAAAAATGAATTATCAAACTTCATATAACTATAATTAGTATCAAATATAGTTCTGAAATTACTCTTCTTCTATTAAATAATTTAGCTGTGTAGAAAATATGCTATGAAATATTCTCTATCAACATTGGATTGGTCACCTTTTAGGTTGTAAGCAAGGGGCATATAATAGGATGCATAAAATGTTTTTTTCAGGTTATAATATGCCAAAAATGAATTTGTCACATGCCCCAATTTTGCAAAAACAATTTTATATTATTTGATATTATTTCAAGACAATATGTTAAATTTTATACTAAGTTGTAATTGATGACTCAGCAGAGTTAAGGATATTTAATGTAATTCTGAATATTTTATTTATAAATAAATAAAGGAGGAGACAACAACTTAGGAGAGCTGTTAAAAGAGTGTTTACTGGTCAAATTGGTGGAGGAGACTGGGTGGAGAGCAAACAGGCATGTGGAAACATCCTCAAACCACTTCCAACTGTTGCAGGTGGAAACCTCCATACATTTGGGGTCATGACTCCCCAAGAAAGTGGAATCAGAGCAGGTGGCTCAATTAATGAAAACTAACCCAAAAGACCTAGGCAATCTTTATAAAAATTACCATTGAAGAGAGCTGAGGCTGCTCATTCTAGAGAGGTGATCTTTCAGGTTGCATGAATGTAATTCAGAGAAATTCAATGGAAGGGAAATTTGGAAAATGTTTGAGGGGATAACTGCTGATTGATCTAGTGCAGCTTTTAAGCTGAAGATCATACTGCTGAGAGTAGAGTATTTACTGAGGAATTTAACTAGTCAGTTGACAGAGAGTTCTACTGTTTGCACTCTCCACCAGTTCTCAGCCAAGAAGACCAGGAACAGGCTCGGGGGTACTGAGGAAGCATTGTTTGAGCACTCTCCAGGATATTGGTAGGGATGAATGACCTCCTAACGCTATTGTTGTCTGTCCTCAGACATGTTCTAAGTTATTTCGTTTTATTGTGTTAATTAAATAAATCTTAGAATACTGCTATGTAAATGTTATCAATTCAGTTTGTGAAATGTCTGAGTTAGTATTTTTATTAAATTATTTTAAAAATGAAATGGATTTAGACAATAATGTGTTAAAATGTAAATAATTTCTAGACTATTTTTTTTCACACCTGGAAAACCAGGCCGTACTATAGCACAGGTAGAATGTTTAAGTAGATAAGAGAATGAAAATAATAGATAAGATTGTGTATTTATAGATAGTAGAATAAGTTTATTCATTTTAAAATATTATGGAGGTTAAAAAGAGTTATGATATGTTTCTATTTCTCTGTTTTCACTTAGCAACTGATTGAAATGCAATAGAAAAACTACTTTAGAGTTACAATGGTTACATACAGTTAAGTATTTAAACAAGCTACTAATCACTTAGTTCATTTTCTAACAATATCAACTAAATATAAGACTAATATTTATTATAAACTAAATAGGGTTATATTAAAAGCCCTTAAATTGTAAAGAGTAAACTGAGTTACACAGCCTATTTTATATCTTTTCAAGAACTCTGAATAAATTCTACCTGACAGTTTAGTAAATGAAAGAAATGTAAATATAAATAATAAATAGCATGAAACTAAATATTTTACATATGTAGAAACTATTTTATAACTATCAGAAAGGCTTATACCTGTGAAGGAAAAACTTCAGGTTCAAAACCCTAACCAATTTATTTAACTATTATAAATCAAAACATCTAAATTGCAATCCATTGACATGGATAATTATATAAATAAACGATTAGACTACTATAGACTGTTGACAGTCCTTTCTGAAAAACAATGTACAGTTACAAGTTAAAAATATCACAACGCACCTGTAATAACTTAACCGAATTAACAAGTAGCAGAACCTAACTAATATTAAATTGAAGAACTTATTTAGACAAGGGTTTCATTTCAAGAAAACCCTAGCTTGTTTATTCTGGATAAGTAAGTTAATATTATAAATTACACACTACGACTGAGTTACAGTCTTTATATTAACAAAATCTACTTACAAAAGATATTTTAGACAGTAATGTTCTTCATTAACAGTCGAATAGGAAAAACCCTAATTTACATAGAGTCATAATTTACAAGGTTACTGCAAAAACAAGACTGAGCTCGAAGTAAAATCATTCTTAAAAACCCAATGTATTACATTGACAAGCCGTAAGGCTGAAAACTCAACCAAATTACAACACCCAGCTCAAGGCCGGGACTACCCAACATCATAGCGAGGGTTTGTAAACAAAATAGAACCAACAACTTTAAAAAAAAACATGTATCTAATGAAGAAACCAGACAAGCTTCCAAGCTCAGGGTTTCACCATCGACAACCCTGTTTACAAGGAGGGTAAAAACCCATTATTTGAACCTAGGGCTTACCGGATTGGAGCCACGAGTCCTCAAAGACAGTGAGCATTATCTTCATCATTGGTTTCTAGAGCTATCATGAGTTCTTGCAAGGAGAGCACGATACTGTGTGTTATTACAAAAATATTTTTCTAATGAAAACCTAACTGTAAAAACAATTTACTATGAGTGTTTAATTTTAAAAAGAAAACCAAACATATTTACCTCTAAATAAAAGAGTATCGATAAGTATACTGAAGAGATTGTCACCAGTTGCGAAATGCACACACACAAATCTCCAAACCCTACGACGCTTGTAGAGCACAACCAGTAGCAACGAAGCCTTAGCTTCTGACAGCATTGATAGGCCACGAGGAAAGCAAGATGGAGCTAAGGACAGGCTGCAAGCCAAATGCAAAAAAATAGTATAAACGTGCATAGTAAAGTCCACGGCTAAGAAGGTTGGAAAACAAGAACAAACTCAGAAGACTACAGCAACTTTAAACCAACGTTTTGGAGCAAGCTAGTACAGGAAGAACCCTCACGGCCACCATGGAACTATGCAAAGCAGCCCATAGGCCAGCGTGAACTTTGGAGGCAAAATGACAAAGCAAATAGGGTTGCAAGATTTTTATCTTGCCAATACATGGACAGGAGGTGACTACGTGCCCTCAAATACTTCTATCCATGCAAGGGTCAAGTCCATAGTCCAACTACGGTTTCAATCATCAAAATTATTAAAACAATGATTTTAATCAAATCATGCATGAACTATGAAGTACGCATATATTTATCACATCGATCTTCATACATAAGCTATATCGTAATGTTTGATAGATTCGAAAGTGGCATATGGATTAACATTAATTTCTTAACATTGACCCTAGTGAAAGGTGGTAACCACTTGATCATATGGATAATCTCGATGTCACTCATGCTTAGGACCTTTCTATCTACAATTAGATTTATATACTTGCAAAACGATGATAAAGTATGCATGTATTATATTCCAAACTTATCCCTTGAAAACCAACGGCTTGGGTGGTTATAATATATGGAGTTGAATAGAATAGTAAAAGTTTTTAAACATGACATTTACAAGGCTCGACCTTGGTTTAAATTATCATAGACATTAGTTGCTTCTCGACTTGTCAATACTAGTAATATACCATATTTTTATTGGGCAAAGATAGTTTGTGATTGTTCATGATAACCTGTTCTTAGCATAGTGAATAATTTTGATCATAGTAGAAAAATCTACCATAATAGTCACTATAAACATTAACTTATTATAAGAGAGGCATTATGGTAATAGTAAATTACAATGGAATAACCATGCTCAAGTCTATAATCATTGGAACGACACTGATTGACTTAGATTTATGAAGTAAGGGTAAATAGTATTCCATCTTGAAACGATGCATTTAATTACAATAATCAAGCTTATAATTTCAAGGAGATTTCCAAGTAGTAAGATCCCTACAGAATGCAAGTAACAATCAGATTGGTACTTTAGTAAATAATATGGTAATGTATGTGGTTACAATAGCACATGCAGTAAGACGATAATGTAAGTAAGAAAGTTGATAACTTGTTAGTGAGTAATTTGTTTTTACACACAAGTAATAGGTTGATAATTTTCATAACTAGTAAGTTAAAAATAAAATCAAAACATATATTCTATTGAGAATATTTACTTTCAGTATCAATAGAAGCTCTTTCATGAATAAAAGACAGTACGAATAAATATAACATTTATGAGATAAGTATGTTAGAATATAAGTAAATATACGACAAAGATTACAAGCTTAGAGCTCACAGTAAATATATTTGGTTTCGCTAAGCTTAATAAAGAAAGCAACCCGTATATCTAAACTTTGCATACAAGAGAAACTATAGAAGATAAATTACTTTACCTCATTGAAGTTGTCTGAGAATTATCAGCTTATTTTACTAGCATATTATTTTGCAAACAGAAATTCTTCTTGCTACCTTATGAATTAAAAATTCTACTTGTTCAATCATACCTGTTGAACCTGTAAGAAACAACAATCCTTCTGCATTAGCATAAATGCTAAGTAAGCCCAGGATTCAAAGATAGATTCCACCTACTTGCCATAAAGAAGACTTATTAGTAAACTGAAAGAAAATAGTATGCAAGTAAACCTTATTTACGTTGCGAAAAAGAAGTTGTTTTAGTTAACATAATTTGAAAATGTATAATACTAATCGTTAGAATGTTTCATTTTCTTCTAACCACTAACCGTTAGTAAACCGCATATTCAACATTTTATGTTATCTTAAATTTTTTTAATTTTTGTGAAAATTTGGGGTTTTGACATGTGGTATCAGAGCACAAGGTTCAAACACTAGGCCTTGATGAATACCAACTTGATTTTATGAAATAGTGAATTTAAATTATTTGTGCTAATGTCATTTTTTTATGTTATTCAACAGAGAAATTGTTTCTGAAGTTTAACAACAGGTATGGAAAGACTAGAGGAATATGCGGAAGAGGAATCTCCCTTTACTGAACAAGAAAACTTACAAAGAGACCCTATACAAGAGGATATAACCACTAATTCCTTAGAACTTTTACAAACAGTAAAAGACTTAAAATATGAAATGGAATCTGTTAAACAAGAAAATGAAAGGATTTTGAGAGCTCAGGAGGAGCTGAATCAGATCCTAACATAAATATTTAAAACTGAGGGAAGGGGTAAAAGAGCCGATTTAGAAGATATAAGTCACCAACATAAATATAAAAAGATTAAACAGACTAAAAATGAAAGCAGCTCATCTTCAGAAGTATTTGGTGATCAACGTAATTTTCATTCCACTAGTGATAGTAGTGATGATAACCATTATACTAAAAAGAGAACATATAAACCCTATGAGGAAATTTCTGGGGAGTTTAAAAATATTAAACCACCAAAATTCAATGGAGAAACTGAGAAGGGGGAGGAATTTGAATCATGGTTATCTGGGATGAATAAGTACTTCCAGATTTATAACTATTCTAACCAATTAAAGGCTAGAATGTCTATCTACAATCTCTCAGGGAAGGCTGATATTTGGTGGAAAGACTTAAAAGGAGTGAAGGGAATAAAAGAGAAGAATGTAAATTGGAGTACCTTCAAGAAGTACTTTAAAAAGAAATTTCTATCTGAGTAGTACTATGAAGAGAGAGCAAAATAATTTTATGAGCTTAAATTAGGTTCAATGACTATGAAAGATTTGGACAACAAGTTTTTAATTCTACTTAGGTATGTGCCATACCTTGTAGATGAAAAACCAAAGGTACAATGATTCCTTAGCTGTTTACCTTATCACATCAAGGATAGGATTGAGTATGACAATCCAAAAACACTGGAAGAAGCTACGAGGAAAGCCAATTTCTGTTTTGAACAGAATCGAAAGAAGGAGAGCATGGCCAACTGGAAGGCCAAAAAGAATAACAATCATTATGATCAAAAGAAGAAAGAGTATGTACCCAACCAAAATTCTAAAAATAATAAGGCCAAAAATTTTCCTAACAAGAATTTACAAGGGAATAAGAATAATTCACCAAGCAATCACAACAATTTAAAGGGTAAAGAGTCTGCTAATAATCATGGTAATTGCACCAATAAATTTGAAAGTAAAGAACCCATAAAGTGCTGGGAGTGTAATGGCCCACATTATGCCTCAGTCTGTCCTAATCAAAAAAAGACTGTCAGTAATATCCATACCATACAGGAGGAGATGACTGTTGAAGACTTAGCGAGAACTATGTCTAGGATCAATGTAGCCTTGGAGAATCGACAGGAAGACTATCAAACTTCCATGGTGGAAGTAGAAGTTATGATAAACCAAACCCCTATAGCTATTTTAATTGATACAAGAGCTAGTATCAGTTATATTTCACCTAAATTGGTAGAAAAATGTAAGCTTCCTATTGAAAAATTTGAAAATTCTTGGTTGGTTCAGTTAACTACTGGTGCAAAAAGGAAAGTAACTTGTTTTGTAAAGGAATGTGTAGTAGTTATGGATCAATTTGAAAATATTGTAAAGCTTAATGTACTACCTCTTGGTTCTTACGATATGCTAATTGGTATGGATTGGTTAGAGAAACATAGGGTGATCTTAAACTGTTATGATAAAACCTTTACATGTATAAATAATGATGGCAAATCAATAAGTGTAAAGGGAATCCATAGAAAAACAACCATAAGGTAGATTTATGCTCTGCAGCTTAAGAGAGTTGTTAGGAAGGGATGTAAAGCTTATGCAGTAAAAATAACTGATGAGGAAAATCTAAACAAAACAGACAAAATAAAATTGGAGGACATACCAGTTTTAAGAGAGTATGCTGATGTATTTCCAGAAAAAATTATGATATTACCTCCGAAAAGGGAACTAGACTTTACCATTGAGCTGGTACCTAGTGCAATACCCAGCTCAAAGGCCCCTTATCGAATGAACATACTGGAACTGAATGAACTAAAGTCACAATTAAAAGAAATTATTGACAAAAAGTATATTCGACCTAGTGTGTCTCCTTGGGGGGAACCTGTCATCTTTGTTAAGAAAAATGACAGAACCATGCGACTTTGCATAGATTACCATCAGTTGAATAAGATGACTACTAAAAATAGATACCCGTTGCCTCACATAGATGATCTATTTGATCAATTACGTGGAGCCACGGTGTTCTCAAAAATTGATTTAAGGTCTGGATATCATCAAGTTAGGATTAAATATGAAGACATCTTTAAAACAACTTTTAGAACTCGATATGGTCATTACGAGTTTGTCATTATGCCATTCGAGCTTACTAATGCCCCAGCTGTTTTTATGTGTTTAATGAACAATGTTATGCATAAGTATTTACATAAGTTTGTGGTTGTGTTTATCGACGACATATTAATCTATTCAAAAACTGAAGAATAACATAAAGAAAATTTAAAAATTGTTTTGCAAGAGCTACGAGATCATCAACTCTTTGCAAAGTTTAGTAAATACGATTTCTTCAAGGATAAGATTCAGTACTTAGGTCATGTGGTGACTAAGGAAGGGATTTCGGTGGATCTCGAAAAGATAAAGGCGATTGAAGATTGGCCGTTCCTAAGGATGTAACTGATGTTCGATCCTTCATGGGAATTACCGGTTAATACCAAAGGTTCATTGAAGGTTTTTCGAGAATCATGAATCCGATAACTTCTTTACAGAAGAAAGGGAAGAAATTTGATTGGAACCAAAAATGCGAGGATAGCTTTAAAAAGTTAAAAAATGTATTAACCAGCACACCTATTTTAAGAATAGCTGATCTAAATAAAGAATTTGTAGTGTGTACTGATGGCTGTAATGATGGTTTGGGCGGTGTTCTAACTCAAGAAGGGCATGTTATTGCCTATGAGTCTAGGAAATTAAAAATTCATGAAAAGAATTATGCAACTTATGATCTGGAATTAGCTGTTGTTATACATGGTCTAAAGATGTGGCGTCATCACCTAATTGGCAGAAAATTTATTCTAATGACTGATAATAAATGACTAAAATATCTGTTAGATCGGCCTAATCTAAATGCTAGACAAGCTAGGAGGCTAGCTTGTCTAAGTGAGTATGATTTTGAAATTCAGCACATTAAAGGGAAAGAAAATAAAGTTGCTGATGCATTAAGTAGGAATGCAAGGCTAAACTTCACAGCATTTATCGGCTCTTATACAACAGATCTAGATGAACAGCTTAGAGTAGGGATAGAACAAGATGAAATTTACTAAAATTTACAAGCTAAAACGAAAGAAAATCCAACAGAAAGCTTAAGTAAAGGGTACAGTTTAAATGAAAAAGGATTTTTACTGTACAAAGACAAAATATATGTACCTAATGTACCTAAAGTTAAGTTATTAATTTTAGATGAAATCCATAAAACTCTATCCTCATGCCATCCAGGTTATCAAAAGACTATAACTATTTTAAGAAAAGAATATTTTTGGCCAAACATGAAGACTGGACTTGCAGAGTATATCGCTAGGTGTTTTGAATGTTTGCAGGTGAAAATTGAACATCAACACCCAGCTGGATTACTTCAGCCAATGCCCATTCCTAGCTGGAAATGGGAGATAATTAGTCTCGATTTTGTTACTGGACTGCCAAAAAATCAGAATTTAAATGATTCTATCATGGTAGTGGTCAATAAGTTAAGTAAAGCAGCCCACTTTATACCTGTTAAAACTACGTATAAAGCTGCAAACATAGCTGATATCTTTCTAAAGCAAATTTTCTGACTGCATGGAATACCGAAAGTTATAATCTCGGATAGAGATCCTAAAATTATAGGTAACTTTTGGAAATCTCTGTTTAAAGGATTAAACACTACATTAAATTTTAGTGCTTCATTCCATCCTCAAACATATGCACAAACTGAAAGAGTAAACCAAGTACAAGAAGATTTACTAGGAATGTATGTGAAAGACCAACCAGGTAAATGGGAGGATTATTTGCATCTGGTAGAATGGAACAATAATTATCAAGCGTTAGCCAGATTTAATCCTTTCGAAATTTTGTTTGGAAGAAAACCTAGTACTCCCATCTCTTGGAGTAATCCGGTGGATAGATTGGTATTAGGTCTTGAACTATTAAAGGAAATGAAAGAAATTGTAAAGCAGGTACAAGGTAATCTGAAAATTGTGCAGGATCGACAGAAAAGTCAAGCAGACCTTAAAATAACTCCAAAGGAGTTTCAGGTAGGTGAACATGTGTTCATCAAGGTGAGACCCAAAAAGAGCTCTTTGAGATTGGGTAGTTGTGCAAAACTAGCACCTCGTTACTGTGGTCCATTTGAAATACTGTCCAGGATTGGACAAGTAGCTTATCAATTAGCATTACCACCGAATTTAAGAGTACATAAATCTTTTCACATTTCTATATTAAATAATATGTTCATGATGCTACTCATGTTGTTAAATGGAATGATGTACAGGTGGAACCAGAAGGAGATTTTCTGGTGAAATCAGACTGTATCCTCGGGTTGAGGGAGATCACACTTCGGAACCGCACCATTTGTCAGGTGAAGGTGCAATGGAAGCACCTTAGTCCAAAGGAAGCCACCTGGGAATTGGAAAGTAATATCCAGGATGCATATTCAATTCTGTTCTAGGGGAATTCTGAGGACAAAGAATAAATAACATTGAGGACGATGTTATACTTTAAGGGGGTGTGTATGTCACAAGCCCCAATTTTGCAAAAACAATTTTATATTATTTGATATTATTTGAAGACAATATATTAAATTTTATGCTAAGTTGTAATTGATGACTCAACAGAGTCAAGGATATTTAATGTAATTCTGAATATTTTATTTATAAATAAATAAAGGAGGAGACAACAACTTAGGAAAGCTGTTAAAAGAGTGTTTACTGGTCAAATTGGTGGAGGAGACTGGGTGGAGAGCAAACAAACATGTGGCAGCATCCTCAAACCACTTCCAACTGTTGTAGGTGGAAACCTCCCTACATTTGGGGTCATGATTCCCCAAGAAAGTGGAATCAGAGGAGGTGGCTCAATTAATGAAAACTTACCCAAAAGACCTAGGCAATCTTTATAAAAATTCCCATTGAAGAGAGCTGAGGTTGTTCATTCTAGAGAGGTGATGATTCAGGTTGAATGAATGTACTTTAAAGAAATTCAATGGAAGGGAAATTTGGAAACTGTTTGAGGGGATAACTGCTGATTGATATAGTGTAGCTTTTAAGCTGAAGATCATATTGCTGAGAGTAGAGTATTTACTGAGGAATTGAACTAGTTAGTTGACATAGAGTTCTACTGTCTGCACTCTCCACCAGTTCTTAGCCAAGAAGACCAGGAACATGCTCGGGGGTCCTGATGAAGCATTGTTTGAGCGCTCTCCAGGAGATTGGTAGGGAGGAACGGCCTCCTAACGATGTTGTTGTCTGTCCTCAAATAGGTTCTAAGTTATTTTGTTTTATTGTATTAATTAAATAAATCTTAGAATACTACTATGTAAATGTTATCAGTTCAGTTTGTGAAATGTTTGAGTAAGTATTTTTATTAAATTATTTTAAAAATGAAATGGATTTAGACCATAATGTGTTAGAATGTAAATAATTTCTAGACTGTGTTTTTCCACACTTGGAAAACCAGGCCATACTCTAGCACAGGTATAATGTTTAAGTAGATAAGAGAAAGAAAATAGTAGATAAGATTTTGTATTTATAGATAGTAGAATAAGTTTATTCATGTTAAAATATTATGGAGGTTAAACAGAGTTATGATATGTTTCTATTTCTCTATTTTTACTTAGTAACTGATTGAAATGCAACATAAAAACTACTTTAGAATTACAATGGTTGCCTACAGTTAAGTATTTAAACAAGCTACTAATCACTTAGTTTATTTTCTAACAATATCAACTAAATCTAAGACTAATATTTATTATCAACTAAATAGGGTTATATTAAAAGTCCTTAAAGTGTAAAGAGTAAACTGAGTTACAGAGTCTATTTTATATCTTTTCAAGAACTCTGAATAAATTCTACCTGACAGTTTAGTAAATAAAAGCAATGTAATTATAAATAATAACTATTATGAAACTAACTATTTTACATATGTAGAAACTATTTTATAATTATCTAACAAGCTTATGCCTGTGAAGGAAAAACTTCAGGGTTGAAACCCTAACCAATTTATTTAACTATTATAAATCAAAACATCTAAATTACAATCCATTTACATGGATAATTATATAAATAAACGATTAGAATACTATAGAATGTTTACATTCCTTTCTGAAAATAAATGTACAGTTACAAGTTAAAAATATCACAATGCACTTGTAATAACTTAACCGAATTAACAAGTAGCAGAACCTAACTAATATTAAATTGAAGCACTTATTTAGACAAGGGTTTCATTTCAGGAAAACCCTAGCTTGTTTATTCTGGATAAGTTAATATTATAAATTACACACTACGATTGAGTTACAGTCTTTATATTAACAAAATCTACTTACAAAAGATATTTTAGATAGTAATGTTCTTCATTAACAGTCCAATAGGAAAAACCCTATTTTACACAGAGTCATAATTTACAAGGTTACTGCAAAAACGAGACTGAGCTCGAAGTAAAATATTTCTTAAAAACCCAATGTATTACATTGACAGGCTGTAAGGCTGAAAACTTAACCAAATTACAACACCTAGCTCAAATCCAGGACTACCCAACATCATAGCGAGGGTTTGTAAACAAAATAGAACCAACAACTTAAAAAAAAACATGTATCTAATGAAGAAACTGGACAAGATTCCAAGCTTTGGGTTTCACCATCGACAACCCTATTTACAAGAAGGGTAAGAACCCATTCTTTGAACTGAGGACTTACCGGATTAGAGCCACGAGTCCTCAAAGACAGCCAACATTATCTTCGTCACTAGTTTCTAGAGCTGTCACAAGTTCCTGCAAGGAGAGCACGATACTGTGTGTTATTACAAAACTCTTTTTCTAATGAAAACCTAACTGTAAAAACAATTTACTGTGATTCTTTAACTTTAAAAAGAAAACCAAACATATTTACCTCTAAATAAAAGAGTATCGAACACTCTAGTGAAGAGACTATCACCAACTGTGAAATGCACACACAAAAATCTCTAAACCCTATGACTCCTGTAGAGCACAACTAGTAGCAACAAAGCCTTAGCTTCTCACAGCAGTGATAGGCCACGAGGAAAGCAAGATGAAGCTAAGGACAGGCCGTAAGCCAAATGCAAAAAAACAGTATAAACTCGCATAGTAAAGTCCACGGCTAAGAAGGTTGGCAAACAGGAATGAACTCAGGAGACTACAACAACTTTAAACCAAAGTTTTGGAGCAAGCTAGTACAGGAAGAACCCTCACGGCCGCCATGGAACTATGTAGAGCAGCTCGCAGGCTAGTGTGAACTTCGGAGGAAAAATGACAAAGAAAATAGGGTTGCAAGATTTTTATATCGCCAATACATGGAGAGGAGGTGACCACGTGCCCTCAAATACTTCTAACCATGCAAGGGTCGAGTCCATACTCCACCTACAGTTTCAATCATCAAAATTATTAAAACAATGATTTTAATCAAACCATGCATGAACTATGAAGTACGCATATATTTATCACATCGATATTCAAACATAAACTATATCGTGATGTTTGATAGATTCAAAACTGGCGTATGGATTAATGATAATTTATTAACATTGACCCTAGTGAAAGGTGGTAACCACTTGATCATATGGATAATCCCGATGTCGTTCATGCTTAGGACCTTTCTATCTACAATTAGATTTATATACTTGCAAAACGATGATAAAGTATGCATGTATTATATTCCAAACTTATCACTTGAAAACCAACGGCTTGGGTGGTTCTAATATATGGAGTTGAATAGAATAGTACAAGCTTTTAAACATGACATTTACAAAGCTCGACCTTGGTTTAAATTCTCATAGACATTATTTGCTTCTCCACTTGTCAATACTAGTAATATACCATATTTTTATTGGGAAAAGATAGTTTGTGATTGTTCATGATAACCTGTTCTTAGCATAGTGAAGAATTTTGATCATAGTAGAAAAATCTACCATAATAGTCACTATAAACATTAACTTATTATAAGAGAGGCATTATGGTAATAGTAAATTACAATGGAATAACCATGCTCAAGTCTATAATCATTGGAACGACATTGATTGACTTAGATTTATGAAGTAAGGGTAAATAGTATTCCATCTTGAAAAGATGCATTTAATTACAATAATCAAGCTTATTATGTCAAGGAGATTTCTAGGCAGTAAGATCCATATAGAATGCAAGTAACAATCAGATTGGTACTTTAGTAAATAATATGGTAATGTATGTGGTTACAATAGCACATGTAGTAAGATGATAATGTAAGTAAGAAAGTTGATAACTTGTTAGTGAGCAATTTGTTTTTACACACAAGTAACAGGTTGATAATTTCCATAACTAGTAAGTTAAAAATAAAATCGAAACATATATTCTATTGAGAATCTTTACTATCGGTATCGATAGAAGCTCTTTCATGAATAAAAGATAGTATGGATAAATATAACATTTGTGAGATAAGTATGTTAGAATAGAAGTAAATATACAACAAATATTACGAGCTTAGAGCTCACAGGAAGTATCTTTGGTTTCGCTAAGCTTAATAAAGAAAGCAACCCGTATATCTAAACTTTGCATACAAGAGAAACTATAGAAGATAAATTACTTTACCTCATTGAAGTTGCCTGAGAATTATCATCTTATTTTACTAGCATATTATTTTGCATACAGAAATACTTCTTGCTACCTTATGAATTAAAACTTCTACTTGTTCGATCGTACCTGTTGAACCTGTAAGAACCAACAATCCTTCTGCATTAGCATAAATGCTAAGTAAGCCCAAGATTCAAAGATAGATTCCACCTACTTGCCATAAAGTAGAATTATTAGTAAACTGAAAGAAAACAGCATGCAAGTAAACCTTATTTACGTTACCAAAAATAAGTTGTTTTAGTTAACATAATTTGAAAATGTATAATACTAATCGTTAGACTATTTCATTTTCCGCTAACCGCTAGCCGTTAGTAAACCGCATATTCAACATTTTATGTTATCTTAAAAAATTTTAATTTTTGTGAAAATTTGGGGTTTTGACAGAATTATCAAACTTCATATAAAGACATCTAGTTCAGAGACTCTTCCAGATAGCTACATTGAGAGGTCAGATAACCAACTTCACCACCAAGATCAAAATACCAAGGAATACATCCCATCTTTATCCTGACTTCAAAAGATGTCTACAAGGGAATACAAGAAGAACCCAGTCATGGATTATCCAGGGAGGCAATTATGGACCTACCGAGAAACTGATACAAGAGGAGATCAACGTCTAACTCAGACATCCAAAGGATGTGAAAAATCTAAATTTTGTCATACTCTTGAAAAAATAAACATCAAATATGTCCAAGAGAGTAGGTCAAGCTCAAATTAAAAGAGCTTCATCAATCCATTCCCCACTATTTCACCTTCACATGTTTCAGTGAACTATAAGACGCCAGATGCCATAGAGAGTGCCTCCTTGGATAATCCATCTGCCTTCTTTTTGTATTCTCTGTAGACATGAGAAAAATAAAGGGAAAGAAAGGATGATTCGAGATTCTTGATATTTTGACACCATCCATATTTCTGATTCTTGAGAAGAGTTATCATTGTCACCAAAGCAACCACTTCCCTCACTTTGGGTTTGATCCAACACATGGAGGGATTACCTAAGAGAAACTAAGTTTTAAAGATAGATGTAATTTAAGAGAGACTTAGGTTTCTACATCAACTATGAATGATTTCTTGCTGTAAATCAAGTTGATGTTAAATAAAAGTTTTCAGAAAGATGTTAGTTGATGTTAAGTTGATTTCAAAAATGATGTTAAATGATTTCAGAACTATTTTCAATGTTCAGAAATATGATGGAAAAACAGTTGAAATTTGCTAAGAAATCCCACTGAAAACTCAAAATTTCCTCTATGGAATCGTCTCTCATTTCAACTATCAATCCGACGTTTTGGCAGTCCAAACAACTATCTTCCTTCGCTGTTCATCGGCGGTCGGGTGCTCTGTTCATTGGGAGGATAGTTCACTAAACAGCTGCAACGGTGGTTAGCGATCCCATTACGAGTTCCGTGGACCATAACTCATCGGCTGTCGGAAGCTCTATCCACTAACCATCACCGATGGCTGACGACTCCAAGACTTAGAAATTTTTTTGAAATTTCCCCCCTTTAGTCTTCCTTTTCGCTGCTTGATCGGCTCAATTCCTTTCTTTTCGTCGGTGAAATAGTTCTATTAGCAGCCGCAATGGCGGAACACAATCTTCTATCTTCTTCCAATCGGCAGCCCAATCTCCTGTGGCATAACCTGATCGGTATCAGTAGTCTCTTCTCGTTGGAAGAGTAGTGATCTAGGCTTCCGAAATAGCGGGTGAACGAACCACTTTCTACTTCTGATGGCCGATGTTTTCATTACTTAGAAAAAGTTTTAAATTTTCTCTCTTTATGGCGTCGACGGTCGGAGACCTTACCCATCGGATGCGTAGTTGTCTAGCCATCCGCAACGGCGGGCGCTCGTTCAACTATTTTCCGTCGATGGACGTCGAACACTTAGAAAATTTTCTGCAATTTTCCTTCCAACTGTCCTCCGTCGGGTATGCTTCCACCTAGCTCTTCCGCTACATCGGAAGTCTATTCCACTAAGTGTTTTGATGAACCAACAGTTCAAACACTTAGACAAATTTGTGGAAGTTTCCTGTCATCAACTTCCGATATCTGCAGAGTAGAAGGAAATCCTGCTTCTGTCACTGTATCTTCGTGGTTGATTCAGGCCCATGCTGCAACATGAGCTCTGATACCACGCTATAATGTCCCCGACCCTCCGACCGGCGAAGAGGACGCTACCATGGCATTAACCATCTGGGAAACCAGCCCCATGAACATGTACATGAATAAAAATGCTGAAACAGAATGCTGAAAACAAGATGCATTGAAGTGGAACATACACAGATGCAATTGTTTATCATACATAGCGGAAGAAACACACATTCATACAAGCATTCATTCAACATGTTCATCACATTCATTAACATAAAATACGATTGCAGCAGTAGAATCGACAAGATCACTTATCTTATGAAGAACGCGTTCCACAACCAGCTACATCACTGCAACGTTCCACCCAACCATAGGCCAGCGTGCTCCTTAATCTCTCAGCAGCACTGCCACCCCCGAGCTGGGCATGATTCTCCAAGGAATAAGGGAACAAGCAGGCTTACACATAGCCAAGGATACACAAATCACAGCCAAGCCAACACAGTTGGGTTTATCAGGCCATCAACAAGACAGCCAAGCCAACATGGTCAGGTTTATCAGGCCATTAAGGAGCTGGGAAAGGCTAAATTCTAAGCTGGTGATCTCATTACAGAGCTAGGAACACCTACACCAGAACTAGCCTGACTTCTAAGACACCCACACACACCCAACACAAGGAATCAGTCCCTTCTCTGCTACACAGGCCCTGCATTCCCTTCCAGTGCTATTTAGGGGTTGTGGAGAAGAAAGCCAGCCCTCTAGCTCTGTCTGTGTGGTTTCCAGCCACCAGGTTTACCAAGCAAACCAAGCCCACATCCCTACTCCCAACGCAGTCCGAAGACCAACCATTGCACACATGCAATTAATCAGCTATTACAGCTTAAACAGGGGAAAACGACTCCCAAGCGAATTATACAGTCCTAAACATATCAGTGAACGTGGGGAAAACAACAGTCCCAAAACGTAATCAGTGAGCACAACTCACAAATGGGGAAAATGAATCCAAACAGTCTGTGCGTGAGGGAAACTTGCACCAAACCGCAAATGTAAAGAATACCACAACAATCACAACGTAAGGGAGACCACAGCAACACAACAAAGCTCAAGGAGAATGACGGCAACCATAACTCACGAGAAGAACAACAGTTCCAATCTCAACACCGAAATGATGAAAAATTACACGGTCATACTAGTCTGTAAGGAGAACATACAGCTGAAAATGGGGATGGACCTTCACAGCAAATCGTGGATGAAAGAGCACGGCTCCCTACTCACTGCGTCATTCGAAAACCAGGAAAAATCCTGTGCGTGAGAATGAACAAGACTTCTGTTCTTGCGTGAGGATGAACCGCTCTGCTTATGCACGTGGATGAACAGACAACCGGAAGTGCGTGAATGTCTCAACACTGTCGTGGAGAGAATGCAATAGTGATTCCGCTGGAGTGATGGCGGTGGTTTTCTTTTTCCATTGTGAAGTCAACTGCGGGTGGAGTGTGCGTGTGGGCAAGGACTGACAGTCCTGCCACACTCCCCTTTCAGCCATAACTGCCCCAACTACCGGCAGCAGTTATTAATGGTGGTGGTTGGATAAAAACAAGGGAAGGAAACACATGGCTTTTTCCCCCATTAGCCAAGGTTTGACATTTCCCCTCCCTTATCCTTGCTAGAATCATGCCCTTTTCATTATGGTTGCAGTGAGCGTAGCTGGTTGGGTTCATTTAATTAAAGATGTATATTTACATGATGAAGAAACTCAATATGTATGCCAGATGCCCCGATATACCATCGGTGACAATTTAAATCCGAAACATAGCATAACCAATCAATGGTGGGGCCTTGGCCTTTAGCTCCTCACCATGATTATTTACAATACATACATCATATACATCTAATGCAACAGGGTCAAAATCGAGGTGTTACACTATTGTTAGATTTTACTACTTGGTACATAGATCTACACTTCCTATGAACAAAAACCCTAAACTAGGAATAAAAAAACTCTCTAAACAACTATGAAACCATAGACTGTGTATATACTTAAAAAAAGACCATACAATCACTGCGTTCTATAGAAAAACTTGAATGGCAAAGTGTATTTACTTAAATTTGAATTAAAGATTAAACTGGGAATTATGATAGCAAGTACAAAATTCTGCAACTCTCAATCACACACCAATCACATCTATCTTACAATGCAATAGCTTAAAATTAAAAGTTAAAACTGTGATTCACAATTTCACCCTCACAATTAAATGCATGAAACAACAAAAATAAATCAGCAGAATGTAGGTGCCTACTAGCATCGTGACAGGGGCTCACAAGTTTATAATTGTGAGCAAAATAATGCTGCTCTAGCTCATAACATCCAATTGCAAGGACTAAGAATATGCATCATCCACAATAAAAAGAACATTAACACCATCGGACACATAAGAGTTTGCAATTCCAAAGGCTTCTTTAATCAAATATTAGGCATAAAATGGATTCTACGAGTATTTTTTCAGCTTTGGACAAATGTTGACAATACTTGCACAGTGCACCCTATAAATTATGTCATACTGCTCTTGGAAAGAAGCTGCCAAAGAGGCCATTAGTACTAAGAACTAAACCATGTCTAGTGCACCAAAGCAATATTTAAGGATTCTCCATGAAAGTGCAAGAGCATAATTAGATTGCGCACATTCATAATGTTGTGAAGGTGTAGTAGAAAATGTGGTCAACTGCTATACAATCACCATGCAGAAAAAATCTCACCCCCCTTCAACCACCATAATAAAGGATTCTAAAATATGTCTAGACTCTAAAGACAATAAAGGAACCACAATAGGAATATAACCCCAACAAAGAAAGACAATAAAGGAACCATCGGTTAGTCATAGAAACTAAAATCCCTTTTGGGTGGATCGAATATAGGCAGACCCATGCATGCATGAGACCTTACCTATTTGGCTTGGCTTGAGCACTTACAAAATTTCTAGTAACTTTATTAGACTTGGACGAGTCCCCAAGAATCACAAGTACCTAATGTCACAGGAACATTCCAATAAGCACATTACTACCCCCATATACCTACGTATATTGGGAAGATGGTGGATTAAAGGGAGGGAAACCCCACCTAAGGAAACCCTAGGTAAATTAGAACCACTAAATGGAATACTGAAAGGAGATAGAAACCACATAGAAACTCACCTCCAAAGTTAAAATTGGTTGCACATCCACCGCCAAAAGAAAAGGTAGATGTCAGCATGGGAATGCTTAGATTTGGAAAGTTTAAGCTAGAAACACCAACTCCATAAACACTTGGTTGACCAGTGGCAGTCGAATTCGCTGAAGGTAAAGGCATGGGCACTTGCAGATCAGACGGGGCAGGAACTTCTCCACTGATGGGAACATAAAAACTTACCCATCACTTCCTCACATTGGGTGTTAACAACACGATATGCAAGCCATCAGTCGGTCAGTGAGGAATCACTAAGCTATGTGGAACATAGCCCCAACAAAGAAAAGAATTAAATGGAATTTTTAATCAGAGGATTAAACACACTATCCCTTAACTCCAACAATGCTATGTAGTGGCTGTGCGTTCCCTCCTCCAAGGTGCCTCCTCCAACACTGCTATGCACTAGAGAAACCCACCACAAACCCATGACCAGAAAATGGCTCCAACACTGCTATGCACCAGAGAAACCCACCAAAAAGACACGACCAAAAAATGGTGGAAAAAAGTGGTGCAAAAATGCTATGCACCATAGGACCAACACTGCTATGCACCACAGTGGAAAAAAATGGTGAAAAAATGCTATGCACCAGAGGACCAACACTGCTATGCACCATGGTGGAAAAAAACGTTGAAAAATGCTATGCACCAGAGGACCAACATTGCTATGCCTAGAAAAACTTCCCTCCAAATCTAGAAAAAATGATGGAGAAAAACTGAGAAAGAACGATGGTGAAAAATCACAGAAAAACCCTATGTAGCATTACACAGAGTGCATGCAGGCTTATGGCTTATGGTGGAGGCGTGGGCAGCACTTTGAAATAAAATATGCCCCATCATATTGCATATTTATATAGTAAATAAAAAAACCCTTTTTACCCTTAATATACCACCAATATATTGGTTTATAATTTTTTATTTTTAACCCCCCAATATGAACGAACATGATATCATATTGGTCCCTAGGTGATGCCCCCGTGGATTAGTTTTCTTTTTCATCATTTTCCTTTCATAGTTTCCAAAATAAGTTCTTATGAATTTTGATGTCATTAAGTGCAATTCATCATTATGCTCTTTCACCAGATTGTTTTGTCATTAAACTCTAGCATCATGATGATCAATTTTTTAATACAAGAAAGAACATGACGTTGAGAGAATGGAGTTATTGGGCAATTTCCAGTGATCATCTTAGGGGTATGTCAAAGTATTATTTGCTTATTGTTTTGATTTCCCACGACTTCTTATTATCCCTATGATTTTACCATTGTAGAATACTAGCCTGACACTTTTCAATATATGTCCTCTTCAGGGATGAAAATGAGTACATGTACCTGCTTAATGGTTACATCTATTGTGAGCATGGTGATATTTTTAATCATCTTCTAATTAATTAGAGAAACAACTAAGAAGTGTGCATTAAGTGTCAACTTGGGGTTCCTTGGAAACTTGTGAGTTACCATGCACTGTATGTGCAAACCACAATCTCCTCTTACATTGGTTTATCTACTTGAAGTTGTAGTTCAATAACCTTATTTACAAACATTGGTATGAATAGTTTACATAGTCTTGGAAAGGAACTAGCTAACTAACAACTATTGAAACTAAATTGCAAGAAAAGTAAATCACACGACAGGACAACAAATGCTAAAGCTAATTCACACTGTACTGAAAAGTAAATACTAAAGCTAATTCACACTATGGGAAAAGTAAATTCTAAAACTATATTCATGCGATGCGGGAAAGTAAATTCTAAAACTACATTCACAGTACGCAGGAAAGTAAATTTTAAGACTAAGTTCACATTGTTCAGAAAAGTAAATTCTAAAACTAAGTTCATACTATGCGGGAAAATAAATTCTAAATTAAACCACACTGTGCAGAAAAGTAAATTCTAAAACTAAATCACACTTGACATAAAGGGAAATTGCAGAAATAAAATCTAAAAGATATCCTTGTCAAATACAAGTTACTGCTTATAATCCAAAGAAGTGAATATGGTCATCGTATTAAGCTCAATTATTGTAAAATAAACATTTAAAGCTCTATCTATGCATTGAAATCAAATTGCAAAATAAAGATCACACATTATAAGAAATGAAAACTAAGTAATGAAGTACAACTACATAAACATAAAATAAATAAAATCATATTGCAAAAGAAACTAAGATCTATATTGAATCAATGAAAATATAGTTTTATTCCATCATTATTTGGACTAATGCTCTAAGAGTCCCTCTTTAGAATGGAAAATGAACTCTTATTTATACATGATTTATTCATAACAAAGGATAAATGAGGATCCAAAATATCATCAACAAATTTGTAAAAATTTGGATCTCAAAACTAATCCCAAGATCTTTGCCAAAATTATCAAATCTAATCTTTATTCAAGATTATTTTCATATCCAAGAGGTTGATCATGTTCCTTCATTCATGGAATGGAAAATGGCTGAAGATTAATTCGAATTATTGATTTTTTTGTATGTTTTGTAGGAGTTTCCACATCTGTTATAGTTTTCGTAGCTTCCTGTATAGTTTCTGTAGCTGCATGTAGAGTTTCCGCAACTTCTTGTATAGATTCTACAGATGCTACAAAACTCCCTCAAAAATATTGTAGCTGCTTCCAAGAGATGATTTAATATTCAAAGCAAATACATAGTACACTAATTACCTCAATGTTAGTCAAAATGAAATGAAATACTAAGACATGTAATGAAAAATTCACTTCAAGAATAAAAATCCATATATGAGCATGGGAAGGGATTAGTGTTTTTGAATATGGATAAGCAAAATGGATTATAGATAAGGCGAAATGATGATAAAAAGATGCTAAATCCAAGGCCCATCAAAGCATAAGTGATCAATATTATATTTAATAATATTTAATATTATTATTTTTAGGAATAGGTGCTTTCAAAAGACATGATATTTTGTGAAATGTCACCTTCCAAATCCTATATAAGCTAGGCCAATTCTTCATTCTAACACATCATTCATTTTATTATTTATCAACATTTATAAATATAAATTGTCATTTGCACAATAAAACATTCAATATTATAAGCTTCGACATTTTTAGCTTAACATTGGTATCAGAGTGATATACATGCATCCATCATGGATTCGTGTGATGAAAGATTTATTGTGATCATGTAGCAATTTAGGAAAGAGAATAATGAAATATTAGAATGAATAGAAAAAACCATTGAAAAAATTCATGATAAAATAATAGAAAGAATAAAAAAACTTGAAGTCATGAATAGTGAAGATGAATCTTTAGAATTTCCTAGTGGGCATAGCAATGAAGACACCGAAGAACACATTCTGACTAAGAGTAATAAGGAGGTCGATGTGGAAGAGTCTAGTTAGAATTAAACTCAATAAAGGAGGATAGTAAGAAAAGTTGGTAGATGCAGGTGTAGGTTACTGAAAGGCCAAATAAGAAGATACAACTCGATTATGTCAAATTTGTAAGGATATGTGCAGCAAGATGTTGCCATCAGATTAAAAAAAAACTCTACCTGAAATCACGATGTTGTCGTGATGTTCCGGTTTCCAAAATTCACATAGATGCCATAGGTAGTATACTCGATAAATATCTCTAGGAATAACTCGCTTCCAAGGACCCTCACTCGAACACCTTAGCATACCATAGAAACCTCGTCCACACTATTATCTGAATGATAAGACTCATATAAGACCTTGGCACCAAAGACTAGCCTAGGTTTTAAAAAACGACAAAAAACCAACCAATTTAAATAGTAAATAAAACATACAATTTTTTTTGCATCAATGTAGTTGCATGGCATCGTGATTACACTCTAGTGCCTCTTTTTATCTTTATCTCAATGACCACATATCTCATAGCCCTAGTTAATGCTATATTATATCAACATGAATATCAAGTGGAAGTCTAGAAATGAATTAAACTTTTTACTTCAAGGGAACTCCACAACCATTAGCTCGAGACAAGTTTTTTAATTCGTGAGTATCAATGGGTGCGTTATTCAATTGGCATTTTTTTTAATGTACACAATGTCAATTATGAGTTCGATATCGGTGATTACCAACATAAAATGCTTATAGTCCTTAACAGTGAATGGGAGGATCTCACAATGTAGCCTTTCAGCTAAGGCTGCTCACCTTAATCCAATCATTATTTATCTTCAAAGGAATAGATAATTAACAACAATGCAAATGTTTATTTTTAATGGTCGAAATCATTTGAATTTTGAAGATTTGCATGAAGGTATAAATACGTGGCTTAAAGAACAGAGGAATCCAAGGTTAATAAAAGTCACGACCATTGGGAGTGAGGAGTGGCTATGTTTGGACGATTTATTAAAAAACATCTTTTAAATTTACTTAAAATATGCCTTAATGTAAATAGGTGAGAACCAACATCGAAGCTAGTGGAATAAAGGTATCATCCATAAGTCAAATAAAGGATGGGGTTAATAAAGGTCAAATATGATTATATTAAAAAGTAAGATATTTATGTTAAAATACAATAAAAATAGAGGTCATCTTTTTCTAATATTTGGAAAAAGAAAAACGAAGGTAAATTCAAAAGAATTAAGTCTTTGGAGGAGTTATCATCATTCAAGATCTTCATAATTTTACAGTATAGTCATCGAGATAAGCGAAGTACAAAGCTATTATAAAATATGGAGGCAATGATGTGAGTATAAAATGACCAATGTTATAAATAATAATATTATTAATATTAGGAATAGGTTCTTTCAAAAAATATGATCTTTTGTGAAAGGTCATTCTGCAATGTCTATATAAGCTAGGTCAATTATTCATTGTAACGCATCATTCATTTTTTATATCAAATAAGTTCATATATTGCTTATTGTGTGAATATACATACAATAATAAAGCTTTCGCTTTTATAGCATAATATATTTTTCTTGTTGGGTAGTCATTGTCGAGTCGGCATGTGTCATTTTTTTTGTTGGGCTAGATGTTGATGCTCAACATCAATATGATTCTAAAGTATAGGAACATGATGTCATATCCATGATCAAATGATCGTCACTTCTACGTTTTAACTAAGGTGTGTGGCACTGCTAGAGAGGATTCTTAATGGCTTGACTGCTCAAGAGCGTCTCAATAGACTATGCCTAACCTTGCAAAACCTTACTTATCACTTGTATCATTTCTTGTTTACTTAACCGTTTTTAACACTTAATCAATTCCATGCATCTAGTGAAAATACACACGACACAAGAATAATGGTGGGGTTTCCAAACCGCCCAACCCCCTATAACTTTATATTTATATGTAACCATTTTAAAAATATGGAGTTGCCACAAATTGGCATAGATATGGGTGTGTGCGCAACCTGAGAAACACACCTTCATTTACAAAATACAAAGAATTGAGTTGACCCCTCCACAAGCGTCCAACTCGTAGTCTTGCCAACCTACTAACCCCTATATATTTCATCAACTACCTCATGGACTGAACTCATCTCGAGCCCCGACTTGACAAACTGGAATTTGTTTTGCAACCCTGTTGTGTTTTCTGAGACAATCCCTAGCGACTGTGCCTATGACTTGTTGATGTAATTGTAACTTCGGAATGTATTCACTTGTATTTCTTATGTATTGTAACCCGATGTTTATTCCAGGATGTATTTGTAATGTACTTGAGTCATGTCATGCCTCGATGTTCCCATCGGGAGTTTCTATATGTAAAAAAAGTCATGTCAAGTCAAGGTGGGTAACCCTCCTATTGTCTAAGGGTTAAAGTCCCCGCAGTTTTGGGGCACTAGGGTTATTAGACTCACCTAGTGAAGTCGGCCCTAGTTGGGTTTAGTCAAGTCGGGAATTAGTATAAATAGAGAGCTAGCCTCTCTATTTATCATACACTCACTCACACTCAGTTGTAGTGCATAGCTAAGGAAGAGGAAGACACTGGGGCAAGGAAGAAAGAAGGTTACTGTTGTCGAGAGAGCATCTTACTATTTTGGGTTTTACTTTTGGTGTTGATTCTATCTCTGAGGAAGTTGCGGGGTTTTCTCCATTTATGGTTTCCCCAAGGAAAAACATTGTTTTCATTGTCTCTTGTTTTTTATTGGTGTGCTTGTTATTCTCTTAGTTAAAGATCCTATTGTAATGCTAGCTTAATGTTAAAAATCTAACATGGTATTAGAGCTAACCTGAGAAGAAGACACTGTGTAGCTACAGGAACTAGGGATTCCTACTTTGTGGATCTCTCTCCACATATTTTTAGGAAAATAAGGTTGGAATAACTCTCCTCCCTAGGGCGCATCTTTCTGTCGAAGCAAAATCCAATTCGGAGGTTTTTCAGTTTTGGACTCGACACTACTGCCGAAAATTAGGGCTTTTCACAGAAGTGGAATTTTTCAGTGAGCCCAGGCCTGGATTGATCTCCTCCTCAAAATATAAGTTAGGGATCAAAATCACAGCATTTGGTTGGACAGAACTCTGGAAAAACAAAACCCTAATCTGCTCCTGAACCAGCCCTACAGAATTTCAGCTCCAAATCCAAATCCGACATCTTGACCTGGTAAGATCTAAATATTTTTTATTTCCATTTGAGGTTCTCAGTTAAGATATCTCATCATACCAAGATTGATGAAAAGCTTGAGGGAGCTGATAATTTCTGAGCTTGGAAGTATAGGATCTCCCTGGTCCTGGAAGAAAATGAGTTGGACTCCTATATCAGTGAGGAGGTTCCAGTTCTAGAGGGAGATGAGGCCAAGGCCTTACATAAGATGAAGTTGGCTATGGAAAAGAGGATTATTGCTGATTCAATCAAGGATCACCTCATACCACAAGTGTCCTCCATAAAGACACCTAAATCTATGTTTGATGCCCTAACCAAACTGTTTGAAGGGAAGAACATAAACTAGAAGATGACTCTAAGGAACCAGTTGAAGAATGTAAAGATCCAGAATGAAGAGACCATCCACTCATACTTCACAAGGGTCTCCCAGATCAAAGAATAGCTAGAAGCAGTATATGAAGAAGTGGAGAATGCAGAAATTGTGATGACAACCTTGAATGGTCTCCCTAGGTCATGGGATTCTTTCATCCAAGTAATTTGTGTTAGGAAGAAGTTAGTCAAGTTCAGTAGACTGTGGGAAGAATGTTCTCAAGAAGAATCTTGAATAACAGCTCGAGAAGAAAAGATGGGAAGTGAAGATCAAGCTCTCACAATACACTCCAGGAAAGGAAGAAGGGAAAATCATCATCACCAAGGTAAGCATTCTCATCAAAAAAAAATCTTGTAAGAAGGGATCCATCCAAACTTAGATGTTATACATGTGATGAAATAGGACACTTTGCTAGAAATTGTCCCATGAATAAGAATGGATCCAAGAATAAGAAGAACTCCAAAAGAAGACATCATGCTCACACTGCTGAGGATGATGATCCTCCCAGGAAGAAAGTAAAACAAGAAAATGAAGACTCTTCAAGTGAAGAAGAATATGTTCTGGTCTCCGTGCTCATGGGAACTGTCACTCACGGAAGCAAAGATTGGCTTATTGATAGTGGGGCTTCCAAACACATGACAAGTTTCAAGGAATCCTTTGAGAAACTATCCAAACATAATTCAACCCATAAGGTGAAACTTAGGGATGACTACCAATATCCCATAAAAGGTAGTGGTGAATCCTCCTACAAGATAGACTCTGGAAAGTCTATGAAGATGAAGGATGTCTTGTTTGTACGAGGACTAAAGAAGAACCTTATATCCATATCGAAACTGGATGAAAAATGCATGAGGGTTGCATTTGTAGATGGCCAAGTCCTCATGTGGTCAAGAGGTTATACTATTGATGATGCAATAGTAATTGGAGAACAAGAAGGAGGATTATACAAATTGAAGGGCCATCCAAAACAAGCTTTGGTCCATGACACAGTAGAGCCAAATGAACTTTGGCACAGAAGGCTTGCACATGTGCACTACAGAGCACTACCACTTGCAAGAAAAGTTGTTGAAGGTCTTCCAAAAATTCAAACAAAACATGAAGGGGTCTACAAAGGATGTGCGAAAGGAAAGAATACAAAGAAGACATTTCCAAGTAGCGAGAGCAAGGCAAAAGGAATCTTAGAAATTATCCACTCCGATGTATGCAGACCAATGTCATCAAGTCCTCTAAGCGGATATGTATACTATGTTTCTTTCATTGATGACTTTTCTAGGAAGACATGGATTTATTTCATGAAGAACAAATATGAAGTTTTCAGCAAGTTCAAGGAATTCAAAGCTTTGATCGAGAACCACACAGAAAAGAAGATCAAGACCTTTCAATCAGGTAATGGTGGAGAATTCACATCAAATGAATTCAAAGACTTATGCAAAGAATAAGGGATTAAGGGAGAGTTATCCACTCCATATAATCCACAACAGAATGTGGTTGTAGAAAGAACCATCATGGAAGCTGCAAGAGCAATGCTTCATGATCAGGATCTTCCTATGAATCTATGGGCCGAAGCTGCCAGAACAACGGTGTATGTACATAACCATACTCCACACAGAGTACTTGAGAATAAGACACCTGAAGAAGTCTTGTCCAACAAGAAACCAGAAGTAATCCATCTCAAAATATTCGGCTGTCCAGTGTACATACATATTCCAAAAGAGAAGAGAACAAAATTAGATCCTTTAGAAAGAAGGGTACATTTGTGGGATACTCTGAAATCTTGAAGGCTTACAGAATATACTTCCCAGGATTCAAGAAGATCAACATTAGTAAGGATGTAACATTTGATGGAGACTCAACTTATAAAAAATCTAGAAAGAGACCTGTTGAAGAACCCGAAGAAGTAGAATCACCCAGAATTCATGACACAACCATGTATGAAGAAACTCAAGAAGAAGATTGAGAATTTGAAGAACCTCAAGAACCTGTAGATCCACCTAAGGAGAAGAATCCTCACAAGAGGAAACCTGCTTGGGTATGAGAAGCTATACAATATGTGGAAAGATATGGGGCTCCAGAAGAGAATCATAGAGAAAGAAATAGAACCAGATCCTGCTCCGGATATGTAGCTTGACTATGTGACTTTATCAATAAAGAACCTTCCAATTATGAAGAAGAGACAGAATGGAAAGAATAGAAGGATGCTATGATCGAAGAGTATCAATCGATCATGAAGAACGATGTTTGGGATGTTGTCCCAAGACCAGAAGGGAAGTCGGTTGTAACTTCCAAATGGATCTACAAGATCAAGCATGTTGCAGATGGTAGCATAGAGAAATATAAGGCAAGATTCGTGGCTCATGTTTTCTCACAAAAAGAAGGAATATATTATGAAGAAACATTTGCACCTGTAGCTAGATACACTTCCATCAGATCAGTACTTTCTCTGGCTACAGTGATGAAATGGAAGATACACCAAATGGATGTTAAGACTGCTTTCTTGAATGGTGTATTGGAAGAGGAAGTGTATGTAGAGCAGCCACTTGGTTTTGAGACACATGACAGGGAGTCTCATGTGTGTAGATTGAAGAAAGCCCTGTACAGTTTGAAACAGGCACCCAGCACATGGTATGGCAGAATTGACAGCTTTCTATCCAGTTTGGGCTTTACCAAAAGTAAAGCAGATTCCAACCTTTACTACAAGGTTGAATATGGCAACCCATTGATGCTCCTATTGTATGTAGATGATCTGTTTGTAAAAGGTATGGATGGGTTGATTACTGATACGAAGAGAAAGCTTGCTGCTGAGTTCAAAATGAAGGAATTGGGTATGATGCACTATTTTATAGGCATGGAGGTGTGGGAGAATGTGGATGGAATCTCCCTCGGATAAGGGAAGTATGTAGTAGAGATACTGAAGAGGTTTGGGATGATGGACTGCAAGGCCATCACCACACCTATGGCATCGAACCTGAAGCTATTGTGTGATGCTTCATCGAAAGCGGTTGATGCTATGATGTATCGTTAGATGATTGGGTCCTTGATGTACCTAATGAACACGAGACCAAAAAATTGCTTTGTTGTGAACGCCTTGAGCCAGTTCTTGACAGATCCAAGACATGTTCACTTGATTGTTGCAAAGCATATTCTGAGGTACCTGAGGGGTACAATTGATTATGGGCTCAAGTATGAGGCAAATCATAAGATTAACCTATAGGGTTATGTTGATTCAGATTGGGCAGGCAATGCCATCTATAGGAAGAGCACTTCAAGGTGTTGCTTCAATATGGGATCAGGTGTGATCTCTTGGTTTAGTAGGAAGCAATCCTGTGTGGCACTGAGTACAGCTGAAGCAGAGTATGTCGCAGCTTGTTCAGCTAGTTGTGAGGCAGTATGGCTGAGGAAGCTACTGTCTAATTTATTTGATCTCCAGATGGATGCTACTTGTATACACTATGACAACCAGAGTTGCGTGAAGTTGCCCGAGAACCCGGTGTTCCATGACAAGTCGAAGCATCTCAAGATCAAGTATCACTATATCAGGGATACGGTGCAGAGGGGAGAAATGAAGCTCCTGTTGATGTATTTGTAACTTCAGAATGTATTCATCGGTATTTCTTATGTATTGTAACCCGATGTTTATTCCGGGATCTATTGTAATATATTTGAGTCATGTCATACCCCGATGCTTAATCCGGAAAGTCTCTAAAATGAGAAATTCATGTCAAGTCATTGTGGGTAACCCTCCTATTGGTCAAGGGTTAAAGTCCCCACAGTTGTGGGGCCCTTGGGTTATTAGACTATCCTAGTGAAGTAGACCCTAGGTGAGTCATTGTAAGTCGTGGAAATAGTCCCCACCATTGTGTTACCCTCCTATTGGTCAGAGGAGGCAAATTCCCCACAAGTGGTGGGGCACTAGGGTTATTAGACACTCCTAGAGATGTCGGCTCTAGTAAGTAATTGTTAAGTGAGGCCGACATGTTGGAGTGCACTTCAAGTGAACGAAAGAATATAAATAGAGAGTGAGCCTCTCTATTTATCTCACTTGCAACACTCACACTCACTAATTGGGGCGCATGAGTGAGAGAGAAGAAGCTCTCTAAGTGAGAGAGAGAGAGACTGTTGTTGTTGGGAGATCATCTTACTGTTTTGGGCTTTTACTGTTTTGGTGCTGATTCTATCTCTAAGGAAGTTGCAGGTTTTTCTACTTTATGGTTTCCCTGAGGAAAACTCTTTGTGTCTCTTGTCTCTTGTGATGTGCTTATGTTTTATTGATATGCTTGTTATTCTCTCAGTGAAAAGATCCTATGATCATAATGCTAGCTTATATGATGAAAAAATAACATGGTATCAGAGATAACCTAAGAAGAAGACATTGTGCAGCTACAGAAGCTAGGTATTCTTACTTTTTGTGTCTCTCTCCACAATCCATCAGCAAAACTATGCTAGGCTGACTCTCCATTGAAGGGTGCATCTTTCCATCGAAGCGGAATTCGATTCCGAGCATTTTCAATTTTCGGTGCAGAAATTAGGGCTTTCTACAGAAGAGGAATTTTTGAGGGAGACCAGAATAGGATTATTATAGTCATCAAAACCAAATTTTAGAGACCTGGATCAAGAAATTTGGTTGGGTGAAACTTCGGGAAAGTCAAACTTTAGTTTGACCCCGAGCTAGAAAAACCCTAAATACTAAAACTATTAAGTTTTGGTACATTTGCTATATCCCAATATTGGAGAAGTATCAAGAGCTGAAAATTGTAGGGGTCGAAGATAAAATCCAGATGTGCATTGTTTCCAAAATTCAGCCTCAGATTCGCTATATTCTGGGATATATGATCCCTCCAAGTTAGGGTTCCAGCCTCTTCCAGAATTCATCCTTAAACATAACACCTGGGGAGAATTGCAATATATTGGGATACAGAGGTCCAATGGAATTCCTGAAGATTTCCTAGAAAGGGCACGTATTTTAATTTCAGTGGTCCAAATATCAAACTTAGAAGATCAACCAGTGACACGTGGCATGTTGTACAACTTCACTGTTCTGAACAGTCCTGTAACAGGTCACCTTGGGAAAAGGATCCTAAGTACCAAATGGTGAACCCAATTCTAATGAAACTTATGGTGTTGGATCTGGGACATGTGAGGTTACCTCAGTACGAAATTTTAGACATAGAGGAGTAGTAATTTCAGAGATATCATAGAAATAGTGACAGGCATTTCTGCAGAAGAAATTGAAAATTAGGGCTTCCTGTTCCGGGAGCTTCCCTCCACTGTTTTAAGAAAAGGAGTGTGGAAATTGAACCCAGTGATAGAACAATTAAAATCACAACAATTATCAATTGCACATGCAAAATTACTCACAAAAGAGACTGAATATGGAGTTGAACACTAAACTGTATTGAATAAGTATACAATAGCCAACCCTGTGAAGTCATAGGCTACCACAATAAATAATTACATGAGGGATTCGAATGCATGAAGAGGCAATTCGAATCTAGTCAAAAGCAGGATTACTAAATCTAAGAAAATCCCCCATAGGTGCATAAAGCAGTTTCCAAAACTGTCAAGGAGCTCACGAATTGGAAAAATCAATTAGGCAAGCTAAAGGGTAATGGAAGGACAACTCATACATGCTTTTCATAGGAGAAAAGAGTGGAGGATGTGGAGGACAAAAAAAAAGTTAACCTAACCTAGTCAAACTTTCCCAATTGCCTTAAAACACTGAAAAAGCAGGCAATAAAGCAGAAAAAGTAGAAGGGCGCTGGGGAGGCCAAGAATAAAGCAGATTTGATTCCAGGAGGTTTCCCAAGCGCTCCATGAGTCAAAATTAGCAAGTTTGACCACTATGGATGTGTAGATGACAACTTGCATAAGGTGGAACATGGAAACTAGGCAAATAACACAAAAATGGATTAATTAATGTCTAAGGTAGCTAACTATGGGTTGATTATTCTAACACCCCCCATTAAGCCTGACTTATGAGTAAAAATATCAGAAAATTATAGGGCCTAGCAACAAGGATTAGTCACACTTTACATACTGCGTGTCCATTTAACCAAGGAAAGAGGCAAAAACCCAGTGGGAAAAATCCTCCCTTAAACATGGACTGTAAAACAAAATTTGGAAATCTTGTCATCACTCATACTTCACAGCATGATCAGCAATCCCCAGCAGTGATTTGAGATTGCTGAAGGTCTTCTCACAAAATGCTTTGGTGAAGATATCAGCTACTTGTTCTAAAGATGAACAAAAGAGTGGGTGAATGGTGCCATCATGCATAAGCTCTCTGATGTAGTGCATATGGATCTCAATGTGTTTGGTTCTCTGCTTCTAAACTGGATCATTGCAGATTTGAATGGTACTCTGACTATCACAGTAGATAGTATTTGAGTATTCTGATTCAAAACCACATTCTCCAATTAACCCCTGCAACCATAAACATTGAGTTGCTGCATTTACAACTCCTCTGTACTCTGCTTATGTAAATGAGAGTGCAATGGAACTCTGTTTCTTGCTTGACCAGCTGATTGGCCCTTCTACAAGCATGAACACATATCCTGATGTTGACTTTCTGTCTGTGTTGTCACCTTCCCAGTCACTGTCAGTAAACCCAATCAAATCAAGATCAGATTTAGCTTTATAGAAGATCCCATGTGTCCTTGTTCCCTGAACAAAGTTAAGGATCCTTTTGGCTGCTTTCCAATGGATATCATGAGGCTGATCCATGTATCTAGAAGCCACACTTACTGCATAAGAAAGATCATTTCTATTATGTGTAAGATACAACAAACATCCAATCAATTGCCTATACAGTGTATTGTTTACCATAGGTGAAGAATCAGCTTCTTCAAGCTTCACTCCTGAAAGGAAAGGAGTCTTTCTTGGCTTGCAATCCTTCATTCTAAATTTGTTCAGAAAATCAAAGGCATACTTGGACTGGTGCACCTTGATTTCAGCTTTGGTTTGAGAAATCTCAAGCCCCAAGAATTGGCTTAAGAGCCCCAAATCTGTCATGGAGAAGGCTTGGTTCATTGCACCCTTCAAGGAAGCAATTTCATCCTTTGAGCTTCTCGTAATGAGGAGGTAATCAACATATAACACAATGATCATTAATCAGATTTAAATATACATTTGGATCTGATTTTCATTGAACAAAATTCAGTGATAGCAGAAAGCTAACAATCTTGGCATACCAAGCCCTGGGGGCTTGCTTAAGCCCATACAATGACTTCTTTAGCCTGCACATAAGATATGGGTTAGTAGAAAATCCTTGAGGCTGCTCTATGTATATCTCTTCAGTGAGATCTCCATTCAGGAAGGAACACTTTGCATCCATGTGATGTACCTCCCATTGCTTTGAAGCTGCAATGGCTAAGGCTAGCCTGATGGAGTCCATCTTTGCCACTGGTGCAAAGGTCTCATTGTAATATATGCCATGAACCTGTGAGTAGCCCTTGGATACCAATCTGGCCTTGTACTTCAAAGGTGAACCATCAGCAGCAAATTTGGTCTTGTACACCCACTTACACTGAACTAGCTTCCTCCCCGGGGGAAGATCAACCAGCTCCGAAGTGTTGCTCTTCTGGAGTGAGCTGAACTCTTCCTTCATGGCTGTTTGCCATCTTGGATCTTTTGCTGCATATTCATATGTTTGAGGATCTGATTCCACCATCAGGTAACATCTCTCAGCAAACATAGGATCTTTCATGCACAAAGCACTCTCAAATTTAGATCTAGTCCTCCTAGGGTCATCAGGATTTCCAGCTAGCTCTCCAGCTGCATGAATGGTCTTGGCTGCCGACTTTGGCATTGTAGGGCTGTTAGGATCTGCAATAAAACTATCATCATCAGACATATCAGAATCAGCATGTTCAACTATCTCTTCACTTACATTCAGAGGTTCTGGTGGTAAAGAGGCTTCTCCAAATTCCACTGCTGCTAGGGGTTCTTCTTGAAACTGAAGACACCTTTCAATGAAGGCTTTGTTTGTGCTCAAATTGATTAGCTTGTACCCTTTTGAATCTTTATAGTACCCAACAAATAGACACTCTTGGATTTGGGGATGCAAAGCCTTCCTCTTTTCTGTTGGAATTCTATCCCAAGCCCTTGAGCCAAAAATCCTGAAATGGGTCACATTTGGCTTGTTCCCACTCCATGCTTCGAAAGGAGTCATACCATCAAACTGTTTATGAGGCACCCTATTCTGGATATAGGCTGCATAGTTTATAGCTTTGGCCCAGTACTTTGGTGGCAAAGTCTTAGCCTCCATCATGCATGTTTCCATCTCTTTCAGTGATCTGTTCTTCCTCTCAGCAACACCATTTTATTGTGGTGTGTGAGGGATAGAATGCTGCATCTGAATACTTGCATCTACACAATATTGAATAAACTCAAACTTGACATACTTACCACCATTGTCAGATCTAAGGACCTTCAGTTTCCTCCCAGACTGGTTTTCAACCAAAGCCTTAAAGACTTTGAAGAGGCCAAAAACTTCAGACTTGTGTTTCAGGAAGTAAACCCAGCAATACCTGGAAAAGTCATCTATGAAATTCAATGCATATTTGGCCTGAATCATGGACATATGAGGGAATGGGCCAGCAACATCACTATGGATCAACTCAAGAGGTGCAGAGGTTCTCTCATGACTAGCTCTCTCAAATTTATGCTCTGGGTGTTTCCCTAGGATGCAACCTTGACAAACTCCTTTGGAAAATTTTATCTTTGGTAACCCTATGACCATTTCTTTTTCACTAAGATCAGAAATATACTTGTAATTTAGGTGGCCAAATATTTCATGCCAAATATTGCTTGCCTCATTAGCATGAATCAGAAGAGCAAAGGGGTTTAAGTAGGGTAGGAAGTGTGAGAACATGTATACCTTCGAAGTATGATTTGCAACTCCTTTTGCAATGACTTTACCACTTGAGATCTCTGTGATCTCAACTTCATCAAGGGAGAATATGACCTTCTTTGGAGACCCTGTGTGGGTCATTTGATACACTGATAAGAGGTTAGAGGCAAGACCTGGAACATACAACACATTGCTGAAATTACCATGATCAAGATCAATCCTCCCTTTGCCCAAAATTTCAGTGGGAGAGTCATCTACCAGTACTATTGGTGGACCTTTCGACATGTCAAGTGAGGTGAATACCTCCTTGGTCGAAACCATATGTCTTGAAGCTCCAGAATCAATGATGAAACTAGGTGAGCTTGATGTGCCAGCAACCAATGCATGAACTCTCTCTTTGTCTTTTGAACTTGATCCTCCTTCCCTCTTCTTTGAGCTTTCTGGAAGGGAGATGCCATTCTTCTCCAGGAGTTGGGTCAGCATATCTATTTGCTTCTTCATGCAAGAGCTCTCAGGATGATTGCCCTTACTGCAGTATGCGAACTTGCTCATTTCTCCTTTGTTCTTCTTCTTCTGGTAGTTCTTCTTGGAACCTTGAGGCTCCTCTGGAGACTTGTTCTTGTCTCTCTTTTTCTTAGGTGGCTTCTTAGCTTTCTTCTTGCTTTTTGAATCCACCCTCGAATCTCCAGCAACCATAGCTTAGTCTTTGGAAGGTTTGATGGTGCCCATCATCACCAATTTATCTTGTTCTTGTGTGAGAGATTCCATGAAATATACAAGACTAGGCATCTTCCAGGCTCGAGCTATCAACTTTGTGGCATAGAAGGTTGAAACAAACACTGAATAGTCAGGGCCAAGCTTTGAGAGTATGGCCAAGACCAGCTGATCATCCTTATTTTCGATCCCACATTGTTTTAGCTGCAAAACAAGTGCTTTGAACTTGGAGAAATAGAGTTGCAGGGATTCAAAGCTATTTGGACTCAGGGAGATCAGTTCATTTTCAATTTGATGTCCCCTCATCTCATTTGTATTTCCAAAAATATCAGTAAGCTTCTCCCATACTTCATTCGGTGATGTCAATCCATTAAGATGGAAAAGGAGGCCTCTGGATATGCTCAGACACAGGAGACCATATGCCTCATCCCTCCTATTGTGCCATTTAATTTTCTCTGCAGCTGCATTGGGCTCTGCTTCTGTTGCTATAGTCACTCTGTAGAGGCCTTTCGCTCTCAACAGTATCTCCATCTCTGCTTTCCATTCAAATAAATTAAATGGAGTCAAGATGATCTTCTGAGATTGATCCATAGCTCAGAAATTGTCCCGGCAGTTTGTAGAATGCTCCCAATCAATGATGTCGAACCTGCAAAACAAATTTGAAGGATAGAAATCAATCTAAAAAGGCTCTAATACCATGTGGAAATTGAACCCAGTGATAGAACAATTACACTCACAACAATTATCAATTGTACATGCAAAATTACTCACAAAAGAGACTGAATATGGAGCTGAACACTAAACTGTATTGAATAAGTGTACAATAGCCAACCTTGTGAAGCCATAGGCTGCCACAATAAATAATTACATGAGAAATTCGAATGCATGAAGAGGAAATTCAAATCTAGTCAAAAGCAAGCTTACTAAATCTAAGCAAATCCCCCACAGGTGCATAAAGCAGTTTCCAAAACTGTCAAGGAGCTCACGAATTGGAAAAATCAATTAGGAAAGCTAAAGGGTAATGGAAGGACAACTCATACATGCTTTTCATAGGATAAAAGAGTGGAGTATGTGGAGGACAAAAAACAAGTTAACCTCACCTAGTCAAACTTTCCTAATTGCCTTAAAACACTGAAAAAGCAGGCAATAAAGCAGAAAAAATAGAAGGGCGCTAGGGAGGCTAGGAATAAAGAAGATTTGATTCCAGGAGGTTTCCCAAGTGCTCCATGAGTCAAAATTAGCAAGTTTGACCACTATGGATGTGTAGATGACAACTTGCATAAGGTGGACCATGGAAACTAGGAAAATAAGACAAAAATGGATTAATTAATGTCTAAGGTAGCTAACTATGGGTTGATTATTCTAACAAGGAGTACATTGGACAAATCCATTTGAAGAGATCTATCTGTCTATCCAATCAGATCTGAAATATTCCAAGTTTTGAAAATTAGGGTTTCTATGAAAAACCCTAGATCAGCCAGCTCTGGAACCAGGACGGACAACTCAAATCGGTAAGATATAATCTTTTGCTATTTCCATTTGATATTCTCATTTCAAAGTGATCTATCACATCAGCTTGATGATAAGCTTGGTGAAGTTGAAAACTTCCAAGTATGGAAGTATATGATCTCCCTAAAGAAATGAATTGGACACCTACATGAGTAGAGAGGTTCTAGTTCCAGAGGGAGATGAGGCTCAAAGCCTTACTCAAGAAGAACTTGGTCAAGGCCAAGAAGATCATTGCTGATTCAGTCATGAATTAACTTGTATTACAGGTGTCTCCCCAAAGACACCGAAGATGTTTTATTCCTTGGCCAAGATATTTTAAGGGAAGAACATAAATCAAAATATGACTTTGAGAAAATAGTTGAAGGAAGTGAAGATCCAAAATGCAGAGACCATGCAGTCATACTTTACAAGGGTCTCTCAAATCAAAGAACAACTTGAAGTGGTAAGTGAAGAATGCAGAAGTGGTGATGGCCACCTTGAATGGCCTCCCAGGATCATGGGATTCATTCATGTGAGGAATGTGTGCCAGAAGGAAGTGATTACTTTCAGTAGACTTCGAGATAACAAGAAGCTCGACTCATAAGAAGAGAAGAGAAGATGGGAGAAACTAAAGGTCAAGCTCTCACCATCCAAAGAAGATCCCTCAATCGATGGGGAATATGAAGATCTCAACTCTTGAAGAACTTCTTATCCACCTTAGCATTTGGATAAGAAATGATGCTATTATGAATGAAGAAGACGATGAAGCTGAAGACTCAAGGAGTATACCCACGAAACAAATAAAGATAAGTATTCAATTGTCATTCCATGATATTGTTTTGTTATGCATTTGTTATATTCAGTTGATGTATTATGCATGATAGGATGTTTGCATTAATGAAAGTATACTACTAATATGCATGTGATGGGTAAGTAGCTCATGGTGCTATACAACTCTCCATTGCTACTTATTTAGAATGAAACCTCTTTGCTAACATATTGGATTAGTGCACACTCACAATGTTGTCTTGGTAGAGATGGAAGGCATCTAGAAAGTTTCAGTGAGATATGGATGAATGTTGTATTGGCTAAAGTAGTTGCATGATCATATATTTATGCATAAGTATTTTCCAGTATGAATATTCCTTATGAAATGTTCTAACCATACAAATGCATTTGACTTGTAGGAAATATCACATACATAATCGCTTGCAAGCAAAGAAGGATGAAACTTGTTCTGAAGAACAAGTGACGATAGTTCAAGATGAAGAATAATATGATGAATACAGTGACATCATTGATGCATAATCTTCCAACTATGAAGAAGTAACCAAGAAGATCAGTTCAAGAAGAATGATGTCTAGGATGCAGTATCGAGACCTAAAGAGAAGTTTGTAGTTCCATCATGCAGTAGATGGAAACATCGTGGGATACAAAGCAATATTCGTAGCATGAGGCTTCTCACGAAAACAAGACATAAACTAAGAAGAGATATTTGCAGCCACTGGAAGTGAAGTCACATGACATGCATAATCATTTGTGCAAATGAAAGATGGAATTGTACGAGTTCAGAAGACACCCATGGGATAACACATACATGATGAGCTTGATGAATATCTTAACCTTTGCTACAAGGTTGATAAAGGATGACAAGCTCACAGATGGATGTGAAAAGAACTTTTGAAAAAGTTCAAAATAGAGGATCTTGGTATACAATGATCCTAGATGGATACTACTTGTCACTCCGGTAGAGAATATTTCAGTGCATAGAGTACGGAAGACAGAGGGAGTATGATGCTCCGCTTCAGAGGGAGTGACTGCAGAAGATTCTGAGGTTCGACATGGTATGGTAGAATTGACAGCTTTCTATCCAGTTTGGGCTTTACCAAGAGTAAAGCAGATTCCAACCTTTACTACAAGGTTGAAGATGGAAACCCAGTGATGCTTCTACTATATGTAGATGATCTATTTGTGATAGGTATAGATGGGTTGATTGCTGATACGAAGAGAAAGCTTGCTGCTGAGTTCGAAATGAAGGACTTGGGGATGATGCATTACTTTCTAGGTATGGAGATGTGGCAGAGTATAGATGGAATCTTCCTTGGACAAGGGAAGTATGCAGTAGAGATCCTGAAGAGGTTTGGGATGATGGACTGCAAGGCTATGACCACACCAATGGCATCGAACCTGAAGCTATTGAGTGATGCTTCATCAGAGTCGGTTGATACTATGTTGTATCATCAGATGATTGGGTCATTGATGTACCTGACAAACATGAGACCAGACATTTGCTTTTTCGTGAACACCTTGAACCAATTCTTGGCAGATTCAAGAAGTGTTCACTTGATTGCTGAAAAGCATATTCTGAGGTACCTGAAGGGTACAATTGATTTTGGGCTCAAGTACAATGCGAATCAAAAGATTAACTTGGAAGGTTATGTTGATTCAGATTGGGCAGGAAATGCCATTGACTGAAAGAATACTTCAGGGTGTTGCTTCAATATGGGATGAGGTGTGATCTCTTGGTTTAGTAGGAAGCAATCCTGTGTGGAACTAAGTACAGCTAAAGTAGAGTATGTCACAGATTGTTTAGCTAGTTGTGAGGCAGTATGGCTATGGAAGCTACTATCTGATATATTTGATCTCCAGTTGGATGCTACTTGTATACATTGTGACAACCAAAGTTGTGTGAAGTTGTCAGAGAATCCAATTTTCCATGACAAGTCGAAGCATATCGAGATCAAGTACCACTATATCAGGGATATGGTGCAGAGAGGAGCAGTGAAGCTCCAATATGTTGTGATGGAGGAACAGGTAGCTGATGTATTGACAAAGCCATTGGCTAGGATGAAGTTCGAGTACTTTAGGGAGAAGCTTGGTGTTCTCCAGATCGAGGTTTCCTCCAAGGAAAAGTGATGAGTCCCAAAGCCATTCTGAGGAGCAGGTCAGATGTAAGGGCTGAGCCATTCTGTCATGGTGAGAGGATTGGTTCCTTCCATGTCAGATATGAGTGTTGAGATCCATAGCCATTCTGACGAGTAGGTCAGGTATAAGGACTGAGCCATTCTGTCATGGTGATAGGGTTTCTCCCTTCCATGTCAAATATGAGTGCTGGCCATTCTGTCGAGTAGGACAGATGTAAGGGCAATTGCCATTCTAGGAATGGAGGCACCTGGTCAGTTACCAGGAACACTTAGTCTAGGAATGAGTAGCCATTTTGATGTGACAGAGGGATGTGTTCCCACTTGATCAGATGTAAGGGCTTAACCATTCTATCATGGCTAAAGGATTAAGTTCCTTCCATGTCAGATGTGAGTGTTGGCCATTCCGATGAGCAGGTCGAATATAAGTGCAACTGCCATTCTGAGAATGGAGGCACCTGGTCAATTACCAGGTAGCTCAGTCGAAGATTGGGGGAAATTATGATGTGATTGTAGGATTGGTTCCTACAAGATTAGATATGAGTGCAAGCCCTTCCATCATTGTGAGCAGGATGTGTTCCCGCCTGGATGGATGTGAGTGCTGTGCCTTTTCACAGATGATAGTAGATGTGCCTATCATGCTGGTGATTGTAAGTGCAGTGCCATTCCACAGATGATAGTAGATGTGCCTATCATGCTGGTGGATTTGAGTGCAGTTCCATTCCATAGATGATAGTAGATGTGCCTATCATGATGGTGGATGTGAGTGCAGTGCCTTTCCACAGATGGTAGTAGATGTGCTTACTATGCTGGTGGATGTGAGTGCAGTGCCTTTCCTCAGATGGTAGTAGATGTGCCTACCATGCTGATGGATGTGATTGCAGTGCCTTCCCTCAGATGATAGTTGTTTGTGCCTATCATGCTAATGGATGTGAGTGCAGAGCCATTTCATAGATGGTAGTAGATGTGCCTACCATGTTGGTGAATGTGAGTGCTGGTCCTTTTTGATATGATTATAGGATTGTTTCCTACATGGTTAGATGTGAGTGTTGGGCGTGACTTTCTGACCAGTAGGTCAGATATAAGTGCTGGGCAAAGACCTACATGATGGCTAGGCCTACAACTAGCATGAAAAAGGGCTGGTTCTATAGAACTTCCTATGACGAGAAGAATCATGAGATAGCACCGGTGATGATCCAGATCGAGTGATGATCTAGATCCAGTGATGATGATCTAGCGGTGATGATCGAGATCTAGTGATGATCGAGATCCAGTGATGATAGCCAGTGATGATCCAGATCGAGTGATGATCTAGATCTAGTGATGATGATCCAGCGGTGATGATCCAGATCGAGTGATGATCAAGATCCAGTGATGATAGCCAGTGATGATCCAGATCGAGTGATGATCCAGATCTAGTGATGATGTCTAGTGATGATCCAGATCGAGTGATCATCCAGATCCAGTGATGATGTCCAGTGATGATGTCTAGTGATGATCCAGATTGAGTGATGATATAGATCCAGTGATGATGTCTAGTGATGATCTAGATTGAGTGATGATCCAGATCCAGAGATGATGCTCCAGAGATGATCCAGATCGAGTGATGATCCAGATCCAGAGATGATGTCTAGTGATGATCTAGATCGAGTGATGATCCAGATCCAGAGATGATGCTCCAGAGATGATCCAGATCGAGTGATGATATAGATCCGGTGATGATGATCCATATTGAGTAATGATCTAGATCCAATGATGATGATCCAGATCGAGCAATGATCCAAATCCAAATGAAGATGACTTACAAATGAAGATGACTTGAAGATGAAGATGACCTGAAGATGACGAAGACCTGACGATGACCTAGATGACACAAATAAGAAGACTTGTGCTGATAATTTGTGTTGAAAGAATACCTTCCTAGTTAAGAGGGAGTGTTGATGTATTTGTAACTTTGGAATGTATTCATCTGTATTTATTATGTATTGTAACCCGATGTTTATTCCGGGATGTATTGTAATATATTTGAGTCATATCATACCCCAATGTTTATTCCAGGAAGTCTTTATAATGATAAAGTCATGTCAAGTCATTGTGGGTAACTCCTATTAGTCAAGGGTTAAAGTCCCCATAGTTGTGTGGCCCTTGGGTTATTAGACTATCCTAGTGAATTTGACCCTAGGTGAGTCATTGTAAGTCAGGGAAATAGTCCCCACCATTGTGTTACCCTCCTATTTGTCGGAGGAGGCAAAGTCCCCACAAGTGGTGGGGCACTAGGGTTATTAGACACTCCTAGAGATGTCGGCTCTAGTAAGTAATTGTTAAGTGAGGCCGACATGTTGGAGTGCACTTCAAGTGAACGAAAGAATATAAATAGAGAGTGAGCCTCTCTATTTATCTCACTTGCAACACTCACACTCACTCATTGGGGCGCATGAGTGAGAGAGGAGAAGCTCTCTCAGTGAGAGAGAGAGAGACTGCTACTGTTGGGAGATCATCTTAATGCTTTTGGATTTTACTGTTTTGGTGTTGATTCTATCTTTGAGGAAGTTGCAGGGTTTTCTCCTTTATGGTTTCCCCAAGGAAAACTCTTTGTGTCTCTTGTCTCTTGTGATGTGCTTATGTTTTATTGATGTGCTTATTGTTCTCTCAGTGAAAAGATCCTAAGATCATAATGCTAGCTTATATGATGAAAAACTAACAGCTCCAATATGTTGCGATGGACGAACAGATAGCTGATGTGTTGACAAAGCCATTGGATAGGGTGAAGTTTGAGTACTTCAGGGAGAAGCTTGGTGTTCTCCAGATCAAGGGTCCCTCCAAGGGGAAATGATGAGACCTAGAGCCATTCTAACATGGTGAGAGGATTGGTTCCTTCCATGGTCAGATGTAAGGGTTGAACCATTCTATCATGGTGAGAGGATTGGTTCCTTCCATGTCAGATGTGAGTGTTGATCCATTTTGATGTGACTATAGGATTGGTTCCTACATGATCATATATAAGCGTTGAATGCCATTCTTGGAATGGAGGCATATGGTCAATTACCAGGAAGATCAGTCTGGGACTGAGGGCCATTCTGATGTGACTATAGGATTGGTTCCTACAAGGTCAAATGTGAGTGCAGAGCCGTTCTGACATTGGTTTTCAGATGTAAGTGCAGATCCCTTCTGACATTGGTTGTCAGATGTAAGTGTAGAGCCCTTTCGGTATGAAGGATTGGTTCCTTGCATGGTCGAATATAATTACTGAGCCTTTCTGACATTGCTGTCAGATGTAAGTGTAAAGCCTTTCAGCATGGAGGATTGGTTCCTCGCATGGCTGAGTGTATGTGCCGAGCCTTTTCGACATTGGTTGACCGATGTGAGTGCTGGGCCTTTTTGACAGGGTTGTGGGAGGTGTTCCCACATGGTCATATGTGAGTGTTGGGTGTGCCTTTTTGATATGATTATAGGATTAGTTCCTACATGATTAGATATAAGTGCTGGGTGGGCCATTCTGACTTAGGGTTAGATATAAGTGTTGGAAGAAGACCTGCATGGAGGCTAGGGCTACAACTAGCATGAAAAAGGGCTGGCTCTGTATAACTTCACGTGAAAAGAAGAATCATGAGATAGCACCCGTAATGATCTAGTGATGATGATCCAGTAGTGATGATCTAGATCAAGGGATGATCGAGATCCAATGGTGATGCTCCAGAGATGATCCAGATCGAGGGATGATCCAGATCTAGTGATGATGATCCAGATCGAGTGATAATCCATATCCAGATGAAGATGACTTGCAGATGAAGATGACTTGAAGATAGAGATGACTTGAAGGTGAAGATGACGAGGAATCGACGATGATGTAGATGATACAGAGAAGAAGACTTGTGCTGATAAATTGTGTCGAGAGAATACCTTCCTAGTTAAGAGGGAGTGTTGATGTAATTGTAACTTCGGACTGTATTCACTTGTATTTCTTATGTATTATAACTCGATGTTTATTTCAGGATGTATTTGTAATGTACTTGAGTCATGTCATGCCCCGATGTTCCTATCGGTAGTTTCTATAATGTAAAAAAATTCATGTCAAGTCAAGGTGGGTAACCCTCCTATTGTCTAAGGGTTAAAGTCCCCGCAGTTCCAGGGCACTAGGGTTATTAGACTCACCTAGTGAAGTCGACCCTAGTTGGGTTTAGTCAAGTTAGGAATTATTATAAATAGAGAGCTGTCCTCTCTATTTATCATACACTCACTCACACTCAGTTGTAGCGCATAGCTAAGGAAGAGGAAGACACTGGGGCAAGGAAGAAAGAAGGTTATTGCTGTCGGGAGATCATCTTACTATTTTGGGTTTTACTTTTGGTGCTGATTCTATCTCTGAGGAAGTTGTGGGGTTTTCTCCATTTATGGTTTCCTCGAGGAAAAACACTATGTTCATTGTCTCTTGTGTTTGATTGTTGTGCTTGTTATTCTCTCAGTTAAATATCCTAATGTAATGCTATCTTAATGTTAAAAATCTAACATGACTAAGATTAGATTCCTCCCTAGCTCACTCATTTAGGCATTTTGTCACTTGGTGGTCCATTTGAAGCCGCCTACTTTCATCCTTAGCATCGTGCCTTTATAGGTGGTGCATAGGTAGGCGTTGCCCCAAAGGTGGGTGCACCCCTTTGCTAAGCACACACTAGATTTGGGCCAATGTGCTAACTTTCCACTAGATGGTGCACTTCCAACCCACGCGCGTGCGTTCATTAGTTGTTAGTTCGTCAAGCTCTGTCTTAGTTGGGCATTGATCATAGCTTCTAGAGGTGCTTTTCCATCATGTCCGAACACCCTAAGTGTGTCTGTTCAATGAGTGCACCAATGGTTCATTGCTTCATGGTGTTGGGCACATCTTCCATGGGCACTCGGTCCAACATACTGAAAATTCAATTGGGCACTTCCACCAAGCATGTACTTCCTAGCGACCAGTGTGGTGCCAGGCACACTTCTTTTAGAGCACTTGGGTAGTTTTTCCTTGTTCATCCGTGCTTCCTCCCAAGGTGTGTCCAATAGTTCACTTAAGTGCTTAGGCTCCGTCGCATTATCCTACACCAATCGCCAACATGTTGCCGAGGTGACACACCCATGGGCTTGTGAGGCTCCACTTGTTTAAGTGTGGGATTTGTTTATGGCAGTGCACCCATACTTGGTCCAAGTGCCACTCCTTGTTTCGTCTCTTGGCTAAGGTGCCACTTTCCAAGTCTTGTTAACTGAACACTCGTCTTTCCTAAATGGGCACCCAATCCAGCTTCTTGGGCAGGAGTGCCCACCTCCCTTGGGCGTGAGGTTCATGGCTATAACAAACTCCCACACTTAAGCTTGTTTCCATCCCGACAACGTCTCTAAGTAATACCTGTACCTCGAAACTACATTGCAAATGTTGTATGTGACCATCACTACTCCATGCATTTTTTTCAGTCCACCATTGTTGTCGCAACATTTTGGTTAGTCTTCCATTGTTGTCACAACAAGGTGAGCTTCCTAAGAAACTCTTCCATGTCCAAGGATCCCAACCTCTTACTCTGCAACTCATACTAGAATCATTTCATCATGGCTATGTTTGTTGTACACCCAATGAGTGGACCAATTGGGTAGCTAGTACAATCGTGATGTCTACCTCATGAGACAAACTTCATTTTTTCTAAAACCACCTTTCCTGAGCTCTTTTTAGCGTCCTCAAGCCAACTGTGTTTGTATACAAGTCTTCCAATCTTGTTTTTCCTTTGGTAGATTTATCTTTCAAGCTTGCCTTTCAAAGGCGCATAGGGCCTCTATGCCATTTCCAATGGCAGTGATCCCTTGCTTTGCTTCCTCAAGCAATGCAAATTGGTGGGTGTTTCCATTGACCACCACCTTCAAAACCTCATTCACACAAATACCTTAGTGCAATTTCTATTCTACGTCATTGTACCCAAGCCCTCCCAACCAAGCCTGAGTTAGTTCGGCCTCAACAATTTCGAACACAAGTGTGCTTACGACTGTCTCAAATCTGTCATTGTTGAGTGCTCCTGACAAATATGTTTCCTTCATTTTTCATTTTTTGCAGTCTCTTCTCATCCCTTCTCTTATCACCTATACTTGACCCTATGAACGGATCACTTGTCTTGCTCCTACAATCTTCTTGATGCGGTAAGCCCTCTAAGACAACCAATGTTTCTTGTATTTCTTGCATTTGAAGAATACCCAATTTTGCAATAAATTCCTTGGTCTCTTCTTCATTTGCTAAATTAGAATTCTGCTCACTTTCCAAGTGTGCAAGGACTGCCTCCACTTTGTTTGGAGAACAACCCACTTGTTGCAATTTTTTTGGTGACAGCTTTGATTCCAATATGATTATAGCATGAGTGCAAAACACCAAGATATTTGTCACATCACGTGATGGGTAATCTTCACTGGTGTTTCCTTCAACACTTATGGCTACCTCCAAAATTTTTCATTCATCCACTTGGCCTAGGACCTCCTCATGTTGCACCTCGTCAAGGATCAACTTGACTGAAACACCATTGTCTTGGTTGGATGATGACGTTTCCAACGTGCTTCTTATAGTGGCCTCTGCGGTCATTGTTGGTGCAAGAACTAACTTGCCTCCATGTTGTTGTGAAGCGTCCCCTGAATTGCACAATGACTCAACCTCCTAAAAAATGGAGTTCGCTTCTTCTTCTAACAAGGCTAGCCTTCTTAGCGAAGAATGATTAAATTCTTTAGTTGCGCTTGGCTCATTCTCCTTAACTAAATTCTAGTTTTTCCCCATGCTGCATTGAAGCAATTCTTTGGATGTTCCTGGTTCTTCAAATACCTAAATTGAAGGCACTCGTGGTCTATATCCAAACTTCCCTTGTTGCTTCATTGGCATACTCCATGCTTCAGTATTACTCAAGAATACCAAATGACTAGCATGCAGAAATGGCATGGCTTGAGACAACCGAATAAAGTCCTATCCAAGGATCAACGGATGATCGTCTAGTGGAACAAATTTCAACTCTAAGTTGTCATACCATATTCTAACTTGAATGGGCATTGCACTTATCCTCCAAGTCACCAATTTCACTCCCAAATTTACAACCTTCATTAGAGGAAATTTGAGGTCTAAAATGGGCCTCTTAAGGAAAATGATAAAATAATAGTTAAAATAATAAAATAATAGTTATTAATTTTGGAGGAAGAATGAAAAAAACTACTTTTTTGTTCGTATTTTTAACATATCTCCCTGTCTTTTTACTCAAATTTCGAGCGGGAGAGCTCATTGGATGCAGAATTTAATTTCACATCCAATGAGTACCCACATTGCATACTTTTTGATGGACCCCGCTACCCCAAAAACAAGAAATGCCTGAAAAAACGTGATGATGACATCATCATCACGTTTTTTCAGGTATTTCTTATTTTTGGTGTAGCAGAGTCTATCAAAAGTATGCAGTGTGGGTACTTGTTGGATACAGAATTAAATTCTGCATCCAACAATCTCTCCCTCCTTAAATTTGAGTAAAAGCACAGGGAGATATGTCGAAAATACGAACAAAAAAAGTAGTTTTCTTTTATGACAAATATGTCAATTCAACCATTATGGTTGACTCATTTTAATCAACTTCTATTGGTTCTTGAATTCCAACTCACAAAATTTATTGTTGGCCCGTTTTCTTATAAGGCCCATTTTAGACCCCAAATTTCCTCTAATGAAACTTTCCTTGACTGAATTCTAGTTCCCTATGGAGGGATGTCGCAATCTTGTTGCTCACCAAGTTATGAGCAATAGCCATGTCAACTAACATAGAAAATTTTCTTTCTTGCAAACTATCGTCTTGACTTCCTGTCATTTCGCTAAGGAAGGCCTCCAATTACTTCATTGCTTCAGAAATCACGCCTGAATGTTGAGGTGCTTCCTCTTAGGATATTTAGACACTTAGGAGTTAGCTAAGATCAACTTGTGTAATATATCCGTTAGGTAAAAGTGTGTTTCTTTAGTATGCATTAGTATGCATTTGTAAATATTCTAATCCGGCGGTCATTATATGTTCTATACATAGAGTGATTCGACGGTTCAACTTTTCTTAGATCATACCTACCATTGATCCATGGCTTAACACCCGATTGGTCTATGATCTCTATTTAAAGAGCATAGAGGGTCCTTGGCTAGTTGATCGATTATGAGAAGCTCATACATAACTTTCTTTCTTTTACATAATAAATTGCTCCAAGTAGCTATTTGGCTGGGGCCACGGACTGTTTTCCTCTCGAGGGTTTTAACCACGTGACAAACATCGGTGTGTTGATCTATGATCTATTTGTGTGAAGTGGTTGCTGAAGGTGTTCAGTCTTTTGGGAGTACCCTGTTTACCCGAACATGGTATCAAAGCTTTTATGAAGAGTCGCTTTTGGTTTTGATGAAGATCTGGAGCCGGTGTTGCCGAAAGTTTGAAAGGGTTTTTGTTTCTGGATTTTTTGTGTATTTTTGGCCTATGGGAGCTATTCCATTGCGTCCGGACCACTGTTTCCATTGGGAAATAGTTTTCGTTTCACCGAAAACAGTTTTCATTTGCTTTAAAAACACCCATTTCAACAAATTTGAAGGGATAATGTTACAGTGATGGATTTGTTTTTTCTTAAATCTCTCATATTTTATCAGTTTATTATTAGATCTTTTCTATTTTAGTCTCGGACCGTTGCCTTCCTTGATTGCGTATTCTCTTTGCTATGCACCTTGCGTGATCGCGTCGAATCAAGAATAGTAAGGGAAAGTTTTTTTTTCTTGTCTTCTCAGCTACGTATGCTCTTTGTCGTGCACCTTGTGCAATCACGGCAAATCCGAAACAGCGAGAAAAATTCAAAACGTATACTTTCTAGGTAAGCTAACCAAGATCTAACCCCATTGTGTGGAAAAGGTTTTTTTGTGTTTTTCATTTTTTTTGTGATTTGCAGAAAAAGAAAGCAAGCATGGAGAATGAGAGAGAAGAGTTTAAAAAAAAAAACCCCTTTCCTCTTTCCATTATTTTACGTACCTTTTAAACATAGCTCACTTGGTCCAAAGTTGTTTTATTACTTAATATGTCTTGAGTTCAAGTCTTATTAAGCTACTTTTTAGTGTATGCAATTTCTATTTTCAAGTTACTTTATTGTAAAAATGCATCTCACATAAATAAAATAAAATAAAAATTGAGTCACTTAAGTCTTTTAATTTATTGTCGCACTATTTAAAAGTCACATTATTGTAAAAGTGAACATCACTTATTCTACAAAAGTGATTCACTTCAAAGCAACTTTATTGTAAAAGTGATTGTCAAAGGTTGATCTTGGGAAGAGGGGGCTTCTTTTTTTAGTTGGTCAAGTTAATATCTACCACGTCACTATTGGGGACATCTTCAACATTTTCTTTGATCAAGCATAACTTCATCATCCAGAATCAGTTTTAAGTGTCATTTTTTTAAAACTGCATATTTTTTCGAGCTATTTTCATCTAGATAGTTAGTTTCTGTTCCTTCAGCCATTATTTTATAGTATGGCCACCCCTTGTGATATTATACTTACAAGTTCTAACTATTTCTCATGGAAATCTCGTATGGAGGATGTTCTATGAACTAGGGGACTTTTTTGGATAACCTCAAGGAAAGAAACAGAATCCACTGATGATGATAAGAAAATTAAATGGGAAAATAGATGTGATGAAGCTCATGGATTGAATGGGATGTCAATCTCTACTGATTTGCGATTCCACATATCTGGAATTGATGAACCTGATATAGCTTGGGAAAAGTTGGAATCTATGTTTGGTAAACACAATGAAATTCGAGGTCATCAGCTTGAGAATGAGTTGCTTTCCTTGAATCCAAATGATTTTTCATGCATTCAAGACTATTTATCTAAGTATAAAACTCTTTGACTATTATGTGCAGAATGCAAGATTAAGAAGAAGACAAACAATGTATTTATCATATTATTTCAAAACATGGACCTGCATATTCTGTTTTTGTATCTACATTCTACTCCATGAAAGAATCTTTGACTACAGCTAGCTATCAAGAGCCTAGCCTTGAATCCTTTTATGATTATTTAATTAGAGATCAAGATAAGCGCATTCATCTTAGAATAATTAACAATGCAGATACATCTGGGAAAGCCTTATTGTCCCAACAGAAAGAAAAGTCCAAGCCTCCCAAGAAACAGAATTTTCGCAATAATAAGCAAAACAACAAGGGTCCCAAACCCTCTCAGTCAACTCCTTTAAAAAATGACAAAGGATCCAACTTATTAGAGAAATTTTGGGGTCTAAAATGGGCCTCCTAAGGAAAATAATAAAATAATAGTTAAAATAATAAAATAATATTGATTAATTTTGGAGGAAGAAAGAAAAAAACTACTTTTTGTGTTCGTATTTTCGACATATCTCCTTGTGTTTTTACTCAAATTTCGATCGGGAGAGCTCGTTGGATGTGGAATTTGATTCCGCATCCAACGATTACCCACACTGCATACTTTTAATGGACCCTGCTACCCCAAAAACAAGAAATACCTGAAAAAACGTGATGATGATGTCATCATCACGTTTTTTCAGGTATTTCTTGTTTTTGGGGTAGCGGGGTCCGTTAAAATTATGTAGTGTGGGTACTCGTTGGATACGAAATCAAATTCCGCATCCAACGAGCTCTCCCGATCGAAATTTGAGTAAAAACACAATGAGATATGTCGAAAATACGAACAAAAAAAGTAGTTTTTTTTAATAACAAATATGTCAATTCAACCATTATGGTTGACTTATTTTATTGAAATTCTATTGGTTCTTGAATTCCAACTCACAAAAACTTATTTTGGCACGTTTTCTTATAAGGCCCATTTTAGACCCCAAATTTCCTCTAATGCGGCAAAAAGGAAAGAAGACTGAGCGTCATTGCAATTTTTGTGGGAAAGATAATCATGATGAATCTAAGTGTTTTAAGAAAATGGCCGCCTTGGAAGCAGCAATGAAGAAGCACCACATTAGCCTAGATTTGTCTTCAGAATCTACCCCTCATGGACATGCACTTTGTGCTTCTGGTTACTCTTATACTGCATCTTCTTCTTTTACTTTAATTGAATGGCTCATTGATTCTGGAGCATCTTATCATATGGCTAAGGATAAAACCATCTTTTCTAATATGCATGAATGTAACACCAAACAAATATTTGTTGGTGATGATAGATCTCTAAGTGTTGTAGGATCTGAAATAGTTCCAGTAGAAAATGGTCATTTCAGTGATGTACTATGTGTTCCAAAAATTTCCTGCAATTTGTTATCAGTCTATCAAATTACTCATTCAGGTGAAGGTAAAACTGTGTCGTTTACACCTCACTGGATTGTAATCAAATATTTTAAAAATCCTCAAAATATCCTTGCTAATGGAACTATTGATGATATTACTAGGTTGTACAAATTTAACAACTTTGGGTCATCACCTTTTCCTTCAGTTTTTGTTGCTCATAGTGATAACTTGAGCAAACTTTGGCATGAGCAATTTGGTCACTTAAATTATCGCTCTTTGCAACAACTATGTAAAGACAATATGGTGACTGGTCTTTCGCTGGTATCTTTCAAGCATGGTGTTTGTTCCCATTGTGTACTCGAAAAACATCATCAGGACAATTTTGACAAACGTGCCTCTTGGCACGCCTCGGTTCCCTTGGAGCTTGTGCATAGTGACTTGTGTGGCCCTCTTCCATCTGATTCATTTTCTGGTTTCAAATATTTATTAACTTTCATTGATGACTACTCCAGACGCACTTGGGTTTACTTCCTAAAACTTAAGAGCGAAGTATTTAACATGTTCTTGGCCTACAAGGCCCTTATTGAAAAACAATCTGGTCATCAAATTATTAAGTTAAGATCTGATAATGGAGGAGAATATGTTAACAACAAGTTCACTACTTTTTGCACTGAACAAGGAATCCAACAACAACACACTATTCCATATACACCAAAACAAAATGATGTAGCTGAGTGGAAGAACCGCACTTTAAAAGAAATGGCTAATTGTATGATCCAATCTAAGGGACTAACTCTTCAATATTCGGTTGAGGCCATAAATTGTGCAAATTACATAGTTAATCGCACACCCACTAAAGTTTTACAGGGTATAACACCGGAAGAAGCATGGAGTAAAATTAAACCAGATGTAAGTCACTTTTGTGTGTTGGGTTGTGAAGCATGGGCTGACATTCTGAATGAAAAACATAAAGCATTGCAGCCTAAAAGTGAAAAGTGCATATCTGTTGGATATTCTAAAGATGTAAAAGGTTATAGACTTCTTCAGCCACATTCTCATGATATAATCATTAGAAGAGATGTTAAATTTGATTAAAATCTCTTGGCCTGCGAGCCTAACTTGGCGGGTGTGCCATCTTTGGCCTGCGAGCCTGATTCAGCGATTGTTCCTTCTTCTTCTTCTTTTTCTTCTTCTAGCTTCCTTGACAGGTTTCCAACTCCAGTTTCTAATGATTACAGTGAGGATGAAAATCCACCTTCTCCTGCTCATGTTCCTCCAATTTCACCAGCACCAATACTTCCTCGATGGGTCCGTTCAACATGTGAAGTAGCTGGTGATCTTGCCGGTGATCCTAGAGATCAACATCGAACATGTTCTCAGTTTCAGTGAGCCTCTTCTCTTTTGGCTCAAGTTTCCGAGAATCATGATCCAGAAAATTTTGCAGAAGCTTCAGGAAATCTAGATTGGGATGCAACTATGGATGAAGAATATCGTTCCTTAATGGAGAACGATACTTGGGATCTTGTTCCTCTTCCAAAAGGAAGAAAACTTGTTAGCTGTAAATGGGTCTATAGAACTAAGTATGCATCAGATGGAAGTGTTGAAAGACTTAAGGCAAGGTTAGTTGCCAAAGGTTTTTCCTAAGTTGAAGGGATTGACTGCAATGAAACCTTTGCCCCTATAGCAAAAATGAACTCCATCTGCCTTGTTCTTTCCCTTGCAGCCTTACATAACTAGGAATTCCATCAAATGGATGTCAAGTCTGCCTTCTCACATGGTGATTTACATGAGGAAATTTATATGGAACAACCTCCTGGATATGTTTAGAATAACTCTAGCCTTGTTTGTCTCCTTAAGAAATCCTTATATGGCCTTAAGAAAGCTCCTAGAGCTTGGTATGCCAAAATGGATAGCTTTCTCCTTGACATTGGTTTTTCTAGATGCCATTCTGACCCCAATGTCTATACCAAGAAAGTAGGAAACCATCTCATCATACTTGTTCTTTATGTTGATGATTTTATCCTTACTGGTAGTGACCCTAAACTTATAACCCATGTGAAATCCAGTCTTAAGCAAAATTTTGAAATGTCAGACTTAAGACATTTGCATAAGTTTTCTTGGTCTCCAAGTCTTGCAAACCAAAGAAGGAATCTTTCTTTCCTAGTCTAAGTATGCTTGTGACCTTCTTTGTCGCTTCCACATAGAAGGTTGTAAACCAGCCCCTTCTCCCTTCCAGTCTGGAGTCAAACTTTCTGCCACTTGTACTTCTTCTGAAGTAGATGCCACCTTGTATCGTCAGCTTGTTGGTAGTCTTTAATACTTGATTCATTCCCATCCTGACCTTTCCTTTGTTGTTGGCTGTGTTGCCTGTTATATGAAAACTCCTCATGAAAGTCACTGGAAAGCAACAAAAAGAATACTTCGATATATTCGAGGTACAATTCAATTTGGGATTCATTACAGTACATGGGGGAAACCTTTGTTGGTTGGTTTCACTGATTCATATTGGGCTGGCGATCCTGATGATTGAAAGTCTACTGCAGGTTATGTTTTCAGCCTAGGATCTGGCCCTATCACTTGGGCTTGTAAGAAATAACAAGCTCTTTCTCTTTCTTCAGTGGAAACATAATATTGAGCCATAGTTGATGCCAGTCAGGAAGCTTTATGGCTTCAACAGATCCTTTCAGAGTTTGGATTCGAGCAGCAGCAGCCTACTCCACTTTGGTGCGACAATCAAAGTGCCATCAAGCTTTCCAAAGATCCAATTCTACATCCACGCAGTAAACACATTGAGCTACACACGCACTTCATCAGAAATCTTATTCATGATCGTGTTATTAAAGTGCTCTATTTCCCTATAGATGATCAAGTTGTAGACATCTTCACCAAGATTCTTACAGAAGCGAAGTTTTCTAAACTTCGGTCTATGCTAGGAGTTTACGAATGTGTCCTTAAGGGGGGATAGGCTCTAATGCCTCCTGCCTTCTCCTAATAGTGTCACTTTTGTAAATCCTTCAATCCTATCCCAAGTTGTTCTTAAGGGGGGATGTTAGGATATTTAGACACTTAGGAGTTAGTTAAGATCATCTTGTGTAATATCTTCGTTAGGTAAAAGTGTGTTTCTTTAGTATGCATTAGTATGCATTTGTAAATATTCTAATCTGAGGGTCACCATATGTTCTAGACATAGAGTGATCCAACGGTTCAACTTCTCTTAGATCATACCTACCATTGATCCGTGGCTTGACACCCGATTGGTCTATGATCTCTATTTAAAGAGCATAGAGGGTCCTTGGCTAGTTGATCGATTATGAGAAGCTCATATGTAACTTTCTTTCTTTTGCATAATAAATTGCTCCAAGTAGCTATTTGGATAGGGCTATGGATTGTTTCCCTCTCGATGGTTTTAACAACGTGACAAACACCGGTGTGTTGATCTATGATCTATTTGTGTGAAGCGGTTGCTGAAGGTGTTCGGTCTTTTGGGAGTACCTTGTTTACCCGAACACTTCCATTACCATGATAGCTATTAACCGCGTTGTTGGCCCTATTATGGATTCCTTCACTGGACAACTCTTTGCAAAGTGGTCACCTTCGCAAATATAACAGGCTACTTTCTTCTTTTCCAACATCTCTAGTTGCGTCCATTTTTCCTTTTTGCCAGCATTTTCCTTTTCCCTCTCCCCAATTGTTGTTTGGTTTGGAGGAACCTATGACTGATGCATTTCTATTTTCTTTGGTGGAACCAAGTCTTGGAATTCCCTATCCGCTCCATCCTTGATTTCCTCCAACACTCATTCTTTGCGTTCAACATGGTTTTTGACATCATTGGTTCTTCTAGCGAAGTCCCTACCATGTCTGCTATGGAAATTTCCATTTCTACTACCCAACAAAGTTTTAGATTCTCCAGGCGCACTTCAACCATGCCCCACCCTGAGTTAGCCATATAACCGGGTGATCTGCCTTCGTCTTCGACAAGTTAGGGAAATGCCCTTCTTCTTAGCATCGACCTCATCAGTGTGCTCAACCGATATGCTAAGTGAAAATGTCAAATGTCTCCCTTTTCTTGCGCTTTAGTCTATGATTACCATTGCCTACTTTTCACGGCACCCAACCAATCGACTTGCCAAGTTGGTCATGTTATTTTTTCTAAGTTAATTTACTTAGTATCTTTATTTGAAAGAATAACAAGCACACCAATACATCGAAGGTATAGAAGATACACAAGACACAGAGTTTTTCATCGAGGAAACCATAAAGGAGAAAACCCTACAAACTTCCTCAGAATAGTTTCATCACAAAGACAAGCTCACAAGATAGATAAACCCAAGAACAATATGTCTCCAACAGCTTTATGTTCCTCCTCTTCCTCTCTCTCATAAGGCACACATGAGATAGAAAGTGAGTGTGTAACAAATTAGGAGGGATCCTCCCTATTTATGTTCTTTTGTTGAGTTGTTAACTCAACTACTAGGTCGTCCAGGTTACCTTTGGGGAAACCTACCCAAGAATAATTACAAATACATTTTCCTTTATTTAACCTAGGGACTATTTCCCTGACTTACAACAGTGGGTTTACCTCAGTCACCATACACAATGATGTAATCCCAAAAGGAGGAACACACATATCTGATGGGGGTACAAATGTATACAATAGTAATATACATCAGAATATGTTTCAAAGTTACAATTACAATAGCACTCCCTCTTAACTAGGAAGGTATTCTCTCACCACAATCATTAACACATTTGGTCAACATCAGCGAGTCATCATTGTCGTTGCTGCCATTGTCTCATCTTATCCAATCTGTCACATCTATCCATAATTTGAAGTTTCTATAGAGCAAACCCTTTTTCATGTTGGGTGTAATCCTATACCTCATCCAGGTCTTCATCATATCCATGAGCAAGCCATCGTGTAGGTATAGAACAGGAATATTCTTTACATTTCAACTGAAATAACCTGTGTTTCCTACCTTTATCTTTTTGTATCTAGATCATTTATTTTGTCCTACACAAAATAAAACATAACTGAGCACACAAAGCAAAAACCAGATGCAGACCCCTTGTGTTCTATTACCATAGGATTAGGCCAGGATTTTTTCATGTCATCAAGACAACCAACAACTTCTACTATGTGAGAATCACCTAGGAGCACACCCAATGCATTACGTTTCTCCATGGTCAACATGCGTTATACCAGTAATGGAGAACCACCTAGGTGCACCTCAAGTGCTTCGTGACCTTATCATCTCCAACATAGGAACACACACACACACATATATATGAAAGGATTGATTACGACCGAACAACCTACTACACCAGGGATTTTATGTTCCAGGCAACCTCAAGGACTTATTACATATGAAAAAATTGCATCTAGGATTTTTTCCATTCAAACAAACTTTGAGGCGTATTACATTCGAGTAACTTGCGTACCACGTCAAGGCTCCATTTACCCTCGAACAACCCACGAGACTTATTACATTTGAATAACCTACATACCACATCGAGGCTCAATTTACATTCAGATAATCTATCTTAGGATTGATTATGTCTGAGTAACTTGTGTATCATGCCAGGACTTGTATTTACACTCAGGAAACCTATAGACTGAATATGTCTGAGAAACTTGCTACACTAGGGTCTTTTCTGCTTGGATAACCTGTCTCATTTCCCATGTGATATATCATGCATCTGCATCTTTTGGTCTCTCGCTATTTCTAGAATAGAAATGTATCAGGACCAATTACATCCAACGATAACCTATGAGATTCGATAGGACTGATTACATCTAAGGAAAACATACAGGACTGATTATGTCTGAGAACCTATGATCTTTGCCAGGATTTTATGCTCAAACAACCTATCTCTCCTTCTATGCTAGAACTCATCACTCCCTCTTTCTATAGGTCTCGTTCTGGATCTCACCAAGTCTTTCTCTGAAGTACTCAAACTTCACTATGGCTATTTCTAGCATAGAATCACATCAGGACTAATTATGTCCAAGGATAACCTGCGAGCTTCGCCAGGACTTATTACATCTGAGCAACCTACAATATTCACTAGGACGTTTACACTCATATAGCCTGTATCTCCAGCTATGCTAGAATTTGCCACTCACTCTTTCAAGGGGCCTCAATATGGATCACATACTGGAGCTTCACTGCTCCTCTCTACATCATACAAAAATGCAAGTCAGGTCAATCAAATTAGATAGTATCTTTTAAAAACATACTACCTCACAACTAGATGAGCAAGTGGAAACATTTTCTACCTCGGCTGTACTCAGTGCCATGCAGTACTGCATCTTGCCAAACCAGTAGATCATACCGGATCTCAAACTGAAGAAGCCACCCAAGGTGCTCTTCCTCTCAGTGGTGATTCCTGCCCAATCTGAATCAACATAACCATGTAGGTTAGTCTTCTGATTCATATCATACTTGAGCCCATACTCAGTTGTACCTTTCAAGTAGCTCACTACATGATTTTCAACAACCAGGTGAACATGTCTCAGATCCCTTAGGAAATGTCTCAGGGTGTTCACAACAAAGCATATGTCTAGTCTCGTATTCGTCAAATACATCAATGAGCCAATAATCCGACAATACATCGTGGCATCAACTGAATCTAATGAAGCATCACACATAAGATTCAAGTTCAATTCCATAGGTGTGGCTATCGCCTTGTGTTCCAGCATTCCAAATTTCTTCAGAATATCCACTACATACTTTCCTTAACCAAGAAAAATCACATCCACATTCCCTCACACCTCCATGCCTAAGAAGTAGTGCATCATCCCTAGGTCTTTCATTTCGAACTCGGAGGCTTGTCCTCCTTGCATATTCAATGAGTTCAACCTCTCTTGTTAGGAACAGGTCATCAACATATAGTAGGAGCATCACTGGTCTTCCACCTTCAACTTTGAAGTAAAGGTTGGAATCCACTTTACTTGTAGAAAATCCTAGTCCCATTAGTAAGTTGTTCATCCTGTCGTACTATGTCAAGATTTGTGAACTCAGAGATCTTCTGCAGTCACTCCCTCTGAGGTAGAGCATCATTCTCCCTCTGCATTTTTGTACTCTCTGTACTAAAACATTATTTACTAGGGTGACAAGTAGCTTCCTCTAATGTTGATCTTCTATGTATCCATCTAATGTCACTAGATGCCGATATCCTCTATCTTGAACTTTGTTGCAAAGTTCCTCTTGCACCCATCTGTGAGATTTTCATCCTCTATAAGCTTTCATCTTCAACCTTGTAGAAAAGGTTAATATATTCATCACTCTAGGTGATCTTCAAGCTCCTCATGTGCTATCCCACGGGTGCCTTCTTAGCTCGTACAAGGCCTTCTTTAATTTGCACACATGAGTATGACTGTCATGTGTCTCGAATCCTAGTGGTTTCTCTACATACACTTCCTCCTAGACTACACCATTTAAGAATGTTGTCTTGATATCTAGCTGGTGTATCTCCCATCTCATACCTGCATGTATGGATCTAGTGGAATTGTACCTTGCAATTGGTGCAAATGTCTCCTCATAGTCTATGCCTTCTTTCTATGAGAAGCCTTGTGCTACGAATCTTTCATTTTATCCCTCGATGCTACCATATGTTGCATGCTAGATACTATAGATCCATATGGAAGACACTACGGACTTCCCTTCAGGTCTTAGAACCACATGCTAGAGATCATTCCCCATGATCAACTGGTACTCTTTGATCATAGTCTTATTTCATTTCTCCTTGTCTACTTCTTCATGGCTAGCAGGATATGCATGAATGACAGACTGACTCAACAATGCCACATAGTTGGAGTGTGTCTTTCTTACTTTATTTGGAAGTTTCATCATACTTTTCTTTATCTTGGATGATCTCTTGTGCCCAAGCCAATCTTCATTTCTTGAGGTGGATCTATCGTTCTCTTTATATTCTTTTGAAGCTCTTTTCTTTCTCCACGGTGTCTTTGGCCCGAGGAGCTTTAGGTTCCTCTTCTGAACTATTGTTACTTGTTCTTCGGAATGATCTACAAGTCAAGTTCAGTTGCATGATTAGAAACATTTCATTATTTCCAAAACATATTAATCTGATGCATCAAGTTATATGTCACACAATCATGCTACTATCTTAGCCAATGCTACAACATTCATCCACATCCCATATACATACGGTAACTTCTAGATTCCTTCTACCCTAGTGTTATTAAGAGTGTGTACTATTACCAATATGTCAACAAAGAGGTTTCAATCTATATAAGTAGCAATGGAATGGTGTACAACATCATTGAATTCTTACCCATCATGTGCAATTTAGTAGTATAAATGCAAACACTCAAACATGCATAACAAATCAACTGAATATAAACAAGTGCACAACCAAAAAATATCATGAAATGGAAATTGAATACTTATCTTTGTTTTTTGGGTGGGTAGACTCCTTCTTGATCCTTATGTCCTTGCAAGAATAACTGGAGTCTTTTACTTCATTATCTTCTTCATTCACAATTGCATCATTTCTTATCCAAATGCTGAGATGGATAAGAGGTTTTTCATGAGTTGAATCCTTCTAGATTAAAGTACATATTCCTCATCACTTGAGTTATATTATATTTCTTCTTTGAATCATGAGTGCTTGATATTTAGTTACTCCGATCCTCTCTTCTCTTGTTATGAGTCAATATTCTTCTTGTGTGCACTCTTCCTAGAGTCTGTTGAAGGTAATCAACTTCCTTTTGGCACATATTCCTTGAATCAATGAATCCCATGATATTGGGAGGCCATTCAAGGTGGTCATAATAATATCTTCTTCTTCTTTGACCAATTCAAGTTGTTCCTTGAATTAAGAAACCCTTTTGAAGTAGGACCGCATGGTCTCTGAGTTCTGTATCTTCACATTCTTCAACTTGTTCCTCAATGCCATTTTCTGATTGATATTCTTTCCTTCAAAAAACTTCATCAAAGCATCAAACAATTTCTTTGGTTTCTTCAAGGATGACAGATGAGTGATAAGATGATAGTTAATAGAATCTACAATGATTCTCTTGGCTCTAGCCTTAGCCTCATCTCCCTTAGGCTCTAGAACTTCCCTACTGATATACTGATCCAAGTCATTTTCTTCAAGCATCAAGGAGGTCCTATACTTCCATGCTCAGAAGTTGTCAACTTCACCAAGATTATCATCAAGCTAGGTGTGATTAGTCATTTTGAAATGAGTACCTCAAATGGAAATAACATAGATTTAGATCTTACCGATTTGAGGTGTTTGACCTAGTTTTGAAGATGGTTGATCTAGGGTTTGTTAGAGAAACCCTCATTAGAGGAAATTTCAACTCAAAATGGGCCTTTTAACTTTAACTCAAATTCCATGTCATCATGTGTTAGTCAATGAAATTTCTTTAAATTTGAAATACCGTATAGGTCTTAAACACTTTTTTAATATAAATTTGGGGATAGGTATCATAAAAAAAACTACTTTTTTTGTTTGTATTTTCAACATATCTCCCCATTTTTTAACTCAAATCTCGATCAGGAGAGCTTGTTGGATGTGGAATTAAATTCTGCATCCAATGAGTACCCACTCGGCATACTTTTGACGGATCTTGCTACTCGAAAAACAAGAAATACCTGAAAAACGTGATGATGACATCATCATCATGTTTTTTTTTTCCAGTTATTTCTTGTTTTTGGAGTAACAAGGTCCATCAAAAGTATGCCAAGTGGGTACTTGTTGGATGCAGAATTTAATTCTGCATCCAACGAGCTCTCCTGATCGAAATTTGAGTAAAAACACGGGGAGATATGTCGAAAATACAAACAAAAAAATAGTTTTTTCTTTTCTTCCTCCAAAATTAATAAATATTATTTTATTATTTTAACTATTATTTTATTAATATTTTTTAGGAGGCCCATTATGAGGTGAAATTTCCTCTAATGAATTTTCCAAAGTTGGAATTTCAAACTTCTGATTGGATAGAAGGATGCACCTCTTAAGGGAAAGTTTGCCAATGTACTCCTTTTCTGAAAACAGTGGTGGGAAGCTCCTGGAACAGGAAGCCATATTGATGTTATTGTATCTCTGAAGTTTCTTCTCCTAAAAGTTTGAAAATTCACCTTGAGGGGGCCTTATATATATTCTTTCCAACACCATAGGTTAGAGAAGAATTGGATTCTCCACGTGGGACATATGTTGAGTTTCCCAAGGTGATTCTTTTGAGGATTGTTCAACATAACGAACGTGTACAGAATGCCATGTGTCATTGTTCCACTTTCGAGGTCTAAAAAATCAGACCACAGAAACTACAGGCTATGAACTACCTACAACATATTTTGAAATTTCATTTGTACCTTCCTATCTCGAGATATAGCAATTCTCCGTAGGTAACATGTTTATGACTGTATTTTGGAAGAGGTTGGAACGTTAATTTGGGGGAATCATATATCCTAAAGTTTAGTGAATATGTGACTGGAAATCACATACTAGGTACATCAAGATTTCACATTTTCCCTGTAAAATTTTCAGCTCTTAATCCTTCTCCATTCTCGAGTTATAGCGAAAGTTCCAAGATGAATAGATTTTGTCTTCTAGGGTTTTTAAGCACGAAACCCTGGTTTCCAGTAGCTTCCATTGTAGTTGTATTTCAGCTGCATAGTGCCTTCTTTCACAGTGGATCTAATACCATGTTAGTTTTTCTAAGTTAATTTACTTAGGATCTTTATCTGAAAGAATAACAAACACAACAATACATCAAAGATACATAAGATACACAAGACAGAGTTTTTCATTGAGGAAACCATAAAGGAGAAAACCCTGCAAACTTACTCATAATAGTTTCATCACAAATAAAAGATGAAAATATAGAATAAAGGAGGAAGCCATAAAGGAGAAAACCCTGCAAACTTACTCATAATAGTTTCATCACAAAGAAAAGATGACAAGATAGAATAACCCAAGAACAATATGTTTACAGCAGCTCTATGTTCCTCATCTTCTTCTCTCTCATAAGGGGCACATGAGAGAGCAAGTGAGTGTGTAACAAATTAGGAGGGTGCCTCCCTATTTATATTCTTTCATTGAGTTGTTAACTCAACTACTAGGTCAGCCAGGTTGCCTTTGGGGCCGACCTACCTAAGAATACTCACAAATACATTTTCCTTTATTTAACCTAGGGACTATTGCCTCGACTTACAATAGAGGATTTACCTAAGTGACCATACACAATGATGACATCCCAAAAGGAGGAACACACATCTTTGATGGGGGTACAACAATATACAATAGTAATATAAATCAGAATATCTTCCAAAGTTACAATCACAACAATAGATCAAAGATTCAATCTTCCAGCTGAACTATGGTTCTGGATTTATGACAGTAACAAAGGTATCCCAACAAAAATCCCTCCTGAGATCTTGCACCGAGCTCCCTTCTCACTTCGGCATCCAAGGTTCCAAGCGCCCAAATTTTTACTGCACGATCCATTGTCTGCCAAAATATTGGTGTGATGTGACTCTGGAAGTGTCATGTATGTGGCGCAACTGACTGCAATGCATCCTTCCTATGACTTCTTGTCAACCTTCAACAATCACCGAACTAAACCTTAGCATGCTTTGCCAAGCTCACTAATCTTAGTGTTTTGACACCGCCTGCTTTCCAAGTGCGGTGAAGAGCCACTTTACTGCTAAAAACGTGCTCTGATACCACCTACTTTCCAAGCAATGGTGAAGAGCGATTTTACTCGTGAAAACATGCTCTAATACCTGTTGTAAAGGAAAGTTTCCTATTGCTAGGGTTTAAGAGGCCATCAATGTACTAGGGTTGAAAGGTGATTGTATAATGTTCAGCAAGCATATATAAGCAAGTTTCAAAGATTAGAATGGTTCATACCTTAGCCAAATGAAGGTTGATCGAAGCAACCCTTCAATCCTCTTCTTGCTCCTCTTGCTCCAAGAGACCTGTAAAATGAATTATACCTTTCTTAAACCATTATGACCACATATAAAGAAATGATAATCAAATAAATATAAAATAATAATCTAACTAACATCATCATATGATCATAAACAAAAATTCAATCATACATTGAACAATTATTTGGGAAGAAGAAGGACATCACATCTTTATTAATCTTGAAAACAAGTACAAGTATACCTTCTCTTCAAGTTGGGAACTTCACGAAACCTTGATATGGTTCTACTTCTTCTCTTCTCCAAGGAACTCAGCCTCAAAGATCTACAACACAAGGAGATAGCTTCTAAGGAAAAGGTGTGGGCAAAGAGAGCTCCAATTCCTCCAGCATAACAATGCAAAGATTCAAGTCTCCTATCATGGACCTCCATACCTCTATTTATATGCTTCTAAAGAGATAGGGTCGAAGACAAAGTAGTTACAACTGAATGAGTCAGTTGCATAACTACCCAAACTACCCGAATTTCAAAAAACGTATTTTTTTGACATTTTCAGGAGGAATACGCGGGTTGCAGAGACAACAGTCGCATATGCAAGATGTATACATGGGTTGCAATGCAAATAGTCATGTATTTGGGGAATACATGAGTATTAAATATAAAAACTCGCGTACAATACGTGGGTTTCCTTAAAGCAACTTGCGTATACATCAAACAAATTTCATTTTTAGGGTACTTCTAGGCATTTTCAAGATTTAGTGTCTTCTAAAAAGTTTTAACTAACTGAAATATATTTCTAACGATGTAGAGATGAGGTCAAACAGAGTTACAAAATGCAAGATATGGGTCCTCCAATTTAGGTGTTTTTTCAGTGACTTTCATGAAGTGTCGTCATGGAAGTGTCGACATGTGAAGGAATCATGGGAATGTGGTCACAGGTAGAGGTGTGTCATTTTGAGCTATAAAAATACCACCTGTAAAAACCGTGATCAAACACTCGTCACTTCTATGTTTTAACCAAGGTGTGAGACACTGTTCAAGAGGCTTCTTAATGGCTTGACTGCTCAAGAGTGTCTTGAAAGACTATGCTTAACCATGTGGAATCTTACTTATCACTTCTATCATTTCTTGTTTACTTAACCATTTTTAACATTTAGTCAATTTCATGCATCAAGTAAAAATACACACGAGACAAGAATAATGGTGGGGTTTCCAAACCAAGAAACCCACTATAACTTTATATTTATATGTAATCGTTTTACAAATATGGAGTTGCACAAATCGATAGAGCTCTTGGTGCACGCTCAAGGAATGAAACACGCCTCCATTTACAAAAATACAAAGAACTGAGTTGACCCCTCCACGGGCGTCCAACTCATAGGCTTGCCAACCAACTAACCCCAGTAGCTGTTGTCGACTACCTCATAGACTAAACTCGTCTAGAGCATCGATTTTTTTTATCGACACTTCTTTCGCAACATTGCTATGTTTTATTAGTCAATCCCTAGAAACCGCACCTTTGACTGAGCTCAGATTCCTCCCTAGCTCACTTAGTTGGGCGTTTTTTCACTAGGTTCTTTGTTTGAAGCTGCCTTCAATTCATCCTTAGCGTTGTGCCTTTATAGGCATTATATGGGTAGATGTAGCCCCAAAGGTGGGCACACCCCTTTTCTTAGCGCAGATGCTAACTCTAGGCCGACGCGCTAACTTTCCACCAGATGGCCCACTTCCAACCCACGTGCATGCTTGCTTTAGTGATTGGTTCATCGAGTTGTGTGTTAGTTGGGTGTCAGACGTAGCTTCCATAGGTGATCGTTTATAATGTACAAACTCCCTAAGTGCATATGTTCAATGAGTGTGCCAATGGTCCATCACTTCGTGGTGTCAGGCACATCTCCTGTGTGCGCACAGTCCAACATACCGAAACTTCAACTAGGTGCTTCCACCAAGCGTGCACTTCCTAGAGACCAATGTGGTTTTAGGTGTACTTCTTGTGGAGTGCTTGGTTTGTTTATCATTGTTCATCCGTGCTTCCTCCCAAGGTGTGTCCAATGGTTATCTTGAGCACTAGGCCTTCGTCGCACTGTCCTACGCCAAACGCCAACATGTTGTTGAGGTGCCACACCCATGGGATTTCCAAGATCCACTTGTTTGAGTTTGGGCTTCGTTTGTGGGATTACGCCCATACTTGGTCCATGCGCCCCTCTTCGTTCTGTATCTTCACCAAGGTACCACTTACCAAGTCTTGTTAACCGAACGTTTTTCTTTCCCAAACGGACGCCTAAGCCAACTTCTTGGGCAGGAGTGCTCAAATCTCTTGGGCGTGAGGGTCATGGTTGTAACACATGAATCCATAGGTGAACCTATTGAAATTTGTCACATTATCATTCCATCTTCACCATTGTGTCCAAGGAAAAATGCATGTCATTTCCATTTTTCATTTCGCCGTTTTCACCTCTCAGATGGTCCTTGCAACAAGTTTTCCAAGTTGTGTTTTATGCATCATCATGTAATGGTCAAGTCGATTTTTAGATATTTGTTATTTATTTCTCTATGCATCATCATGTCATGGAGTCAGTGGCACATTTTTCAATTCATCACACTCATCACGTCCATATCTCGTTTGGCTAAATCCCTCACTATTTGATCATTTCAACACCTAATCGAAGTTTCTGCAAGTAAAGGCATATTGTGTCATGTAATTTAAAATTTGTCAATTTCACATCCGTTAATAAAATTGTTGTTTATTCCTTTCATAAGTTTTCTTGCTCTTCCTGTATTCAAAAAGTTTAAATTGTCACTTTGGGCACCTCCTTTAAAAAATCACTCTTAAAGTCATTTTTTTCAAAAATAAAAGAAATTTCCCTAGCATTTAAAAATCCTTATATAGTTATTTTATTCTCCATTATTGCTAATTTTATCTCTTCCCTTCCCTTTTCCCAATATTTCCTTTGTAAGAAGCCTTGTAGATTTTTATTGTGCCACTAGCCCATTCATTTTAATGAAAATACGTGAACCCTTTCCCCTTGTCATCCCAATATATTTGTTGATTACCTTCCAAATGGATAAATTAACTCTCCCTTCCTTTTAATAGTTAAGAAGTATATCCTCCCCCTTTTCTTTATCTTCAAATTACCTTTCACATTAGTCTTGTCATATGCATTTGATATAACCTTTCCCATTTCTTATCAAGAATAAATTAGTTATTTTTAAATTGTGAAAGGTCAACTTTAATCGGCCAATTCCAAACTCTAAGGAAATCAGCATGGGAGTGATGAGAAAGTGGAAATGCTAACAGCCTCTAGAGGAGATGATATGCCATGATAAACAACCATACAGGTACCTTGAGAGATCAGACAAGCGTCCAACCATACGAATCGAACAAATTTTGTAAGGGATGACAATTAATGGCCACCATGATAAAATGCACACAACATGAAGGAGGCTGTGTGGAAAAGGAATAGAATCACCAATGCCCGTCATGCCATGAATAGTCAGTAGACAAGCTTGAGTGTGCACACATGGAAAATGATGCTAGTAGATCATTGGATAGAAGAATGGGAGCAATCGACAAGAAACGTATCTCAACTACTCAAACGCAAACAAAGGGAAACAGAAGGGAGAATATTGGTAGAACCGATGAGCCAATTACCAGAGGATGGGAATAATAACACATAAAAAAATAGGCCAATGATATTGGCTACGATTGACAAAATGAGTAATGCAGAGGTTTGGCAATGAAATGCACGATAACAGGGCAAGTAGCAAATCATGGCTAAAAACGATCTCATAGTAAAATTTTAATGTAGGTCATGTAGAATAACAAAAGAAACCCTAAACAAAATCTATGATAGGTAATGGCCTGACTAACCAACAAAGACCAAGGGGAATCACATTGACGCTAGCTACAAGAAGGAAATATACAACCATTCATGTAGGTGCTAGACGGAGAAAAGGAATCAATAATTCCATTAATCATATTTCGATAGAGTAGAATGAGCCATGATTATACTTTTTTGCAAATAAATGATCTTTTAAGAGCTTAGATCATATTTTCACCTACCCAGATTGCCACGGTTTCATTCAACATGGATATGCAATCAACGTGCAATACCATCATGCCATTTGATTCCTTTAAGTAGCAACAAGAAGTCAAGATGGATGATTGATATCACCTAGGAAATCGGCACAGTGGGCACATTCCCCATCTACACACTAGATGGATGATTGAGATCACCTCACATATGAAAATTATGCATTATAGTTTACTGTGTAAAACAAAAAAATGCACCCAAACAATACACAAGAGTGTTTGTGTGCTAAGGAAACTACACACAATGAATTGATATTCTGGCAAGCAAGGTGGAAATCTCAATAGTTCAAGGCATAAAAAAAGATGGCAGAGATCCCCGAGCCATGAGATTGAGAGCGCATTAAAACAATATTTTATTTCTACCACAAAGAAGTAAGAATCAAATACCATGTGGTTCAATTTACTCACACAATACTTATACAGACAAGAGCTATATGAATTTCAGTAGCAGCATTATGCGCAAGCGAAGGACTAATTTCAGTAGCAGCATTATGAGTATGGTCGGGGTAGTTTACATTTGTTTGAAAAGGAATAATTTGTTTCTCTATTGTGGATTCCCCAACCATCATCTAGACAAAACTATCCACCAATTGTTTTGCACAAACTAAATAACTAGCTAACACAGTACTAACATCTGAGACCTTATAGTGTCGTATCTTGCACACTAAATTCACAACAAGGTTATATTTTATAAGAAAATTTGAAGACATTTCAATTTTCATCCAAGGATGAGCATAGGTTATTTTTTCTCACCCTCTTTCAAAAACACATGAGAAGACTAAACACCAAAAGATGCGGCAACTTTTCAGCTTCCCAGGTAGCCAAAACACTCACCTACCTAGCATGTAGCCTTTAAAACTGAAACAAAGCTTCCACAAACAAGATTTGGCACCAAAGGTAAGAAGCGGTTATTACTAGGTTACATTGTTGTTCATTTCCTTTCATACTTAGTTATCGATGAGCCTAACAACCAGTAATTGCATGAGCCTAACAACCAGTAATTGCAAATAAGTCTGTTTTCAGGTGTATCTTTATTTTTTTGGTTTCACTAACTATACATAAATATGATTTTTAATATTTAGTCATTAGCATTTTTTATGCTCCGCATTTCAAATAGAAATAGTTGTTAAAACAGTTTTGAACAACCTTTCATTTCATCCATACTTTTAAAATTATCGAATTAATTTTTAGTCCAATACCCAAAGTTTCAACTATATTAAATTATAAATATTATGTTAATCAAACTAATGTTTTACCTTCCTTTTAAAAATACTAAATTGAATGTAATCGCATATTTTCTTTTGCGCGTTTGAAGAAACTCTTTAAATTTACTTAAGGCATCAATAAATTCCAAATTATTTATCATTTTATGAACTAACAACTAAAACCTAATTTTCATGAAATTTGGGGTTGTAAGAAGTGAATTATTGTGATATTCCCAGTATAGTTTCATACTTTAATTTACAAGAATCCTGAGGCCACGATCGAGGAAGAAGGTGAAATTTAAGCTTTGCATTAATTGCCTGAGTGAATAAAACTTCAACATATTGTTTTCTTCGACATAGAGAATGACACTCATATCCTTCGCATGGCTCAATATATTTGTGCATCAAGATAGATTTTACGCTTAGGAAAGTATAGGTGTCATATGTCCAACTCTTATGTGTTTCCTTTTGAATTTCCTTTATTCATTTATCAAAGGTAGAAACCTTTTTCCAGCAAAATTACCACACTCCAATCTCCACACACATTAGAAGGCTACCATATTAAGACAATATTTATACTCATGTATGTACATTTATCATATTTATAACTATTACTACTTTTTCTCTACATTTTGTTAGTTTTATTTATGACATTTAAATATATAACATGCTCAAGTTGAATGTTGTCTACTACATGACATGTCCGAGAAAGGATCCTTCCCTGCATCGTTGGTGCTTGGGTAAGTGTGGGTATTGTTTTCTTGTAGTCATCCACTTACATTGAAATTCAACATTTACTTTGTAGTATGGATGCTATTCCATTTCCATGGTAGATAGTTTTACATATCCTTGTGTTATTTCAATACTTACAAATCATAGTGTGGGTCTTTCTTTATTTTCATAGTAGTTACAATTGTATGTCTCCCCCTGCATCATCCTCTGTTTGATGTTTCTTCCTCCTTTTTTTTGTTGAAATATTGTAACTTCGAAGAATATTCTATATGTATATTTTCTGGTCCTCGATGGTCCTATCGGGATAACCACTTGTATTATCTTGTACCCCGATGCTTCTAATCGGAAGAACTAATAAGAGTCATGAGGTTGTCCCCTCTAATTGTAAAGGTGGGTCATTAACACCCCAGTGTGGTTACTTGAGCCTACATGTGTAACCCGAGCCTGCATGATTAACTCGAGCCTACATGTCAGATGAGTTAATTGAAGTGAACGGATGAATATAAATAGAGGTGTAGCTCTCCTCATTTGAACACACACACTCACTTGTGTAGCGCACTTGTGGAGGAGAGAAGTAGCTGGAGAAGGAGGAGGATCAGGTTTTTGATCTCCTTGTTGGTTTTACCTTTTAACCTTTTTGGGGCATCTATATTGAGGAAGATTTTACTGGTTTTTTCCCTTTAGGGTTTTCCCAGGATAAATATTTGTGTTCCTTTTGTATGGTTGTGCTTGTCTATCTTTCAGTGATCCTGTTTATATGATTTTGTTATGAAATCGAAATGAAATACTAATGATCTAGCTTAGCATATGAAAATTTAACATGGTATTAGAGCCACCCTGAAAGAAGACATTGTGCAGCTAAATAATCTAGGGCTTTTTATTATTTGCGTCTCTATCCATGATCGATCAGCAAAAGAAGGCTAGATTGACTCTCCATTGAAGGGTGCATCTTTCTGTCGAAGCGGAATTCGATTCCAAGCATTTTCAGTTTTGGTGCGGAAAATTAGGGCTTTCTACAGAAGAAGAATTTTTGAGTGAGCCTAGCATAGGATTTTTATCCTCTTAAAAATCAAATTTTAGAGACCTAGATCAAGAAATTTGGTTGGGTGAAACTCCGAGAAAGTCAAACCCTAGTTTAACCTCGATCTGAAAAAAAACCCTAAATACTAAAACTGCTACGTTTTGGTACATTCACTATATCCTATTATTGGAGAAGTATCAGGAGATAAAAATTGTATAGGCTTAATATAAAATCCTGATTTACACTGTGTCCAAAATTCAGCCTCAGATTCGCTATATTCTGGGAGATATGACCCCTCCAAGTTAGGGTTCCAGCCTCTTCCAGAATTCATCCCTAAACAGGACACCTGGGGATAATTGCTGTAGCGTGGGCTATAGAGGTCCAAATGGAATTCCTGAATATGTTCCAGAGATATCACAGAATTTTGTTTCTATGGTCTGAATTTTAGAATCTGAAGATGAACCAGTGACATGTGGCATTCCATACAACTTCACTATTCGGAACAGTCCTGTAACAGGTCACCTTGGGAAAATGATCATAAATCCCAATTGGTGAAACCAATTCTAATGAAACCTATTTTGTTGGATCAGGGACATGTGAGGTTACCTTAGTGATATATTTCAGGCACATAGGAGCATTAATGTTGGATATATCACAGAAACAGTAACAGGCATTTCTGCAGAAGAAATTGGAAAACTAGGGCTTCCTGTTTCGGGAGCTTCCCTCCACTGTTTTCAAAAAAGGAGTACATTGGACAGCTCCATTTGAAGATATATATATTTCTATCCAATCAGATATGAAATATTCCAAGTTTTGAAAATTAGGGTTTCTCTGACAAACCCTAGATCAACTAGCTCCGAAAGCAGGACGGACACCTCAAATCGGTAAGATCTAATCTTTTGCTATTTGCATTTGAGGTTATCATTTCAAAGTGATATATCACATCAGCTTGATTATAAGCTTGAAAAAATTCCAAGCATGGAAGTATTTGATCTCTCTGAAGAAAATGAATTGGACACCTACATGAGTAGAAAGGTTCCAGTTCTAGAGGGAGATGAGCCTCCAAGCCTTACACAAGAAGAACTTGATCAAGGCCAACAAGATCATTGTTGATTCAATCACGGATCAAATTGTACCACAAGTGTATTCCCTAAAGACACCGAAGATGTTTGATTCCTTGATCAAGCTATTTGAAGATAAGAACATAATTCAGAAGATGGATTTGAGAAAATAGTTGAAGAATGTGAAGATCTAGAATGCATAACATCTTGAAGCGGTAGAAGAAGAAGCAGAGAATGCAAAAGTGGTGATAGCCACATTGAATGGCCTCCCATGATTATGGGATTCATTCATGCAAAGAATGTATGCCAAAAGTAAGTGATTACTTTCAGCTCGACTAATAAGAAGAGAAGAACAAGATGGGAGCAATTGAAGATCAAGCTCTCACCATTCAAAGAAAATCCCTCAAGCGATGAGGAATATGAAAAACCCAATTCTTGATGAACCTCTTATTCATCTTATCATTTGGATAAGAAATGATGATTTCATGAATGAAGAATATGATAAAGCAGAATGATCAAGATGGAGTCTACCCATGAAACAAATAAAAGATAAGTATTCAATTTCCATTTCATGATATTGTTTTTTTATACATTTGATTGTATTCAGTTGATGTGTTATGCATGATAGATTGTTTACATTAATACTACTAATATGCATGTGATGGGTAAGTAGCTCATGGTGCTATACAAATTTCCAGTGCTACTTATCAAACCTCTTTGCTGACATATTGGATTAGTGTACAATCTCAATGATGTCATGGTAGAGATGGAAGGCATCTAGAAAGTTTCTATGAGATATGGGTGAATGTTGTATTGGCTAAATAGTTGCATGATGCATAAGAATTTGTCGTTATGCATATGTTTTATGAAATAGTTCTAACCATGCAACTGGTGCATTTGAATTGTAGGAAAGGTCATGTACAACCTCCTACAAGAAAAGAAGGACGAGACTTGTTCCGAAGAACAAGTGATGACAATTCAATAAACATGAATCTGAAGCTCCCAGGGTCAGAGACACCATGACGGAAGAAAGAGCTTCAGAGAGCGGTAGATCCACCTCAAGGGATGAAGACCACCATGGGTATGAGAGATAACTCAATATGAAGAAAAGAATTCTATGAAAGAAACTATGATAAAAGAATAACAGTTGATCATGGGGAATGATGTATACGATATGATTTTGAGACATAAAGGGAAGTACATAGTATCCTCCATATGGATCTACAAGAACAAGTGTACAAAGAAAGGTTCATGATTTGCCTCAAAAAGAATAGACTATGACATGACATACTCTATTGACCGGTATATATCCACCTGTACAGAATGAAGAAGGAAGATAATACTCCACTTCAGGGGGAGTGACTACAGAAGATATCTGAGTTCGACACGGTATGACATGATGGACAGCTTCTTGATGGATCGAGACTTTACCAAGAGTAAAGTGGGTTCCAACCTTCAAAGTTGAATGCAAAATACTAGGATATGTTGATGATCTGACAAGATGAACTCATGAAAGATGTTATGATAAAAGAATACTAGAATGATGTATGGGATATAGTTCCCAAACCAGAAGGAAAGAGTATTGTATCCTCCAAATGGATATACAGCTGACGAAAGTATTGAGAAGTATAAAGCAATATTTGTGGCCAGAAGTTTCTTACAGAAAGAGGGAATTAATTTTGAAGAGACACTTACTCCAGGAAGCAAGGTACACTTCCTTCAGAACTATCATGGTAGTTTCTTCCATGGTGAAGTAAAGACAAGCCTTCCTTAATGGTATGATTGAGAAAGAGTTTTACACCGAATAGTCACGAGGATTTGAAGTTGAAGCCAGATGGAATCATGTATGCAAGTTGAAGAAGGTCCTCTATGGCCTAAAGCAAGCTCCCAGAGCTTGGTATGGAAGAATAGATAGTTTCTTGTCGAGCATGGGATTTACCAAGGGTAAAGCTGATCCTAACCTTTATCTCAAGGTTGTAGAAGATGAACTTGTCATCCTGTTATTAGCAGAAGAATTTGAGATGAAATACCTTGGGTTAATGCATTATTTCCTAGGTCTGGAAGTATGGAAAAGTTCAGAAGAAATCTTTCTCAACCAGGGAAAGTATGCGGTAGAGATATTGAAGAGATTCAATATGTTGGAATGCAAAGTCATGGCCACACCCATGGACTCCAACCTGAAGCTGTTAGCTGATGACTCATCAGAGTTATTGGATATGACTCATTACAGATAGATCATTGGGTCATTGATGTACTTAACAAATACTAGACCAGACATTTGTTTTGCTGTGAACACCTTAAGTCAATATCTTGTTCAACCAAGACGGGTTCACCTAGTAACTGCAAAACATGTGATGAGATATCTGAAAGGGACTATAGACTTTGGTTTATATTATGATGGTAGCCATGAGTATAGATTGTATGGCTACATAGATTCATATTGGGATGGAAGTATCTCAGACAGGAAAAGAACATTAGGTAGAGGCTTTTGTTTGGGGTCTGCTATGACTTCATGGTTTAGCAGGAAACAGTCCAGTGTTTCTTGTAGCATGGCTGAAGCAGAATACATAGCAGATTGCTCTGCTAAGTTGTGAAGCCATATGGCTTCGGAAGCTGATATCAGGTCTCTTTGAACTGAAGATGGATACTACATTGATTCTGTGTGATAACGAGAGTTGTTATAATAGAGAACCCTGTGTTCCGTCGTAACACATAGAAATACGGTATTTCTACATTCAAGATAAAGATGAAGATGATGATGTTTCAGTATTTACATACTGTAGATACAGATGATGGTGATTCAGTATTTCTATATTGAATATAGAAATGATGATGTTTCAGTATTCCCATACTGAAGATATAGATGATGATGATTTCAGTATTCCCATACTGAAGATATAGATGATGTTTCAGTATTTACATACTGTAGATGCAGATGATGGTGACCTGATGATAGTTCAGTATTCACATACTAAAGATGTAGATGAAGATGGTTTAGATGATGATGCGCTGACAAATCCTTTGTCTCGGGTAAAGTTTGAACACTTTCGAGACAAGCTTGGTATGGTTCAGAAAGACCTTCCCCGAAAGGGGGAGTAGTGATGTTGCAGTGGGATTGTATCATCCCTGGACACTTGCCCTAAAGTGATCCAGAGACCTCGGTCTTTGAGAATGAAGTGGGATTGTATCATCCCTGGGCATCTGCCCTAAAGTGATTCGGTGACCTCGGTCCTTGAGAAAAAATAGGGATTGTATCATCCTGGGACATCTGTCCAAAATAGATCCGGTGATTTCGGTCATCGAGAATGTGGTAGGATTGTATCATCCTTGAACTTCAGTTCAGAATGGATCTGGTGAACTTCGGTCATCGAGAAGGTGGTAGGATTGTATCATCCTTGGACTTCGGTTCAGAACGGATCCGGTGAACTTCGGTCATAGAGAAGGTGGTAGCATTGTATCATACTTGGACTTCGGTTCAGAACGGATCCGATGAACTTTGGTCATCGAGAAGGTGGTAGGATTGTATCATCCTTGAACTTCGGTTTAGAATAGATCCAGTGACTTCGGTACTCGAGAACATGTGTTGATCCTATAATTCCTAGATGAAGGATTGTCTGAGTTCCACATCTGCGTTGATCCCATAATTCCGAAAGGAAGGATCGTTAGTAACTCCGTAAAGACCTAAATCCCATAATTCTGAAAGGAAGGATCATTGAATTGATCCCGTAATTCCAATAGGAAGGATTGTCTGAGTTCCACAGATGTGTTGATCCCATAATTCCAAATAGGAAGGATTGTCTAAGTTCCACATCTGTGTTGATCCCATAATTCTGAAAGGAAGGATCATTAGTAACTCCGTAAAGACCTAAATCCCATAATTCCGAAAGGAAGGATCATTGAATTGATCCCGTAATTCCAATAGGAAGGATTGTCTAAGTTCCATAGATGTGTTGATCCCGTAATTCCAATAGGAAGGATTGTCTGAGTTCCACAAATGTGTTGATCTCGTAATTCCGAAAGGAAGGATCGTTAGTAACTCCGTAAAGACCTAAATCTCGTAATTCTGAAAGGAAGGATCATTAGTAACTCCGTAAAGACCTAAATCCTG